>JAQMRL010000012.1:14966669-15566669 GCA_035578175.1 Catonia carolina | reverse complement strand
TTTTAATGCAGATTTCATCTTAGTGAACAGGTAGAAGTCACATGGTGAAAGATCTGGTGAATAAGGTGGATGTTCTAACACTGAGATGCTGTACTTGGCTAGGAACCTCTTGATAGATAACGCGGAATGAGCTGGCGCATTGTCTTGGTGGAGAACCCATGATTTTTGTCCTTCCACATTTCGGGGTGTTTTTTCCTTAATCTTTGACGTAGTTTAGAAAGTACCTCAAGGCAGTAATATTGATTAATTGTTTGACTTTCAGGAACCCAGTGAAGGTACGCAATCCAATGGATATAAAAAAAAAATCATTGCTTTAAATTTTGACTTGCTCATTCGAGCTTTTTTGGCTCTCGGTGAAGTTCGGCTCTTCCAGTGCATGGATTGGCGCTTCGTTTCCGGATCAAAACAGTCCCGCGATACTTAAAGAAACAATACGGAAAAATTTATAGCTTCAAGTACCTCGGGGAGATAAACTAACTAAATTTCAGTGAAAAGGAAGCGAGCAACAGACGAGAGAAGATGGCCAGTCCATTCCGAGGAACTCACCACTTGTATAGGAAGAAAGCACTCTTAAGACATGCAAATATTAGATATTATAATACTGTGATAAAACTTGTGTATCTGTACGGGAGTGAGTCCCTTAGAATGACCGGGAAGGCTGGTCTAAGTGAAGCAAAGAAATTTGGGAGAAAGATACTCCGATAATGGATGCAAAGATATTTGGACAATATAGGTTATGAAGTCGAGAAGGACTGTACAAGGAAAATGAACGATTAACGGAAACGATTAGAAGAAGAAGAAGGCTAAAAATTTACTGACGTCTGTTTAAAATGGTTCTCAACCGGTTGAAAAAACAAATTTTTAAGTTACTAAACAATATACCTTAGGTGTTATTCAGACAACTAGTAACGAACTTTAAGGGTTTCAATGAAGAGCAAAAACAGAACACCGGGTGAACAGAAGAAAAGATAAATGCCTACAGTGAGCGAATGATGAAAATGTGGGCTGCAAAAAGAGCGTCCAGAACGTCACCTCATGTGGTCTAAAATTGGTCCTATACGAGTAAAAAAAACTTTTCCAATATATCAACTTCTCTATTTTTCAATCGTGAAGTAGCATGACCTTCCCAGTCCTAAATTCTAAAATTTGACATCTCATAATGTATTATTTTATGTGTCAATAAAAGTTTATTTATTAAGTCATAGGGTCTCCTCTTCAGTTCAGTAGAGTTAATGCTCTACCTACCCAAGGCCACCACGGGGAGGTCGCACCTCGAAATCAGACACTTTCCGACCATCCCCGGCAGAAGCATTTGCCACTTCTGATCACCCCGAACTCTTTTTGGTGCAGAAGAACGAGCCCCTAACGATAATTTTTGAAGAAGAACAACCGGCTGACAGAACACATTTTTAGGACACTAACTAATGGACCTAAGGTCGGATAAATAGTTTTCTGAGGTCAGAAAATATATTGAGAAAACCAAAATAAACCGAGAAAACTTAATAAACCGGAAAATATCAGATAACTAATTATGAACTTTAAGAGCTTCCGCGAAGAGTAAAAACAGAACCCAGATGAACAGAAGAAAGGAGAAAAGCCTATAGTGAATGCCTACGAATGCTGAGAATGTAGGCTGCAAAAAGAGCTTTCAGAAACGTCTTAAGTCACCACGTGCTCTGTAATTGGCCCTATACAAGAGGGAAAAATTAGGCTATGTTTTGTATTATTTACATTGACAAGAGAATGTCGTGTGATTGTATTATCAGAAGTTTTTTATGACGAAACGGCCGTAACTTTACGAAGATGTTTCGTATTTAGCCAAAACAAACAAATTCGTTAAAAAAAATTTCATTTTTCAACACAGTCGTTTCTGTGTCAAAATAGCTGTGTGGTTTGAGTTAATACGAGTAATTTTTAATGCTTAGTGTTACCACTTATGTGTTAATGTTTAGTGTTAGTCTTCTTCTTCTTCTTCTTCCTTTCACGGGTTAGGCGTTGCTGCCTGTTCCGAACCTCCACCATCTGCCCATCTCTTCCTTGGACGTCCTCGATCCCTTTTACCCCTTGGCTTGTACCATAGTGCCTGCTTGGGTACTCTTTCATCCTTCATTCTACCTAAGTGATCTATCCACTTCTTCCTGCCCTCCATTACTTTATCATTTATGGAGAAGATATTAAGATGTCGTATCTCCGTGTTTCTGTAACGGTCCTCTCTACTACAGCCATAAGTTTGCCGGAGAAATCTCATTTCTGCTGCTTGTAATCGGCTCTCTTTCCGTCTTGACAGAACCCACGTTTCACTTCCGTAAAGTACTGTTGGAGCAGCTATCGTTTTATAAAATCTCATTCTAGTGTCTTTACTTGTGATGTTTTTCAAGTTCCTGTGGATAGTACCACATATGTGTTGAAATCGGTGGATCCTATCATACACCTCCTTACCCTGTTGATAAGTTACATCGCAACCTAGATAGTTAAAATGGGATATCTGTTCTATAATCTTATTATATATGACAATTTTACTTCTGACAGGATCCTTCCCCCTGAATGCCATTACCCTTGTCTTTTTGGTTGAAATTGTCAAATTATATTCCTGGCATATTCTACTCATCTCGTACACTGCTCTCTGCAGGTCATCCTCCTTCTCCTGTAATATTATCAGGTCGTCAGCAAATAAAAGGCAGTTTAACTTCAAACTTTCATTCATGTAGATACCTGAATGTACTAATGGTTTCCAACTCTTGATCACGTCATTTATAAAAATATTAAATAGCGTGGGAGATAGTCCACATCCTTGTCTTAGTCCTTTATTAATTATTATTTCATCAGAGTAGGAATTCCCCGTATCTACCTTGATTTTCGTATCTTTATATAAGCTTTTAGCTGCCCTTATGAGATGGGGCGGATATCCTGTCTTCTGCAACACATCCCATAGATTTTCCCTGTCAACTGTATCAAAAGCTTTTTGAAAATCGATAAAAGCCAAATGCGTCTCGAGATTATATTTCCTTCTTTTTTCCACAATTTGCTTGATTGTAAATACGTTGTCAATGCATGATCTCCCTTTCCTGAAACCACACTGTTCTTCGAGCAGTAGACTCTCCGAAATAGTTTGAATTCTATTTTTTAATATCATGCTATATATTTTATACGCCGTATTCAACAAACTGATTCCCCTGTAGTTATCACAGGAACTTCTATCTCCACTTTTAAACAAGGATTTAACTGAGGCAATTTTCCAATCTTGCGGTATCTTTAGCTGTTTCCAGCACATATTTATTAAATGCAAGAAACGAAGCCTGAAAAACAGTCCCCCGCATTTCAATAGTTCCATGTTCAAACCGTCTAGTCCAGTTGCTTTCCGACTTTTTGCTTTGTTGAGGGCTTCTTCCAGCTCCTGCAAAGTTATCTCATCCACCCCTATACTGTTATCCAAATGATCCCATCCTATGTTTTGTATTATTTACATTGACAAGAGAATGTCGTGTGATTGTATTATCAGAAGTTTTTTATGACGAAACGGCCGTAACTTTACGAAGATGTTTCGTATTTAGCAAAAACAAACAAATGTTTAGTGTTAGTATACCATTGAAATAGATCTAATTTAAGAACTTGTTTTGCTATCTCGCTTACGCACTCTGCTTTGCTAATTATATCTTAGATCACTAATTATAGAATCCCAAGGCTAAAAATATTATTATGTTAATAATGGATTTAAATTCGCTGTAGCAATTTTTGTTACTGGGGTTGGCACCAGAAAAATAGAAAAAATATCGATTTTAGGCTTATTTATATTCTCCTTATTTGTAAATTCTCCTGAATTTTCTGTTTAAAACCATAAATGAATGTGTGTGTATATTTATGTATAACACATATATGTATGGTATATATGGATGAATATGAAATGAAATGATTGAAAACGAAGACAGAACCAACAAGGGTGTGCGACAGGGTTGCTCTATCTCCAGCACGCTTTTTAATATTTTATTTCAATGAATACACTCACAGGTGGCGCCAACACTCAACCAAAGTCGTAGAGCATTTGAAAACCTACAACTTTTCGTTTTTTTTACAACGCATCGTTAGCGTCAATTAGTGATTTCCCGTATTTTAAGTCAAACTTAAATCTATTTTCATTTTGCGTCATTCACTTATGATAGAGATTACGTTATGTTTTTCATATATTTTTTACTCACGATTAAATATAGGTTGCATTGTTCATTATTCACATTGTAAGAGAAAATCGTGTTTCGCATCAGAGTTTTTTTTAAATTTACGTCCTGCTATTCTGAAATTACTGCCAATGCAGCACTTAACGACTTTTACGCTTTGAGACTCGCTGACCTCACAGAACGGTGGGGCAAGTGTTTTAATATTGCTTGGCCCATGTTGAAAAGAAGTTTAAGTTAAATTTCCTTGTCAGTAAATCATTTCGTAGAGTAAAACGTTTTTTCTCTACATCAATTTCGTTTGTTAATTATTGAATTAAATAAACAACGCAGCGAGAAACATTTAAAATGGTTAGAAGCGCATCAAAATTATTTTGCAACCAACCTCTTAATAACAGCGAGGAGACTCACAGACTAACGTTTTAATTGAACTTCTAATCATCGACATCATTATACTTCCATCATGGTCATTGTCATCTTCAACGTGAACTACTTCATGTTTCAAGATATTAATGCACTGTTCAGAGTCAAGTATAGTTTCATTTTTCTTCAGTGTTAAAATATTTATTTTGAATCGCACTACAGACTGTGTTTTATATTTCCATTCTAATAACACTATTATTCAGACTTTAACCATCTTTCCTTAAAGTTTATAATTACATTTAAAAAAAACTGATTGCAAAAGATTATTATAATATGTTAAAAAAAGAAATTATTGAAATTCCCCCGTCCATCGGAACCTTTCTAGTTTCGGTTCTTGTTTGCCAATCCCTCTCGCTTGTGATGTCTGCAAATGATTTTCGTATAACCGTTTTTGTTAGAAGGTTCTCCTAAATACACGTTTTTACCGATTGTTGAGTGTGTGTGTGTGTGTGTGTGTGTGTGTGTGTGTGTGTGTGTGCGCGCGCGCGCGCGTGAACGATAAAACTCACAGTTGAAAAAATCGTTTGAAATTGAAAATTGGAATTTAAGTTAGTTACCACAAGGGGACCCGATACAAACATTTCATCAACCGGTTCTTACAATTGCCGCATTGGCGCAGTTGGTAACGTGCTCGCCTCTCATCATGCGGTCTTGGGTTCGAATCCCATTCAGGCATGGCATTTTTTCATACGTTACAAAATATCATTTCATCCTTTCACCGTCTGCATTAGCAGTAATTGCAGAACAGGTCGGACGTTAAACCAAAAAAAAAAAAAAAAAAAAAAAAACGGTTCTTACAATATTTTTTTTTAAATCGCTTGGTTTACTAAATTTTTTGTGC
The DNA here is from genome assembly GCA_035578175.1 of Catonia carolina. Classification (NCBI taxonomy): domain Eukaryota; kingdom Metazoa; phylum Arthropoda; class Insecta; order Hemiptera; family Achilidae; genus Catonia; species Catonia carolina. The sequence goes on along the minus strand of JAQMRL010000012.1, from coordinate 15,561,239 downwards.
TCCACATGATGCGTGATATGTGGTATATCTGCTGAATTCCGTGTTGGGGCTGCGCTATCATGGTAAAAAAAGTTGTTTTAAGGGGAGACTGTACTTTGTATCCCGCTAATGTTAAATTTGCTATTTTTAGGAAAATTTTTCATAGGATTGGTAAAACATAGGGAAATGAAACTTTGCACACTATAGGTGTTGGGTTTCTTCTCAAGCTACTGACATTTTTTGAATTTAATCTTTAGATCATATCATTTTTTTTTAATTACGAAAACATAAAATTTTTACAAATTGTTTTCTACGTGTTTTGCGTATTACTAATTTTTGGAGCACCTGAGGAAGTCACAAAAATGTCGGCATATGTAGCTATACAAGATAATTAACTGGTAAATTTCAGCCTGGTAGGTTTATTGGTTTCTGAGAAAAATGGAAGTTAATGTTAAAAGTCTAAATTTACGGGAAAAGGTAAGAAACAAGAAGGCACAAATCAAAAACAACATGTGTACACAAACAAGTAAATTTCCCATCAACAGCTGTTTAGAAAGCTGAACCAACAGCTGAGGATATATTAAAAACCGTGATGCAGATATTTTAAAAACCTTTTTTTTTATTCCTTTAGTGTGTACGTTGCAATCTGTTCAATTTAGAACAATAAGCAACCCCATGACCCAATGAGATGAGAATGATATGTATGACGTGTAAAATGTGGTGTAGTCTTGTACAGACTCAGGCCGACCATTCCAGAGAGAGTATGGTTAATTCAACCCCAACCATCAAAGTACACCGGTAACCACTGTCTAGTATTCAAATCCGTATAAAAGTAACTACATTTACTGGGATTTGAACCAGGAACCTTCATCACCGAAAGTCAGGTGTTAAACAGCTAACTAAAGTGGCGACGACGTTACCCCTAGACCAACCCGGTGGGTTGATTTTTAAAAACTAAAATTCTATTTGTCCTAAAACGAGCGGTATAAAATTATGAAAAATATTCGTTCTTCGTTACATGAAATTTTTCTGTGTAAACCTGATAAAAACTTCATTTTTTCATAACAAAAAATTTTTTTTGACGTAATTTAATGTTTTTCTGGTCGATTTAGGCCTAAACTATTGAAAAACATAAAAAACCATAAACCGAGAATTTGAGTTAAAATTATCGTGCAATCCCCCTTAAAGATTGCAGTCGTAATATGCATATTAGATGAAAAGTTGTGTATTATCAAAATTACAGAGAATTAAAAATTCTACTACTTTTAATTTAGCATCTACTATTTTACAGAGCTCAATTGGTTATTTTACATGTTTTGCGCGTTAAACTCCAAGCCCGACAGCGGGCAATTTTCATTTAGCGTCAACCACTAATATTATTATCAAAAGAAAAAACCATATTTATACTTATTATGAATTTTGTGTTGCTAGTTTGTGTATGTGACATCCTGTCGGACTGTCAGCCTGGATTGACAGACTGCATTGTCAAAAGGTAGACAGTCAGATTCAAGCAAAATGAATGGTAGCGCCCACCCCCCGCATTACCCATCTGTTTTTCAAAATTCTAAAAATTCTACCACAACATTGGCCAATCGATATTTTATATTATTAACATATCTGTACTAAGTTTTTTACGCTGAATGAAACGATAGTTTGCCCGTGCCGAACGATCGAGCGATTACCGAGAAAGCAAGGGTTCAGAATACTGTTAATAAATCAATATTGTTAATATCCGATTTTTAAATTTTGCACAGGCTGTAAGAATATAATTTTCTATGTTGTGTTCAAATTTCAAACTTTTCAGTCAAATACTTATTGAGTTACACGCCTCTAAACGTATGAAATTTGTTGCGGTATCAAAAAAACCGGGTCTTTTTGCCTTTCAATCTCGATATAGCAATTTTTAAACAACATAAAAAATATAGGTGTATTATAGATAAACGCAGAATAATATGAGGTAAATTTTGATGAAAAGTATATTGAAATCCGACTCATAGTTTTGGAGATGCAAGTGTTGCAAACTTGGGTGTCTATGATTATGAAACTGATAGTAGAATAGCTGATTTTTGTTTAATTTAGATATTTCTGATATTTCCAAAAATTAGTGTATTTAAAAGCAGACAAGAGTTTTGGTTCTTTTGAAGATTTTTATGATCGATTTGGTGAGATTTTACCTGAAGCCTCGACTAGTTCTTTAATGACTTAAAATAGTCATACCAAAATAATTTCAAATTTTTTTTATTCAAAAATCAAATTTTTTCGATAGGTAATAAAAAGTTTGCAACTGAAAGTGATTTGGTCTTGCTTTAATATTGTACAGGCAATATTGTACCCCACCTTACTAAGTTATTAAACTAGTTGAGGCTTATAGTAAAATCTCACGAAGTCAACAACCAATGTTTTCTATACATTTTTATCAGCTGTAAGTACAAAATAGCTGAATTTTGTAATTTTTATAAATATTTTACTAATGAAATCAAAACAGCTGTTTGAAATATTTGAAATGTTAATGTATATAAATTTATTCAAAATTCTAACAAATTAGTTATTTTACAACTTTATAAAATTTAAAAAAACTATTTTTCAATATTTTGTTAGTTTTAAAATGAAATAATAAAGAATTTAAATAAGTCATTCAAAATGTAAGTAATAATTAATGTCGATGGATAAAGAAGGTCTTGAGCAACAATTGCAAAAAAGAAAAGAATATTGTTTCTGAACTGAAAATCCATTATGGATTATACTAGCTTCGAACACACATCACAATACTGAATAGCATAATATTTATTTTATGATTTTTATTTACATATTTTAACTGATTCAAAATATTCTTCGTGTATTTTATTAACAACTTACACAAGGTTTTAACATTTTTATGAAAATGAAACTAATTTATCAACAAAAATAAAAGATAAACAAAGCGAATCACTAATTGTAATATTACCATTCGGGTGATATTATCTGGTAATATGAGAAATCGGTAATAAAATGCCATGACATAACATGCGTTTATTCATAAAAACGCCCTGTTCTGCCGCGTTTCAAAATACGAAAATGTAAAGCAAAATAATAGGTGAAGGAGAAGTTTAAAGGCACATATGCACAGGCTACCCGAATAGCCATTGAACTTGCCTGCTGTGTAGAAGAACAGAGAGGGAAGCATGGAACCATGAAAGTTTTCAAAGTAATGTATCTAATAAGGAAAATATTAGGTACCTTACTATGAAAACTAATAATTACGAGGAACCCTTAAAGAACGACGATAACTAAAAAAGTATTTTTATAAAACCATATTATAAAAATGCGAAACTATCCACGCACAAAACGAAATGCATGAACAAAGTAAACTCCACGATAAAACTCAACGTACCGATAGAATAATAGCACTACTATACCGTGCTTCCCCCAACAAATTTGACGTATAGGGAAATTAAAATTGGACAATGTAGCCTACTGTCAACATTAATCTAATTATAAGTGTGTAATATTACTTTTATTATTCCAGTCGTTGGGAAACAGAATAAAAATAAGTCTACGAAAGATTTTAATTGCTAATAATTTAATAAATAAATAAAATAAACAAAAATATTATTCAATATCTATATGGCGCGGTACTAAGAAAATATGAATTATATTATAGGTTTATGAATGTTAAACAATAGACAGTTATTCGCAGTTACGTTACCTTTTCTAACAGTAACCGGTATGCACTATGGAGTTCACTCACTCAATCACAGACAAAACGTAAACTGACTCATTGAATCACTCCCGTCGCCCATATAGGTGGGCCAATGGAGAGCTCGAGAAAAGACAGATTTTCTACACAATAAAAAAAAAACAAAATCCCTCTGACGGCCTCCGGACAAAATTTAACAACTGTAAACAAATTAGGATTGAGCAGAAGGTGTTACATAAAGGCCAATTATCTAAACAGGCACCCGACTCCGGACTCGACTCTTTCACAACATCCGTACAACAATAGCCACCTTCACTACAAAAGACCACTTACACTACACATAAAACCTTAAACCATTTCTCGGAAAACCCCATTTACGACTCTTACCATTCATGTCAACATCTTCAAACCCTCGGTCACTCTCGAACCCTCTTTCATTACGATATTGTCACATTGCCCCCTTCTTAAGTCTGCTCGTCCCGAGTAGCCCCTAAGTACGGTGTCAATCGATTGAGATGAACTACCATCTTCTTGGTCCCGGGACGTCGCTGAACTCTGTAGACCACGTCGTTTTTTTTCTGGTTTTTCGCCCTAAAAAAAAGACCACGTCGTTGATGTGATCGAGGACAGTATACGAGCCTTCCCATTGATTTTCCAGCTTAGGGCACCTCACTTTCTTCCTTCTCGGTCTGTAGAGCCATACACGGTCACCAGGTTGAAATCCTGCGGAATTAGCCATTAAATTGTATCTTGCCTGTAAATGATCGCTGGCTACTTGCAGATGCTACCGGGCATACTCGTGGATCTCGAGAATACTTGCTACCAACTGTGTAGTGTACTGTTGCGCTGGTTGTTCCTTGTCAGGCGCACGTTCCTTGATCGCTGTGGGCATCGCTCGCGGCAGTGAGCGATGACGGTCCGGTCGACGGCTTACGCTGTTGGGTCGGCGAGTGGAAGCATCATCTTCTCTCTTGCGGGGTCATCGATGAGCCTTCGTTGGAGTCCAGTAGCCGTGTGCCGATGGTGGACGTATTGTCTGCTGTCTGGATCGGAATTGAATCTCTGTTTAGTGTAGCGCTCTATACGTGGTTCCCGATAGCGCTGTGGTTGAGGGCAGTTTTTGCTCTTGGCCTTGGTGACAGTCTTTCTCAGATAGAAGTCTTCTCCATCGGTAAGCCGCCACAAGCCTACCGCCCCTCTCGGAACTATTGGCGGTTCACATAGTTGCCGATAGCGCTGTGGTAGAGGGCGGTTTTTGCTCTTGGCCTTAATGACAGTCTTTGTCAGATAGAGGTCTTCTCTATCGGTACGCCGCCACAAGCCTACCGCCCCTATCGGAACTATTGGCGGCTCCCTCTGTCGCTACGTTGGAAGCTTTGTAGCCGACAGCACATTACCTAAGCAAAGGGGATGATGGTGACATAGGGTTTATAGATTTTAGACGTTTCTGAAAGCTCTTTTTGCAGCCCAAATTCTCAGCTTTTGTTCACTGTAAAGTTTTTTCTTCTGTACAACCGGTGTTCTATTTTTGCTCTTCATGGAAGCCCTTAAAGTCCGTAATTAATTATCTGAATTTGGTTTGGTTTGGTAAATTTCTCTGTTTTGTCGGTTTTCTCAAAATTCTTTCTGACTTCTTTAAACCATTTATCCCACACCTTTGGTCTACTGTTTAGTGTCTTAAAGATTTGTTTTGTTATCTATTCTGTACAGGTGTCCGTAAACTTTTAATCTCCTTTTTCTAATCTTTCATTCTCGATGTTGTAACTTACATTGTGCGTGTACTATCTTCAAACCCATCATCTTGCAAAAGATCTATCTCAAATGTCTCGGCTTCTCTTAGCCAGCCTTCCCGGTCATTCTAAGGCATTCACTCGCTAACAAACACACAGGTTTTATCACAGTATTATAATGTCTAACCTTGGCTTTCCTCAAGAGTGCTTTCTTCTTATACAAGAGGTTATATGCATTAGGATAATACAAATATTTATATTTTATTAGTAGGTTTACGCGTAAAGTCGTGAAGAATCTTCGCGACTGGTTTCGTTGTACCTCAGTGGAGATGTTCAGTGCTGCGTTGCCCAAGGTCCGAATAGCCGACATGATTGCTAACCTCCAGTCGGAGAGGGCACGATAAGAAAAAGAAGAAGAAGGCTCACATTGTATTTGTTTTACGTTTAATAATGTAGAATTTACAACTTTGGATTTTTTAGTCTGATTAAAACACACTTGTGAAGTTTAGGTCATTAGCCATCATCATGGTTTGAACCTCTAGAAGTTTCACTAAGTAAAAAGAGGGGAGAGGTGGTTTACCCTGCCTACCTCACTGAGTAGAAAAGTATACTTATCAGCATGTCAGGCCCTCTGGTAAATATCTACTCTCCACCCTGCAAATGACACCTTCACTTCATCCACCACAAGGATCTGGCTGTATAATCAAATTCATTATTCTTAGAAGTCTCTAACACCTCTACCTCTTCTGTTCTTAAATGCTTCAATCATATAATTGGCTGATTATGTGATGAGAAACAGAACTATTTTTTGTAGCCCTGGAACTAGCAGATCGAGTGCAAATAATTTTACACTCTACTTTCATGTTATGGGCATAAAACACGCTATACATATTTTACGTTTTCCTTAAGGCGAGACTGTATGATGGTTTTAACTGAAAATTTCGAATTTCGGTTTTTTATGTTTTTCAACAGTTCTGACCGAGATCAACCACAAAAACATTTAATTACGTGACAAAAAATTATTTTAATGAAAAAATTAAGTTTTTAGGAGGTTTACCCAGAAAAATTATCGTGTCATCAAGAACGAATATTTTTCATAATTTTATACATATCGTTTTAGAGCAAAGGGAATTTTAGTTTTTTTAAATATCTGCATTACTGTTTTTAATATTCTCAGCTGTTGGTTCAGTTTTCTAACCAAATGTTGATAGGACATTTTTACTTGTGTACATTTTGTTTTTGATTTGTGCCTTTTTGTGTTTTTGCCCGTTACCGTAAATTAAGATTTTTAACATTTAGGTACATTTTTCTCGGAAACCATTAAACATACCAGGCTGAAATTTTTACCAGTTATTTATCTTGTACATTCACATATTCTGGCACTTTTATGACTTCTTCAAAAGCTACAAAAATTATTAATATGTAAAATACCGTAAAAAAAAATGTTGTAAATAATTTATGTTATTCCTTATTCTGTTTTTAACTTTATGGTTTAACGGATTAAGTTGCAAAAATGGCATTAGCTCGAGCAACCCGACAACTACAAGTAAATAAAAGTTAATTTTCCTATCGTTTACCCATCTTGTGAAAAATGTACCTAAAAATAGCAAATTTAACATTGGCGGGATACAAAGTACAGTCTTCCCGTAACGACAGTAGCAAAAGTAAATGACTAGGGGAAGCTAGCTCTCTTCAACAACATAGTTGATCTCTCCACTAAGCCAAACACACATTCTCACCCAGGCTACAAATGAAATCTCTTATCGTCTACTCCTCCGTTAACATAATGAAAGAGTAAATAAATTTCAATATTTTTACACACGAGAAAATTCAGATAAGATTTTTCCTTGAACGTAAATAAAATCTCCTTCCGTAATGACATCAATCCCTTTAAAGTATTTGACCATAATCTTCGTTTTTAAAAAACAAATACCAGGAAATCAGAAAACAGATAATATATATTATAATAAAAAGATAACATTTTATTAAAAACGCTAATTCGGGTTTTTAATAAAAGCCACATCCGTAATATTAAAGACGTCATAGATAAGAGTCAAAAATCAAACCGATAAATATTAAATTAAGTTTCTTAAGTTTATAAGTAATTTATCAGTGATAATTATTAACAGATGTTAATTAATAATGTATAATTATTTGGAATGTTCTTCAGTAACAACGATAAAAATTTTCAATTAGTATCATATAATATTGGTTTGTTATTACAAAAATTATAAATTATTTGTTTTGAATTTATCATAGAATTATATGGGATTTAACCCTGGATGTTATACTTCATAATTGTAAGTTTAACAACTTAAAAAACAATTAATAAATAATAAATAATTTAATTAATTTAATTTCTTAATATATAATTTATTATTTTTTTATTGAATTTTATACTATACTGAATCATTGTATTAATCAGTCACTATTGGTTTTCTGTAGAAGTTTTTACCCATTAGATTTTCATCTTTACTTCGTCTGAAATCAGCCCGTTTTCCGTTGTTATCCACTTATTCCCCGTTTTCTGCTTATTTATTTTTAACTGTAATAGTTTGTTTATTTTTCAACGAATTGAATTTGTCCGTTTTATTTTTTTAGATCAATGGTCAACTAAAACTGATTAAAGTGCGTTTGAAATTTTGATGAAATTGCCACGGTCCGGCCAACTTTCTACTTAAGCCTACCTTACTAATCGTAAGCATTTTGATATGGCAATCATACAAAATCTTAATACTAATTGTTGGTTTCAAAAAGGTTTGAGCAATAAAATCTAATAATAGTTTCAAACTACAGTAGGCCCGTGTAACAAAGTTGTAGCTTTTTGTATTTTGTAGAGCGGCGCTCTCACGATTATTGTTTTCAACCTGATTGCGGCCGTAAACTCGTCCAGTGAGCACGAACTCTTCTGAGAAAATTATTGTTTCGCTGGCATATGTAATTTTATTGATTGAGTTACTTTTTTATAATGTTTCATTTTGCGGCAATCGATTAAAATTTCTTATTGAATATTAATTTATACTTTCTCTTGCCTATATGAATATATAGGAAGGAAAGTATTGTTTTCATGTCGATTTTTCGAAATCGAGTTTTCACCGGATCTATACGTTTTCAGACCCCCTGAACCCAAAAAACATGTTTTTAGCGATTGGTCTGTGTGTGTGTGTGTGTCTGTCTGTCTGTCTGTGTGTGTATGGGTGTGTGTGCGCGCGCGCGCGTGTGTGTGTGTGTGTGTGTGTGTGTGTGTGTGAACAGAATATCTCAAGAACGGAACATCGTACGAACTTGAAACTTGAAACTTAAGTTACATACCACTACCGAACCCGACACGAACATTTTCATCAAAATCGGTCAACCGGAAGTAGTAGTTTATTCGGATAATTTTTCACTTTTTGCGATTTTCTCAAAAACTGGTCCTACGATTTTTTTAAAAATCGCCTGGTTTACTACATTTTTTATGCTCTGCAAGATAGGGTAGGCGCCATGTTTGCTGAAATTCTGCGTGAGGCTGTTTTTACGTAAAAACATTTTCTTTTTAAGATTGCGGCTTTAATATGCATTTTAGCGCAAAACGTTATATAATAAAAGTTGTAGAGAATATAAAATTCTACAACTTTTATTTCAAACATTTGTTTGCATAACGCTTAGTTTAGCGGTAATTTGCGATTTTCAGTTTTTTTCTCACGAAAACGTGTGAAAAATCGATTTTTTTTAGATTTCGGCCTTAGTATGCACTTTACGACAAAAGTGTATATAATAAAATTTATAGAAAATTAAAAGATCTACAACTTTTATTAATAGCATTTTTCTCTATAGAGCCTAGTTTAGCGTGAAAGTGTGATTTTCCGTTTTTTTTAAGCCATATTGAGTTCGATTTTCATTTTGCGTCATTCACTCATGATTAAAATAAGGTTATGTTTTTGAGGTTAGTTTTTGTTTATTTCTAATATTTTATTAATAATGTTAGGTTTATTATTAATTATTTGCATTGGCTAGAGAAAGTTGTGTGAGTGTTTCACACCAGACTTATTAATTTTATTTTTGCTGTATTTTCCCATAAGCACGACAAAAGAAACATCTACTATATATAATATATTATTATTATTTGTAGGTATGTATTTTTGGTTAGCTGTTGAACATCGAGAGTTTGTTAATTCTTTTTTTAAGCAAATTTCTCATTACGAATGAATGACTTTTTTATAATAATTCTAAAACAGATATTTTTCACTGACGGATTCAAATATATCTCCTTCTCGTTCTTCTTTATCAGCCAATCTTTGTCCAGTGTTGGATGAAGGCTTCCCCTGTGTATCTACATAAGCCATTCGACTACCAGTTTGAAATCATCTCTCCAGCATTTGGTACGACTCTACCTTTCTTTTCCAAAAAGAACCTCGAGTGCTGAATAACTAAATAAAAAAACTTTCTTGTCCTTCAATATACAGAGTGATTTAAAATTGAATGGTAATCTGGTGTCTTTATAACTTCAAATAAAAGTATCTGGTGTGAAACAGTCACACGACTTTCTCTTGCCAATGGAAATAATGAAATAAATATATATGTATTTATATAACCTACGATTTATATAACCTCGTATGTTCATTCATGAGTGTTAAGTCATCAGCTGAAAGGCTGGTTTGAGCCTCTAGAGGCTTTACTAAGTAAAATGAGGAGTGAAGTGGTTTACAGTTGCCTTCCTCACTGAGTGGGAGTATGCTTATCGCATGCCAGGTCGTCCAAAAAGCTTATACTTTCCACTATGCAAATGACATCTTCACTTCATTCACCCACAGTGTATGGCTGTATGATGAAATTCATTACTCTCAGAAGAGATAACTCTGACTAATTTCTTTTATACTTCTACCTCTTCTGTTCTTAAATGCTTCAGTCATATAATTCGCTAAAAGAAACAGAACTATTTTTTGTAGCCTTGGAATTAGCAGATCGAGTGCAAATAATTTAACACTACCTGCTTGTTATGGGCAATATTCATGAGTAAACAAAGTAAAATTTTAAAGAAACCTAATTTTAATCATGATTAAATAACGCTAAATGAAAATCAACCTCTGTTCGACTTAAAAATACGGGAAATCACTAATTGCCGCTAAACTAAGCGATTTAGAGTAACAATGCTTGAAATAACTTTGATAGGTTCTTTAATTTTCGATAACTTCGAGTATTAGTTTGGTAAATATTGTAGCATATATCCACCGTTTAATGAACATCTTATTTTAGTTTTTTTATCATATGGATCTGAATACTAGACAGTGGTTACCGGTGTACTTTGATGGTTGGGGTTTAATTAACTACACTCTCTTAGGAATAATCGGCCTGAGTCTGTGCAAGACTACATTTCATTTACACATCATATATAACATCCTCATCTCATTGGGCAGTGGGGTTGCTTTTTGTTTTTAAATTGAACAGATTGCAACGTACACAAGGTAGGGATTAAAAATATTTATATAAATTTACATCATTGATAAGATAAATACGTACCTATAAATTGTGTAATTTTAAGTATAGTGATGAACTGACGATGTGGTAAAGCCATGAAAATACTTCTCAATTGGTATGTGTTCTACTCATTCTTTGACCGTTTCCTGATGGTTTATAATCATTTCATTCATAATAAAATAATAAAGGTATAGAACGGTGGTCACCAACTGATCTCATTCGGATCGCCGACTAATTGTTTGCAGACCGCGAGCTCTAGAGAATCATTTATTTTGTGCAGATCTTATTTGTGATGTAAAATTTTTTACGTTAACACTCTGTGCATTCTGAGAGCAACTGTGTTGTCAACATTACATACATACAAGTTTCCCTGGGAGAAAAATGCTCTTTGGACAAGTTTACGGCGCGTTCAGGCTGAAAGCAACTAGCGATAGCGCCGCGCTAGTGGTAGTCTCTGGTCAGAGTGGAAACTTTTCCTTTACCTGACTGTACTTATATTGTGTTGTACCTTATGTCAATAGAAGAACCAGCTTATTAGTAGGCACATAGGGAATAAAAATAGATTACTGTATAATGTTAGGCGAGTAAAGTAGAGTCAGGTTAAGGAAACGAACTTCGGCCAGAGACCATCACTCCAACCAATCAATAAAATAAAAAATCATACCTCAAAAACGGCTTACAAATGTTACACGTGACCAAATTTATTTGAATAAAGAAATTGAGATAAAAATAAATATCTTTTCCCAATATTTCTGCGTTTATCACATCAAGAGATAACAAGGTTGCTTAAAATAACGCTAATGATAAAAAACTGTTGGTCCCAAGTTGAACTTCAGTATGAACCCTTACAATATTATGATAAATGGTTTTGCAAAGTTTGAACTCGATCGGAACCATTTTGGAGATAATAAAAGCTAACAAAGTTACCTCTTTCAAATCACACCCTAAAAAATAGGCTCTTTTTAGATATTCATCTAAAAAGCAATCTCAAAAAGTTTTTAAAATTTTTTAAGTTAACCAACAAATGTAGAATCGAACAGGCAAAATTTCAGTGTAAATATGGTAACAATTGGACGAGTGGTTACCGCCGAGATATCTGTTCTCAAACTTGACCGCACATAATTATAAATCCGATATCAGGTTGTTTTTCATTTCACATTGGTTATATTTTTAATTATTACATTGGCAAGAGAAAGTTGTGTGCGTGTTTCTCACCAATATATTTTTATTTTTTGGTAAGTCATAATGTTTGTTTTATCTTTTTAGTTTCAATCCCATTATTTCGGATTTGTTGTTAAATTTATTCAACTTCCACGGACTCAATCATCACAAATTCATTAAAATGATCGAAACATTTGACATTTGATATCAGACATTTGATTTGGATCATAGAAGTTTATGAAGAAATAATTTTAAAAGATGTTAATTTTAAACGGAAAATATACAAAATAAATTCCGGTATTTTAAACAAAGGTTTGCAGTGGTAAGTTTTATTTCACAATTGAACATTTTTAACATAATTAATAATTACTTTAACATAATGAAAGAAATTAACTTCAAAATGTTTATCAACGGCTGGAGGGGCTCAAATTAATTAAAATTTAAAATAATAGAGCCAATACAAAATCTAGTGCATAATAAAATTTAAAAAAAAACAATTTAACTTCTTAAATGACGTGTTTTGAAATTTTTTGAACAATCTAGAAATAAACCAAAGAGCACTTGTAAAAAATAAATAAATAATCAAGTATAAGTGCTCAATAATATGGATGTTTAATAATTTTTTTAAAAATTAACTTCGAAATTTTTTTGTGATTGTTTTGGATACTATAATATTTTTTTACAAAAAAAAGCAATTGAGGTATAAACCAAGGAATATTTTATTAAAATTTAACAATCATAAAGAAATTTAATCAAATAAGTATTACGAAATTTTTTAAACAATATTATATTTAGTGTAAATGAGCCTGGGATATTTTTATTTTCATTTAAAATAATATATCCAATACATACCACGGAGTATTGTTTTAGAGAATTTAAAATTCTAAAATAAATTGTTGTAAAACTTTATACACAATTTAAAAAGAAACTAAAATCCTTTCTACTAAAATTAGCAATTAAAAAATATTTTCAAAAACTTTGCTTTTAGTTTATCTCCCAAAAAGTTTTTGTTAATTTTTTAATATATTTTAATGTATAATTTTACTAGATAATTTAAAAGAACCTACGTACATAATAAATAATACAAATTTGTTTATAATAATGTAGTTAATGTAAACTATTTAGTTTTTTTACATTAGTTATTGTAAACAATTTCCGTATTTAATTAAATTATTGTCAGTAATTAATATTAATATTAAATTGACGAATTCAAAATATTTAGTACTAAATTAATTATTGTAAACTAGTTTATTTTTAATTAGTTATTTAAACGTACTTCCATTTTTAAGCTAGTATAAAACATATTACCTCCATTTCTAAATTAGTTATAAAATTGTAATTTAATTGCAATTTTTGAATAAGTTATTATAAACTATTTTCATTGTTAAATTAGTTATTGTAAACAATTTCCATATTTAAATAAGCTATTGTTGTGTATATTATTAAATAAATAATAAATTATAATATAATTATAATAAGTTATAATATAAACTACCTCTATTTTTAAATTAGTAATAAAATTGTAACTTAATTTCAATTTTAAATTACTTATTGTAACTTATTTCAATTTGTAAATTTGTTATTCTAAACTATTTTATTAATAGTATAACTTAAAAACTAACAACAATGTTTTTTCATATTAATCTAATTATTGAATTTTTTTGTGATTACTCTAACAAAAAATAATAATAATAATGAGAAAATCATACAATATTATAATATTAACTTTAGTAATTATTTTATATATAATAGCCGTATATAATTTTGATATATATTTAGAAAATAAAATAAAATCTAAAATAAAAGAATATAATGATGTAATTACATATCTTGGATGGAATAATAAATATAATAAAATTAATAGTAATATATTTGAAAGATTTGGTGATAATAATAACATCATAAACAAATGTTGCCCTTATGGACAAATAATTGATAATGAAAATTTCAAATGTATTTCAAATCCGAATATGAAATTATATAATGAAAACATATTAATATCTAATGATATTACATATAATGCAAATGAATTTTATTGTGAAAATTTCATATGGAAAACAAATTACACAGCCATATTTCATTTCACATTAAAAAATCAAAATTTATTATTTTATGAAGATATACCCAGATTAAATGTGTCATTAACCTTGATATATTGTCAAGATTATATTAAAAACTTTGATGAAATTATGAATTTAACATGTTCTGACTTTTTAAATTTTAATATGAGATATGTAAATGAATTAGAAATGGAATTGAATAATTTAATCATAATATATGTATACATTGAAATGTTAAGGGATTTCATTCCAATGTTATTTTTATTGGCTTCATTTATAACGTATACAATAATACCAGAATTAAGAAATTTATTTGGTAAGTTAATTATGAATTTTATGCTTTCAATAATCATACAAAATTTAACAGAAATGATTAATTATTTAATGTGGTTAATATGTTTATACATCATAAATTACCGATTATCAAATGGTTTACATAATGCGGTTATAAATTCGAATATATTATTAAGTAATTATGGACCATACCCAAATGTATATTTTTGTAAATTTATTTGGTATTTAAGGCAATATGGTGTTCTTTGTAAAGTTTGGTGGGTTAATATTTTATGTTATAACATTTGGTGTGTGTTTAAAGTTATTACTATAAATGTTACTAATATTTCAAAAGATGAAGAGAGAAAAAAGTTATTGAAGTATTCAATTTATGCATATGGAGCTCCTTTATCCGTATGTATTATCCATTTTATTTTGGAAGTATTCATGGATGATAAATCTGACCTAAATATAACTAAATATGAATGTGATAATCCATATGTACCATCAGAATTTTTTTTTATGGTATCCATTGTTGTTTTTATTGTAAATACTATAATATTTATATTAATTTGTTTTAAAATTTGTAAGTTTAAAGAAAGTACAAATATTTTAAAATCAAATAGGAACGTTTTAAGTAATAATGAGAAATTGTTTAAATTGTTTTGTAAGTTATTTTTAACTGTGGGTTTGTTCTGGGCCATAACTAATTTGAGTTTACGTTTAAGTAATGTTGTAGGTGGGCAAAAAATATTTTGGGAATTTTTAATTTATTTAAATGAATTACATGGTGCTTTTATATTCATTATTTTTATATGTAATAGAAAAGTTTTTGATTTACTAAAAAGTAAAGTTCGAAATGATTCTAAAGTTACACAACCTATCGTATTGACGACTTCATCTCATAGACATCGTTCTAGTGATTTTTAATGTGGAGTTTGCTCAAAATGTGAAAAAATTGTGTTTTCATTTTTTTGGAAGTTTGTTCTGTACTCCTATTCTTCAATTTATCGTCTGTTATATTCTGTTCGCACGGAAGAACGGTTCACTTAAGTGTACCTTAATACGTAAGAAACATATTGTAACAATATTGCTTAAGCTTTGTGGTGAGCTTTATTGCTCACCATTGGTTAGATCTTTTAATTCTGTTAAACTTGTAATAGCAGTACAAAATTAAAGGTCTCTTTTGTGATTTGTGCCATTTATTAGTGAAGTTATACCTATAATTTATTTTGTTTAATTGTACCGTAATAGTGAATATTCTTGTTGTCTTGTGTTTAGTATTGTAATGAATTTTAAAATGCCGAAAATTGGAACTGAAGTACTTCATTGTCAAACCCTTAAAATTGTTGCTAATGGTACCAAATTCATAGCTGAGGAAGCGGTACAACGTGAATTTATTATTGACATGAAAAAATTATTGAATACGTTCATGCAAGAACTTTGTTTGGTTTAACGTCCGACTGTTCTGCAATTACTGCTAATACAGACGGTGAATTTTATTTATTTATTTATTTTTTTTTTTTTTTTTTGGTTTAACGTCCGACTGTTTTGCAATTACTGCTAATGCAAACGGTGAAGGATGAAATGATTTTTGTAACGTATGAAAATATCCCGTGCCTGAATGGGATTCGAACCCAAGACCCATTCAGGCACGGCATATTTTCATACATTACAAAAATCATTTCATCCTTCACCGTCTGCATTAGCAGTAATTGCAGAACAGTCGGACGCTAAACCAAAAATAAAGTTCTTCATGAACGTGTTCAATAATTTTAAAAGCAAGAACTGGGGCATCAAATAGTGCAGTCATTCGTATAAAAAAGAGGCAAAATTAGTAAAATTTTTACGTTCTTTCGGATCTTCCCTTCTTAAGTTGTTTAGTGTTTTGGGGTTCACGTCTCTCCTTTCATTCTCTACCCTGAAGATCACTCCCTGGGTTTCTCTCTAAAAATTTCGCTATTCTGTAAGTCTTCTGTGTCGATTTTTCGATGTTATTCAATGTTACCTACTGTGAACCAAGCTGGTTTAGTTTTGAGATTTATTATTTATCAAAACGTTTTTTGTTTGATCTGCTATCGTTCATTTTTGCCACACGTCCGATAAGTACAAGTCTCATTTTTTCATACCATGGATTATATTTTCAGTTTTATCTCTTTGTTGAAACGGAATGTATATTGTAGCCTATTTGTCTTCGTTCTTCTTAGGTCCTAGGTTGTTCCAAACTATTCTCCTTTATATGCTCATTATTTTATTGATATCACTTTCAACATAATTAATTTTAAGTGTTTCTGCTCCATACAATGCTTCCGGTCTTACCACCGTCTGGTAGCGCCTGATTTTTGTATCATATGACAATGTTTTTTGTTACATAGGTTTCTGGTATTCATGAATACAGTTATCATTTTTAATTTTATCCACTTTTCTTTCTAAACTATCCTTCTTGTTGTTGTTGTTTATACTGGTTCATTCCCCCAAATATTTAAACACCCTTAGGTTTACTCTTTTAATTTTATTTTTGATTAATAGGTATGTTCACATTTTGATTAGGGCCTACTCATGTAAATATTTTTTTTAATTCCATTTTTTATCATATTTGTTACAATTTTTAATTTCTACATTACTTCTTGTTCTATCTATTCTATGACATTCTTGTATTTAAAGATTTAATCTTTAAGCTCTTTAAAGATTTAATGGCCCTGAAAAGAACCTTTTGTTATTGTTACGGTAGGGCATGCAGACTTATGTAGCCAACCAGTATTTATTACCAAATTCGTTCTAACTTTGTCCGATTTTTTATTAATTTCTTTTTATTGTTCAGATCTTGAGTTATCCACTGTGATGCGTTCTTTAAAAAAAGGATTTGTTTATTTTCACGTCATTTGTTTATTCAAAATTTAGTGAAACTTTTGGATGGTTATACTATATTATCTGAGTAAAGAGAAAAGCTAAAAAAAATACAATATAGGCAAACACAATTATTGGGTCTTTTCTGTTATTCCCCCCCCCCCCGCTACAGCATAATCTTTCTCATTTTATGAATATTTCGTACGCAATCTTACAGTATTTTTAACGATAAAAACGGAGAAAATATTTTAAAAAATCCTACATCAAATATTCTTCAAGTTAAGGTTAAATATAGGGAGGGTTCACTCCGGCCTACCTGAGTGAGAGCTGCCCACCCCCGCGACTTGGACGCGCCAGGTAAGAATTCCTCATGTGGGTATCAGAGAAGGGAGCTCTGATTCCCCATGAGGCGGGTTAATGAGCATGTTTGGTCCATACCCAAAGGCATCATTAAATTAATTTAACATAATTAAATTAAATATTATTAAATAATTGAAGAATTTTTAATTAATAGTTTAAGATTAACTTGAAAAAGGAAAAAACTTTAACGCTAACTTGAAAAACATTGATATATGTTTTTTAAAATATTTTTCCCGTTTTTATCGTTAAAGATACTCTAAGAATACCTACATACGAAATATTCATAAAATGTGAAAAATTATGTGGGGGAGGAATAACAGAAAAGACCCCAATTGTTATATAAAAAGTTAAAAATAGATAAAAAATTTAACAGTCTACAGTTATTTGCAAAATACCATTCAATTTTCTATTGTCTCCTATTAGTTTTTCTGTGTATTTTTTACATAAGCATCCAGCGAGAATAAAACATATAACCTTCAATGGTATTTCAAATTTTGCTACAATATTGTGTGTCTATATTTTACATTTCATTCTGGAAAAAATTTAGCAATTAAAATAAATTTACAAAAATTTGTAGAAAACTTTTACCAAATTGTTGAAAATTACTGGTAAGTTGAACAAAGAAATGGTAAATGTGTAAGATTTAAGAAATTTTGTTTAAGTACGTCTTATCCACCATACACTCCTTGCTTCGTACGTGGATGATACTGTAATATTGTACTCTGCCGATAACCCCGCTCTAGTATCGTATATCCTTCAACAGCATATTTCTCGCCTAGAATCATGGCTACCAAATGGCGGACCAAAGTCAACACTACAAAACGTGTCACGTTATATTTACCCTGCGTAAACGAGTTTGTCCTCCTTTGTTTCTTTATGACTCAACTTCACACTTCTGAATCTATCCGTTATCTAGGTTTATATCTAGATAAGAGGCTCACGTGGAATGTACACGTGGATAAAACGAGAAAGGCACTCCAGGAAAGGTTCAAACAGTTGTACAGACTTCTTTCACGCAAATCCAAGTTACCAACTACATCCAAATTAACCATTTACAACTCCTACCTTCGACCAATATGGAGCTATGCCAGTCAGCTTTACTGCTGTGTAAAATCATCGGTATTAGCAAAAATTCAGCGTTTCCAATCAAAGCTTTTACGGAGGATAGTTAACGCCCCCTATTATGTAACTAATAAAACGCTACACTCAGACCTAAATGTACCCTACATAAATGACATTTTCTTAAAACTCTATAAAAAATTCAGGAAGAAACTCGTGAATCACCATAACCCATTGATCTCGAATCTGGCTACTCAGACTCTCCTAAACAATCCAATAAGACGTCTAAAACGTCGATGGAACCGGGACCTCATCAATTAACGTAGTACTCTAATTGACTATCCATTACAGTGTTCTAAATGCTGCACTTAATGCTACACTTATCTATTCACGTCGGAGTTCTGTCACTGGACTGTGTTTCCATTCACGTTTATTTACGATGTTAATTTTTTCCAAATTTTGTGTTATCACACTCACTAATTGTTTTCAACAGATTTCGAATTTCCTAAATAGAGAAAAAAAAGAAAAAAGTACGTTCTTACAATATTACAAGGGACACAAAAGTTAACCGACCTTCTCGCGGATGGAATAGAGTAGACGACAGAATTGATAAAAGGAACACAACATATTATACTGTCCTACGCACGGTGCGTTGGATCTCGACCACGGTAGCCTTATATATTGTGCTACCCTATGAATTTGTTAAAGTGGTGTAATTATTTTTATGCTTTTGCCACCAGTGAAGTAAATCTTAAAGATTTAATGGCCCTGAAAAGGACCGTTTATTTTTGTTACGCTGGGGCACGCAGACTTAAGAGGGTTGTGGTGGTTGTAGCTTTGACGTCTCTTAATTTAACAGAAATTGCATCCTCTCTTGTCTCACAATCGTTGATGTTATAAGGTTTGGAAGCAATGCACGTTTAAAGGAACGGTGTGAGAATTGCGTTGGTTGATGCATCGACCCATCAGCTAGCGGAAACATCATCTTCTCTTCACACGGAGTCATCGACGAAATAATAAATAAATAAATAAACTTTATTGTCACGTAAAATAATATATATTATATTATATGGCAAATCAAAATAATAATAATAATAAAATAAGTTATCGTAAGAATAATAATTTTAAATAACTTGCATTGTATTATAATTCAAAAATGTTTACGATATAAATTATCTTAATCAACGCACCCTCTTACGTTTCTAACACTACCTTACATAACTACCTCAACATCACTTTAGTAACAGATGTTTTTATTCAATTTATCGAAACTTCCACGATAGATTTTTCGCTCATCCAAACGAACTGATACGTAAACTTTCCTCCAGTCATCTACCAAATAACGTTCAAAGACAATTAAGGAGGAAGTGGAGCAGGGACCTCCTGTTTTAAAAACGGGTAATGTTATTAATGAATGAATTAATTAATTAATCGATGACTTAGTAAGAAGTAACTAATATCATGTCGGAGACCTATCAGTGGATGGTGCTATCCATGCACGTCACTCGTCATTTTATTCATTCTTTCACCCAACATCATATTGACTGATTGTTTATCTTGTAATAGTTGTGAATTTCATAAATAAAGTTAATAATGCCGGCCGCATTGGCGCAGTTGGTAACGTGCTTGCCTCTCATCATGCGGTCCTGGGTTCGAATCCCACTCAGGCATGGCATATTTTCATACGTTACAAAAAAAAATCATTTCATCCTCATTACACACAGTTACACCCCAACGTCGACGCTAATGACCATGCAGTAGATGCGACGTTAAATAAATTTAAAAAAAAAGTTAATAAAAAAATAAATAAAAATTAATGATTGTGCATTAAACAGCAACATTTTAATTAACAAAAAAAACATAAAAAGTTTATACAACGGAATAATTAGATTGTACAAATAAAGTTTTCTGTTTTGAATTAATATTTTACTTATTTATTTAAGGTCGCATCAATAATAAGTCATTAGCAACAACTACATAATTACAACAAATAACTTTACAAACACTGATTAAAAAAATAAAATTTTCAGCAATTTACATAAAAATGTCAGATACTGGGTAAACATTGAGGTTATTGAACATACAGCAATAACAAAAATATTTACAAAAAGACAAAATACAGGGTGATTATAAATGAAAAAACAGTTTCGATAGCTTATAGAAAATTTATTTTTGAAAAGTTAAGGTAATTACATGATTATATAGATAGAGGAAATCATTAAGTTTTTATTTAAAATATTTACAGATGTTCAATGTGTGCACAATTTGTAACACGACAGATATCAACACGGTAGTCGAATTCTTCCCACACACGATTAAGCATATGACGGTCAACTGTGGCAAGAGCATTTGCGATAGTCTATGTTCTATTAGGAAGAATACGCATAATTTAAACAGTCTTGTTAGTGATAAAATGTTGTACTTACAAGGTATGTCTAAAAAATTCGGTGAATGGTCTAACATATCAATATTTAACTCTTGAAACAAGGTCACTCGCATCCGTAGGCAGGCATGGATATGTCTGGACATTTCCTCTGTCCGGGATTGTTCGGGGACAGAAACTCATGAAATGTTGGTGCAAATTTACGGGCATGATGCTGTGAGTATAATGTGGTTAATATGGTATAATATGGTGAGTACGACTGGTTTGCACGCTTTAGCGCTGGCAAGGAATCGGTGGAGGATGAACAGCGTTCGGGCCGGCCATCGACAAGCACGAGACCTGAAAATATTGAACGTCTGCGAGTGTTTTTAACAAAAGGTCGACGATTAACTCAGCGACTAATAGCAAAAGAAGTAGGTATTAGCAAACATACAGAGGGAGCATCATTGATGAAGATTTGGGTAAGTGCAAGATTTGTTTACGATGTAGCACATCCTGACAACCGGCCAGAACGCGGTTTGTCCTCCAGCGTTTCCTTGCCAGCGTAAAAGCGTGCTAACCAATTGTACACACATTTTCTACTTTCAGCATCCTACCCATAAACTTCCACCAAAATTTTATGGGTTTCCGTCGCCATTTTACCCAATTTGAAGCAGAACTTAATGTTGTGTCGTTACTCGAAGGCTTTTCGACGCACACTGCTCAAAACAATCTGTTGAAATAAATGCAGCAATACGATTCGAGAAGCCTCGAACAATTCCACACAAGAAAAGGTCCAGATCTGCCTACGGATGCGAGTGACCATGTTTCAAGTGTTAAAACTGATATGTTAGATCATTCACCGAATTTTTAGACACACCTCGTACAATAAGTCATTGTATTATTGTATATAAATTATATGGTATTATATAATACATTTTATTGTAATAAATTATTAGGATAAATTGTTATATAAAAATATTATAAGAAAATAAAATCTTTTGTTTTATTAATTTGATATTTCACCTTATACTATATTCCATGATTTGACGTGGATGGAAAAACCTTTAACCGCAAAGTTTTTAATTAATTTGTAAGATAATTAGCCTATTACAAATTTATCAATAATTTGATATTAAGGAAATGAATAAAAAAAATGAAAAATATAACCTGTATTTAATCATATGTGAATGACGCAAAATGTAAAACAACCTCTGCAAAATTTAAAAATACAGAAATATGGTACAAATGAAAGTCTTTTATTTATTATTTTTACTTTCTCTTGCCTATATGAATATATAGGAAGGAAAGTATTGTTTTCATGTCGATTTTCCGAAATCGAGTTTTCACCGGATCTATACGTTTTCAGACCCCCTGAATCCAAAAAACATGTTTTTAGCGATTGGTCTGTGTGTGTGTGTGTGTGTGTGTGTGTGTGTGTGTGTGTGTGTGTGTGTGTGTGCGTGTGTGTGTGTGTGTGTGTGTGTGTGTGTGTGTGTGTGCGCGCGTGTGTGTGTGTGAACAAAATATCTCAAGAACGGAACATCGTACGAACTTGAAACTATAATAGTTAGATATTACTACCGGACCCGACACGAACGATTTCATCAAAATCGGTCAACGGAATTAGTAGTTTATTCGTGTCATTTTTCACTTATTTGCAATTTTCTCAAAAACGGCTCCTACAATTTGTTTTAAAACCGCCTCATATACTAAATTTTTTATGCTTCACGTGATAGAGTAGGTGCCATGTCCGCTGAAATTCTTGACCTGGCTGTTTTCTCGTAAAAAAATAGTTTTTTTTTAAGATTGGGGCTTCAATATGAATTTTACAGCAAAAATGTATAATAAAAGTTGTAGAGAATTTAAAATCCTACAGCTTTTATTTCAAACATTTCTTTGTACAACGCTTAGTTTAGCAGTAATAGGTGATTTTCTGTTTTTTTTTTATGAAAATCTGTAAAAAAAATCGTTTTTTAAAGATTTCAACCTTAGTAAGCATTTTACGACAAAAATGTATAATCAAATTTATAAGAAATTAAGAGATCGAATATTATTTAAAGCATTTTTCTCTACAGAGCCTATTTTAGCATTTAAGAGTGATTTACCGTATTTTTAAGTCAAACTGACGTTGATTTTCATTTCGCGTCTTTCACTCATGATTAAAATAAAGTTATGTTTTTTGAGGTTAGTTTTTTGTTTTTTTTTAAAGTTTGTTACTAATGTCAGGTTATATTGTTCATTATTTGCTTAGGCAAGAAAAAGTTGTGTGAGTATTAGACAACAGATTTTTTACTACATTTATGCTATGTAAAAAGGAAGCCACCGGGTTGGTCTAGAGGTAAAGTCGTCGCCAAAATTAGCTGTTTAACAGCTGATTTTCGGAGACGAAGGTTCCTGTTTCAAATCCTAGTAAAAGTAGTTACTTTTATACCGATTTGAATACTAGACAGTGGTTACCGGTGTACTTTGATGGTTGGGGTTCAATTAACCATTCTCTCTCAGGAATGGTCGGCCTGGGTCTGTACAAGACTACACCTCATTTACACGTCATACACATCATCCTCATCTCATTGGGTCATGGGGTTGCTTATTGTTCTGAATTGAACAGATTGCAATGTACACAAATTAGGAATAAAAAAAAAAATCAGGTTATTCTGATATTTTTTGATTTGCTTAGGCAAGAAAAAGTTGTGTGAGTGTTAGACAACAGATTTTTTGCTAAAGATGTTTTTTAGAGTAGACCTACCATCGTATTTGAATCAACGTGTAGTAACACAAGTTTGCAAAAACAAGATTTATTTACTTTTTGACGTCATCGTATGACGTCATCGTACAGTGTAAAATAACAAGAAAAATATTCTAGTAAAAAGACCACGTAAGTTGTAGGATTTTGGGTGTACGGTTTATTACTTAGGAAACGATCTAAATCGCAATTTTTTTTCCTAATTTATGTACGTTGCAATCTGTTCAATTGAGAACAATAAGCAACCCCATGACCCAATGAGATGAGGATGATATGTATGACGTTTAAATGAGGTGTAGTCTTGTACAGACTCAGGCCGACCATTCCTGAGAGAGTATGGTTAATTAAACCCCAACCATCAAAGTACACCCACAACCAATGTCTAGTATTCAAATCCATATAAAAGTAACTACCTTTACTAGGATTTCAACCAGGAACCTTTGTCTCCGAAAATCTGCTGTTAAACAGGTGATTTTGGCGACGACTTTACCTCTGTACCAACCCAGTGGGTTAAATCGCAATTTATAACACGAAAGAAGCACGTACAAATGCTCTATAAAAAAAAAACATCTGGTGTGAAACACTCACACAACTTTCTCTTGCCAATGCAAATAATTAACAATAAACCTAACATTAGTAATAAAGCATTAGAAATAAAGAAAAACTTAACCTCAAAAAACATAACCTTATTTTAATCATGAGTGAAAGACGAGAAATGAAAATCGACCTGTTTGGCTTAAAAATATGGAAAATCACACTTTCACGCTGAACTAGGCTCTGTAGAGAAAAATTATCTAAATAAAAGTTGTAGATCTTTTAAATTACTATAAATTATATTATATACACTTTTGTAGAAAAAATGCATACTAAGGCCGAAATCTTAAAATATTCGATTTTTCACACGTTTTCGAGAGAAAAACCAGAAAACACCAAAAAAACCAAAAAACACACACACACAGACCAACCGCTAAAAACATGTTTTTTTGGGTTGAGGGGGTCTGAAAACGTGTAGATCGGGTGAAAAACTCGATTTCCTCGAATGTCATATCGTTCTTATAAGTAGACTATTATTTTGCTTTTGAGTACTAATAGAGCTTGTAATACCAACACATTCCCTTACTTCTTAATCACAGTATTAAGTAAAAAATAAGAAATAATATTAAGTAAAAAACCCTGTGGTGAATGAAGTGAGGTGTCATTTTCAGAGTGGAAAAAATGTGCTTTTACAGAGGGCCCTGCATGCTGATAAGCGTACTTTTCCGTTCAGTGAGGAAGGCAAGTAAACCACCTTACTTCTCGTTTTACTTGGTAAAACCTCTACAGGTTCAAACCAGCCTTTCGGCTGATGACCTAAAAAACACAAGTAAAAAATAATTATAGAAAACTTTCACTAACAGAATGCTGTCACCACAAATGCTATTATTATTGCGAGAAATAACAGAAACTGGTGTAACCCCAACCAATTTAGCGCCTTTGAAAAAAATCGATCCTATTCCAGGAATTGGTCTTCCTTCGACTTCCACCTTAAAGAAAAGAAAACCTTTCAGTGCCCGTTAAATTACCTGGTTTGTGTCCAGATTATTTGGAAAGGAAAAAATAAAAAAAAAACCTACGCAAGTTGTTGTTTAACGTGAGTGAATCCACTAGCCTGTCCTTATTCTATCACGAAAAAGGAAACGTATGTGATTACGAAGTGCAATTCTTCGAAACAGAATTTTTGTTTCTTGTTAGAACGTACACGCCACATCGATAAAACATGTTTTTAAGCTCAGGGGATTTTAAAATTTGTATTTGCGGTGAAAAGTCGATTCTAAAAATTCGGCATGAAGTGGCTTCCGTTGAAGCATTCATTCAATATTCATGTACTTTCAATTTAGATGCTCAGGTAGAGAGCTGCTTGAACTTTAACCGTGTTTCTAGATTGTTTATTTGAATTTCGTGAGCTTGGTTTGACAAGGTTCTAACTGGCCCGACACTAGTTTGAGAAAAAGTCATTTAAAGATTTACACTGGTAGTGTATGAACAACAATAATTAAAATGCAAAGTTAATAATTAGGAGGCTGCTTTATATGGACAAGATCTACAAATTATGTATACATTTACTTCCCTTGAATCATATTTGTATAATATTTGTGCTCAGTGAAGTCACAGCTGATTCTTTGGCAGTTAGAACCTTGCCAAAATTTTGTACTACTTTTTTTGTCGGTAGATATAACTGTCAAATTTTGAATCCCTTTATTTCTGAAACTAGAGTAATTCTGATCAGTGCAAAGTATACATTACATCATGAGCAAAAATGATATGTAAAAACCTTGATTTTGTGAAAAATGTTAGTTAGAACCTTGTCAAACCAAGCTAACAATTTGTGTTAGTTTGTAGCAGTAAGTTTTATCTGATGACATTTAAAATAGCTGATTAATCAAATCAGATGTTACTTTAAAAATGAATGATTTTCAAAATTCACAATTTGAATAATGTTTTTGTATATTTTTCAAAATTATATTTCTTTAAAACAAAAATGATTCATATTTAAAGTAAAAATTTGTTAACAAACTTAATTCGTCAGATAATATTAATTTTTCTTTGTTAATTTAAAAATAATTTTGAACTTTAATTTATTGTATTGTGGTGTACATGAATTTGATACAGAAGATCATGGATAACATTTTTTAGCAATGGAATTGAAAATTTTAATTTGGTATTTATTAGCATTATTATTATTAGTATTAATTTGTATTATTAGCATTAATTTGGTATTTGTATACCAAACCTACCCCAAATATACTGGATGGAATCTGTGAAATATTTTATTTTACAAACATCATTATATATCAGTTCGTTATCATCAGTGGTAAGGTATTTTTTCTAATTAAACCAAAATAGAATTAAATATTTTTTTTAAATTTAAATGATTAAAATTTATTTTTTATAAAATAAATAATTTTCATTTAAACAATAATATTTTGATTAAAATTAATATTATTTTCTCTTTACATTTCGTTTTCTTTATTTAGATATTCAAATGGTGAAGAAGCAGCAATGCCAGTAGTGTAAATTGTTTTTGGTTACATGGAGGACACAATAAATTTAAAAAAAAATATTATCAAGTACTCCCCCCGAATTAAAATATCATGGGTTTGTTCCAAAGGTGACAAATTATGAACTGATTGTCACACAACTTGTTGTCACGCCCCAAAGTGTAATGGACCTCCGCCTCCTGAAGTTGGCGATTTTCGGTGTGCTGTGCTTTGCGCACACCATTTTACATTCAAAATTGGTTTAGGCGTGCGTACTAACATTGCACAACCTAAGGGTGTTAGCCGGCTGCATTGGCGTAGTTGGTAACGAGCTCGCCTCTCATCATGAAGTCTTGGGTTCCAATCCCACGCACGCCACGCGTGCGTGGAGTGGTGGTGGCGGGGGAAATGCCAGTAAACTAATTACTAATTACCAATTAGGAGACCGTTAAAAGCTAGGGGCTCACCAGGTCCAAAATGGCTTAACGCATAAGTACTTGTTCATGCTATGCATATAGAATTTCCTTTTTTAATTATTTACTTTCTTAATATTTTCGCAATATTATTGTAAACTCTTTCTTCAACACAAGACAGTATTCATTCCTAAGGCTGGTAAGGATCTATTCTTCTCTGCTGGAAACTCGAATTCGACCAAAAGCTGGGAAATATCAGTATTAGGTTAGTTTTTTCTGCGGATGGATGCAACGCAAATAGCTTTATCGTAAATAAGGCTATCCGTAATACTAGGTCGGCTAAGCAGTCTGATGAGGTAACAATGCTTGATTTATCAAAAGCCTTCGAAAGGTTCCTTCACGAAGTAATCTTTTTATCACTTTTAGCGCGTGGTTTCCCTCAGCAGTTCGTTAACTTATTTGTCAATGTGTAAGAGGGTGTTGAAACGACCATTTGAGAAGAAATAAAGAGCTCAATTTCTATCAAGAGTGGAGTCAGGCAGGGTTGTCCATTATCACCACTTCTAGTTATTATTGTTTTAAACCTCATTTTTAATGTTGCATCTAAATTTTTGAATCCAAAATTTTATGCTGCTGTTGGTGCTATAGGGTTTGCAGACAATCTAGCTTTGTTGAATGTTGATCCTTCCGTTGGTCAGGCTCAGCTTCAAGATGTTCAATTATTTGTTAATAAAGTCAGATTAAAGTTAAATACTAATTCATATTTTACAACTTATAAAAAAATTTAGAAACAAATTTTATGTGGCTTTAAATCCAAATTTTTCCTTTCTCGTCGGGTCAAACGTGAAATCTCTTGATATTAGGGAACAATTTAAATATCTAGACATACTTTTTACTCTTAAAAAGGGTATTGTGCCTGAGCAGCAAGTGAAATGGTTGTTAGTAACTGCTACGCGTGTCAGGAGCTGTGCTTGAAACCCTGTCAGAATCTGTCTTTCATTTTTCACAATATTTTTCTTAAATTTTGTTTTCGTTGATCATTTGTCAGCCATATGTCATAATTTTTAACATCCTAGTCAAAAGGGTTAAGAATAAAAAATATTTTATTTACATCACACCACTCCTGACGGTATGATTTATAGTAAGAAAGACGACGGTGGTTTAGGACTACCTCGTATTCGTAATGTAGTAAACGTAGGGAGTTAGAGCCTAAATCTAAGCGTATACAGTCTAATCATCCGTTTATCCAAATGTGGGCCTACTCTCTTCCTCCTGCAGTTGACAAATTCACTGCTGAACTTGAGAAGGAGATATTGTCTGGTCCCCTTATTCTTTTCATTTTGATAAGTTGAAGGTTAAATGTAACGATAAGAATTTTAATAGGCTCAAGTCATGTTCAGTACTAAGAAGAGGTGCTAAGTATTTCAAATCTTGGAAAAGAATCGGGAATGCTTTGCTTCATGAGGATCGTCTCCTATCGGATTCAAAGTTCATAAATATCATAAAACTTTGGACTGAAAAATGTGAATTGGAGGTTAGCTTGTGCCAGAAGTTTAACTCCTGAAAGCAACATAAAACGTGGAAGATTCGCTGGTGCAAACGAGTCCCAATCTCATGTGTTAGGTAACTGCGTTTCCAATAATGATAAGATCATCCGGCGTCACGACGAGGTTAATACCTACAACTCGTTCGTGAGTTATTATCGCACAATTGTGAAGTTGCAGTAGAGCAAACTTTCTCTACTAGTGAGTCTATACGTTTACGCCGTGATATTGTCAACGTTTCCAGGAATAGATCTAATACAGATTCATCTAGTCAGGCATGCACTTGTAGCTCTCCCAGTGCCTACACCCTTAGCTTGCAACCCACTGGGGTTAGGGGTGTTTTAGGAATAGTCCTTCTATCATGCGTGGACTTGCGACTAGAAATCAGGGTTTTTGTGGTGTTAAAGACATTGCAGTGCGATATGATCAGGTAAAAAAATTGGAAGTAGCAGCGGAGGTAAAAATTAAAAGTATGAGTTCATCCTGAATGAAGTGTGAAGGGTATTCGATTGAACAGGTACATCGTGTGGCATCATGCCCTTTGTGTTCGGTTCTAGAGGAACCATTCCCATTTCTACGGAACAATTTCACCGTCCCAATGAAGATTATCTATGATGTGTCTTCGATCATCAGTGGTTATTGCTTTGAGCTACATAGAGCAATTTGCTGAGGTCTCTTTTTAACATGTTTTGATTATTTAATGTATAAGTTAATACATTAAATAATAAAAATGTTAAAAAGAGACCCCAGCAAATTTAAAAAGAAACCAAAGAAGATATTTAAAAATTCGAAAAAACAGTATAGCCTACAGTAAAAAACAAATTAAGTTAAGTTTGTTTTTTACTGTATACTGTTTTTCAAACTTTTAAATATCTTCTTTCTAATTAAATTAATGAAGTGTTGCGGGATTACAAAAAGAGTATTCTTTGAAAAAGAGAAGCAACTGCTTTTTCAAGATTTAAATTTTTGTTTTTAATTTTTGTTAAATACAGTGGAGGGTAACATGTAACGCAGGATCCCCAACAGCTGGAAAAGCCCTGCTGGATATTGGTTCCAGTCACAGATATGACTTCAATATTTTGATCTAATGACGTCAATTAGAGATTTTCAGTGTGTTCCATTGAAACCGGTAAAATTGATGTTTTTCAACATTACGGCTGTTAAGGCACGTTATTCATGCAGTAATGTATTCAGATTCCCGCTACCCAGTATTTCAAATTTCCTAAATAAAATAGTTCCTGTGACCTCATGCATACGTCATTCTTCCTTTCCCTACCACTGCTCTCTGACTTCCTTCTTCCCCAAACTCTTGCACTTGTAAGTTAACAGTCAAAGCAACAAGTCGACGCACTCTCGTTCTGGTCATAATGGCGTGTTATGGCCTTTCTTTGTGATGTATGCCAGGCGTTGGCACGCATTTCGTTTCGATCTCTACATGAGAACTCTTATTGTGCTTTTTTCATTTGTGTATTGTGAATTTATAACTGTTTAATTTGCAAATTATGTTCAGTGAGTTTCAATTTACCAACCACGTGTTAGCAACATTGCGAAACTATTCAAGGCTTAATCAAGGTAAGTGCCGATTTTTGTTGTATTTTCTGTTATTTATTGGTGCAATTCCTGTGATTTCATGTTCCTCAATTCATTCTATTGTTCATTTTGCAAGTCGT
This sequence comes from Catonia carolina, assembly GCA_035578175.1. Lineage (NCBI taxonomy): Eukaryota > Metazoa > Arthropoda > Insecta > Hemiptera > Achilidae > Catonia > Catonia carolina. Next base: position 15,530,885 of record JAQMRL010000012.1, on the reverse strand, counting down.
TCTTAACCGCCTTAAACTGCCCATTACAACCAATCAATCGTTTAGTTGTGATTGCCAACTATCTTATAAAAGCAATCTGGTTCTCCGGAAACAATCGTTTTATTTGCTATTTCACTAAATTCAATAATTATTCGTCGTGGGTAATTTTTCATTGTCTTAACATCCAAGGTATCCCTCGCATCGGAACCTTAACAACGGCCTTAGTAGGCCTGTGCATTTTACAAGATAATTACTTAGATCTACAACTAAATTATACAAATAAATAATTTACATCTTATACTACGAGCATATTTCCTACAGAGCTTAGCTTAGCGTCAGTTAGCGAATTTCCGTATTTTTAAGTCCTAACAAAAGTTGATTTTTATTTAGGGTAATTCTCGCATGTTTAAATTTTTTTATGTTACACATCTTAGCCTACATTATTTACTAATGAATAAACGTAGGTTATATTCTTCATTTTTTAAATATTGGGAAGAGAAATTTGTGTAAGTGTTTTACGCAAGATTTTTTATGAGTTTTTAAACTTTTTCTGTACAAGTTTTAAAATTTATTTTAGTCCCATAAAAATATTTCAACAATGTAAAATGAAGTGAATTTTTTCTTACCGTTGCAACAAATATTATAAACACTACCAAAAGCATTTTTGCAGTAGTGGAATATTGTGTGGACATTTTTCCGCAGCTAAACTGTACTGGAAGCAAATGTAGACTGTACCTGAAAAGTCGAAATGTAGTTAATTCCAGTGTAATAGAGGATGATCACAAATAAAACATACATTGTGCCAAATAGTACAAAATGTTTCAATACCGTCGAGGGGGGGGGTTGCTGGTGGTAAATTTGTTAATTGCATATGAGGCGTTGTTGTGGTGTGTGACGAGTAACACTTGGATTGTGATCAGCACACTGCCTTACAAGACTTACAATAATTGGGGTCTGACCATATATTTTTCTAAAACTAAACAACAGAAGGAATAATAAAAACGAAAAAAATAACGCCCACAACAGGCAGGTGGAGTATTATATTATTTGCACTCGATCTGCTAGTTCCACGGCTACAAAAAATAGTTCCGTTTCTTATCATATTGTCAGCCAATTATGACTGAACTATTTCAGACCAGAAGAGGTACAAGAGGTAAAAGACACCAGAATTATCTCTTCCGAGAGTAATGAATTCATTATACAGCCAGATCCTGTGATGGATAAAGTGAAGATGTCTTTTATGGTTGGAAAAAGTTGCGTTTCAGAGAGCCGCCATGCTGATAAGCATAGTTTTTAACTCGGTAATGAATTCATTTCATCAAGCACAATTTTTTCCAAATTTAAAAATTGCGTAATGACAAACAACCTGTTTTACGTGGAAGGATTGAGATTTTCAATAGGTAAACGATTTTTGAAATAGGTTGGGAAGTTTCTGAAATTATCTCGTACAAACAAACAAAGCTTACTTCTTTAAAACATCAGTATAGATAATAACAGTATTATTACTAGCGATTTATATGTAGCCTATTTGAATTAGAAGAGAAATAATTAAACAAAAATTTCCATATGCAATTACAAAGTAGGTCAGATTCAGTGAAACATTGTGGTGGGTAATGACACAAAGGAACAGATTTTCATTTGTTTTACTTAGAATGTTATGTTGGATTTGCCTGATTTCGAAGTAGAGCGAAAACTAAAGTGTTTTCAGAGCAGAACTTTAGAAAATAGAGCTAGAAAAGAAGCAAAACTAAAATTATTCTATAAATTTATGGCAACTCCAGACATTTGTAAGAAAGTGTGGCACGGACAACTACTAGGTCACACGAGCAGAAAATCCAGACAGCAGTGGTGATATTTTTGTGACGGACAAAAGGGTGTACTCGGTTGTATAGACTAAAAAATGAAGATGTAAGGTCGCAATTGAAAACCTTCAACTTAAGTAAGATAGTATAAGAAAATCGTGAAGGTTTGAGACTGCACATGAAAGGGATTTCAGCTCAAAGGATATGAGCAGGGGGTATGAGCAGCCTTATTTCTAACAAGATTAAGAAGGCAACGAAACAAAATGAGAGAAGAAAATAATCTCATCTGTTGATGTTAACAGTTTTCTGGTAGCCCTCGTGGAGAAGATGAATTTCACTACGATGTGATTCTTCTCGTCTCTATTTCACGAGTCTAGTACATGGCAGATATTTCACTCTCATTTATATAGCAACGATCAAATTTTTTGGTGTCCGCCTACAAATGACGCAAGTTTTGTTAATCAGTTGTGACTAAAGTACAGCCATCTTGTTTAAATCTTTTTTTAATTATCGAACATCTATCTACGTGTAATCTGTCACGAAAATTTGATTAAAAAATTTAATTTTTTATTTCTCACAAGAAAAGAAAAGAAAGTGCAAAGCTGTGATGAATATAACTCGGAAAACATTTAATTTTCTGTGTAGCTCTATTTTCTATGTTATTTTAAAGAAAAATTTAACAAAGTTTGATAGCAGTTGAAATACTTTAATATAATCTGGTATATTATTATACACGAAACTTTTAAACTGAAAATTGCATTTCAACGTTTTACCAATAAAAGTCAAAATGGCGGGTATTTTAAGTTTTAACCTTATATAGGCCTACTTTATAAGTTACAAAAAAAATTATTAATCTGAAATTTTGAAAAGTAGTTGACATGTCCATCTATATATTTGAGGTCGCACAATACGAGATCTGTTTTGGCGTTGGGAAATTCAATGCAAGCCTAACTGGAGTTTTCAACTAATTACCATTTCAAATGTTTTTATACTTCACATCCAAAGCTAAGAACCACACATTAAACCTTTAAAACGGGTTCCCCACACAAAATCTGTTATATGTTTTTCAAGTGATAGATATAAGGCAATTATTTATACAAACTTTAATTATATTTTTGTATTACAATCACAGCGATTCATTGATAGCTGTGCTACATCAATATTTGACACGTAAATTATTAATCAAAATATTCATGGTGCCACAAAAATATATTTTTCTTAACAAATTCCTTTTACAAATCTCAAATCTTTTTTAAGAATATTATTAATGAAATTAAGCCATTTGACTTACCAAAAAAAGCTTATGGGAGAAAGGTAAGTGAATGGGTCTTTCGTTTAGGTCATCAAGAAGCCAGTATTATTTACCAATCTATTTACAGGCGATAAAAATGTATTTTTTTCTATCGTCCTTATTTTATATCATTATCTCTTTATACTCAATTGTTTGTTTTTTATGTTTTAACGGAATAATATTTTATTTCTTTAAATTCATTTCAATAAAAAAGTGTTTAAGTTATACTACTTTTATTAGTTATATTACATATTAAATTTATTACGGATTGCATATTGTTTAGATTGATTATTGATTATGTTTTGATAATTATGTTGTGTTTACGTAAAGATGATATACGACACCTCCCTACGCACATGCCTTAGATATGTGTGGGTAGTATTCTATTAATTATTTGTATTAATAATAACAGTAAATTTCGTTATATAGTTTTTCTATTACTATAATTTTTAATGGAAAATAATTTAAATTTATAATTGACAATTTATTCCGTACTTTACCGGCCGTTGATTTCCTTAAAATGCTTGTAGGCCCTACTCCTTTGAAACTTTTCCAATTAGATTTGAGCATCTGATGAATGAATGCACATCACATATAGAAACATGCCATTCCAAGTGAATAAACCAATGTACCTTTCCTAATGCTTCTGGGACGGTCATTATAGCTGAAACCAATCACCTTTGTCTTTTTTTAACAAATCAGGAGGTTTATATCCTCCACCAATTAAACTATATACATACTACAATGTAAATCATCCTCGGATTAATCAGAACACAAAAATCTGGTGTGAAACACTCACACAACTTTCTCTTGCCAATGCTAATAATTAACAATAATCCTAACATTAGTAATAAAACATTAGAAATAAACAAAAAACTAACCTCAAAAACATAACCTTATTTTAATCATGAGTGAAAGACGCAAAATGAAAATCGAACTCAGTTTGGCTTAAAAATACGGAAAATCACTCTTTCACGCTAAACTACGCTCTGTAGAGAAAAATGCTCTAAATAAAAGTTGTAGATCTTTGAATTTCCTATAAATTTAATTAAATACACTTTTGTCGTAAAATGGATACTAAGGCCTTAATCTTAGAAAAATCGATTTTTCACACGTTTTCGTGAGAAAAAAACAGAAAATCGCTAATTACCGCTAAACTAAGCGTTATACCAAAAAATGTTTGAAACAAAAGTTATAGAATTTTAAATTCTCTACATTTTTTAGTATGTACATTTTTGTGCTATAATACATATTAAAGCCGTAATCTTAGAAAAACACTTTTTTTACGTAAAAACAGCCTCACCGAGAATTTCAGCAAACATGGCGCCTACCCTATCTTGTAGAGAATAAAAAATTGAGTAAACCAGGCGATTTTTAAAAAAATCGTAGGACCAGTTTTTGAGAAAATCGCAAAAAAGTGAAAAATTTTACGAATAAAATACTACTTCCGGTTGACCGATTTTGATGAAAAGTTCGTGTCGGGTTCGGTAGTGGTATGTAACTTAAGTTTCAAGTTTCAAGTTCGTACAATGTTCCGTTCTTGAGATATTTTGTATACACACACACACACACACACACACACACACAGACCAATCGCTAAAAACATGTTTTTTGGGTTCAGGGGGTCTGAAAACGTATAGATCCGGTGAAAACTCGATTTCGGAAAATCGACATGAAAACTATACTTTCCTTCCTATATATTCATATAGGCAAGAGAAAGTAAAAAAGCATCTGCAAAACTTGTTAATTTTAGGGGAGCCGAATTTACAAACATTTTCTTGCATGCAACTTCATGAGTCATCTCATGTTTTACTTCGTGTGAGTGAGGGATTAGGGCTGCCATCCTGTTCCGAGTTCACTTCTAGTGTTTGTTTGGCATACTCACATCCATTCGTTCTTTACGAATATAGTTTAATGCATGCTTCCCCCATAGATTCCTACTCGTTCGTATTCAAAAGTGCTGCTCATTCCTCTTTCTATTTACCGACTGTTTCTAAGAGAAAGAAAAGTTTTAAATGAGCACGTATTCATCATTTTTAATGTGGTGTCAAAGTAATGTCTCTGAACTCATCTCAAGAACTGCATTTCTGCCACTTGGCTTTGGCTTTCATCTCTCCTCCCAATTACCCAGACTCACTACCGTACAACAATGCACTTGTAACATTTTAACTGGATTTCTTTTAACTCTTTTACCCAGTGATATTTGCTATTGTTAAACAGATACCCTATACTGTAAAGGATTCAGCTTATTTTTCATGAGTTATGTTCTATCAATTAAATTATTCCACATTTCTTTTTGAATGAAATAAAACCTTATTTGTCAAAAACGGTTTGCGAATAACAATTTTACAAAAATCTATGTAAAAATCTATGTAAAATCTATGTAAAAATCTATGTCTAAAAATATATGTGTGTATTATTTTATTGACTTTTAAAGACAAAGTGTCTAATTTCATGTTTCATTCAGTTTTGAAAAATCATCGAATTAATAAGGGCAGGTGTAAAACCACTGAAGGAACTGCATTTTACACACCTGCATCAAAGAGGTTACTGAAAATGTATCAACGTAAAACCTTGTATGTTATTTCTATACCTTCCCAAAATGCTACAGAAATCGATCTAATAGAGCAAGTCAATTTTTCACGTTTTCTTTTTTTGTAAATTATATTGATCTAGTAGAGCAAGTCAATTTCTCAAGTTTTTGTGAATTAACACTTGGTACCGAAAGGCTGATTGAAATGTAATTATGGTTATATGTTTCATTATTTACGTTGGCAAAAGAAAGTCGTGTGAGTGTTTCACACCAGATTTTCAGTAAAATTTTAGTACATTTTTTATTAAATCTAGCCTGTTATAGTAAAGTTTAATCTCTATTATTAACAACTTATAACATATTAGATTGGTAATTAATTTTTAATTAAAATGTAAATATCTGGCTGCTGTATCTACAGGTATAATTGGAAATGTTTATGAGCGAGTTCGTAGAAATTAACGTGGTGGTACAAATTAATAAATAAAAAGTTATAATATATATTAGATGTTAACTGTAACAGGATAAAATTTGTCCAACAAATTTTAACTTAATCAGTTTAATATTAATGAATTTGTATTAATTTTTACTTTCTCTTGCCTATATGAATATATAGGAAGGAAAGTAGGGCTATTGTTTTCATGTCGATTTTTCGAAATCGAGTTTTCACCGGATCTATACGTTTTCAGACCCCCTGAACCCAAAAAACATGTTTTTAGCGATTGGTGTGTGTGTGTGTGTGTGTGCGTGTGTGTGTGTGTGTGTGCGTGCGTGTGTGTGTGTACGTGCGTGTGTGTGTGTGTGTGTGTGTGCGCGCGCGCGTGCGTGTGTGTGTGTGTGTGTGCGTGTGTGTGTGTGTGTGTGTGTGTGTGAACAGAATATCTCAAGAACGGAACATCGTACGAACTTGAAACTTGAAACTTAAGTTACATACCACTACCGGACCCGACACGAACATTTTCATCAAAATCGGTCAACCGGAAATAGTAGTTTATTCGTATAATTTTTCACTTTTTTGCGATTTTCTCAAAAACTGGTCCTACGATTTTTTCTAAAATCACCTGGTTTACTCAATTTTTTATGCTCTACAAGATAGGGTAGGCGCCATGTTTGCTGAAATTCTGCGTGAGGCTGTTTTTACGTAAAAACATTTTCTTTTTAAGATTGCGGCTTTAATATGCATTTTAGCGCAAAACATTATATAATAAAAGTTGTAGAGAATGTAAAATTCTACAACTTTTATTTCAAACATTTTTTTGTATAACGCTTAGTTTAGCGGTAATTTGCGATTTTCTGTTTATTTTCTCATAAACAGAAAATCGCAAATTACCGAAAACGTGAGAAAAATCGATTTTTTTAACATTTCGGTCTTAGTATGCATTTTACGACAAAAGTGTATATAATTAAATTTATAGAAAATTAAAAGATCTACAACTTTTGTTTAGAGCATTTTTCTCTACAGAGCCTAGTTTAGCGTGAAAGCGTGATTTTCCGTATTTTTAAGCCAAACTGAGTTCGATTGTCATTTTGCGTCATTCACTCATTATTAAAATAAGGTTATGTTTTTGAGGTTAGTTTTTGTTTATTTTTAATATTTTATTAATAATGTTAGGTTTATTATTAATTATTTGCATTGGCAAGAGAAAGTTGTGTGAGTGTTTCACACCAGATTTTTTAAAATGAATACAATCATTTTTCGAAATTGCCGAATTAACGAGTGGTTACGGAGTTAACAGTGGTTCAGAACGTTACTCATAACTTAAAATTTAAATATACTACAAGTCTGAAATTTCGTACATACAAATACCAACATAAAAGTTTATATTTCAGCAAATTTCAAATACATCGGTCGAGCTTTGTTTGAATTACAAGCCTCTTAATGCATACGCTCTGTTGCAGTAATAAATAAACCGATTCTTTTTTCTTCTCATCCTGATATCGCAATTTCAAAAAAACACTAAACATATAAAACTGACATTTTGTAAAAATGCAGATTGAAATCGGCTAAATTTTGGTTTGCAGTAAGTTAAAATTGAACAAGGGGTTTTGAAGAAAGAAGGCTTCAAACTTGGGTAGTCCTACCTATAATACAGAAATCAACGGTAGGTCTAAACATTCTTTGTCTTCCCAACCCGGTCGTGTGAGGACTTACAACCTTCTTTCCTGTGCTAATAATTTCATCTCTCCTGTCTTCATCTGTATTATTCCAGTCTTGGATTTCTCTAATCCGTCAATAAGGGTGGTCACCAGGTCTAATAACGCAGTAGATGTAAAATGGTCATGGTTCTTCTTCCTTTGATCGTTTTCCTAGTCAGCGTAATCTCATTTATCTGTCCATGAAATCTAGAGCATTCTTCCAGAAACCACATTTCTACGGCTTCCGGTTTTTTCCTATCCACATTTAATGAGTCCACGTCTCCGACACGTAAGTTGTTTACTAAAAATGAAGCTACTCACAAATTTTTTCTTATATTCAGGGAAACAATTTTTGCTGTCAGAAGTCTTTCCATTTTTGAAGAATGTTTCTGTCTTGCTATTTGGCGTTTCGTGATTATTGTACTTCTTTCATCAGATGTTATAGAACTTGCCATGTATTTAAGTGTCCGATATTTTCCCTTAACCCAAACTTCAGGCTTCTGTTCACTACCTCTAATCCGACTCATAATTACTTTCTCTTGCCTATATGAAAATATAGGAAGGAAAGTATTGTTTTCATGTCGATTTTTCGAAATCGAGTTTTCACCGGATCTATACGTTTTCAGACCCCCTGAACCCAAAAAACATGTTTTTAGCGATTGGTCTGTGTGTGTGTGTGTGTGTGTGTGTGTGTGTGTGTGTGTGTGTGTGTGTGTACAAAATATCTCAAGAACGGAACACCGTACGAACTTGAAACGTGAAACGTAAGTTACATACCCCTACCGGACCCGACACGAACATTTTCATCAAAATCGGTCAACCGGAAGTAGTAGTTTATTCGTGTAATTTTTCACTTTTTTGCGATTTTCTCAAAAACTGGTCCTACGATTTTTTTAAAAATCGCCTCATTTACTCAATTTTTTATTCTCTACAAGATAGGATAGGCGCTATCTTGGTTGAAATTCTTGATAAGGGTGTTTTCACGTAAAAACGTTGTTTTTTTAAGATTACGGCTTTAATATGCATTTTAGCGCAAAAATGTATTTAACAAAAGTTGTAGAGAATTTAAAATTCTACAACTTTTATTTCAAACATTTTTTGTATAACGCTTAGTTTAGCAGTAATTAGCCAATTTCTAATTTTTTCTCACGAAAACGTGTGAAAAATCGATTTTTTTAAGATTTCGGCCTTAGAATGCATTTTACGACAAAAGTGTATATAATAAATTTTATAGGAAATAAAAAGATCTACAACTTTTATTTAGAGCATTTTTCTCTACAGAGCCTAGTTGAGCGTGAAAGATTGATTTTCCGTATTTTTAGGCCACACTGAGGTTGATTTTCATTTTGCGTGTTTCTCTCATGATTGAAATAAGGTTATGATTTTGAGGTTAGTTTTTTGTTTATTTCTAATGTTTTATTACTATTGTAAGGTTTATTGTTAATTATTTGCATTGGCAAGAGAAAGTCGTGTGAGTGTTTCACACCAGATTTTTTTTTTTTTTTTTAATTTGTTTATTCTCCATTATTAAGTATATATCGTCCATTTTTGGAGCGAATATTGTAACTCCTTCAATAAACATTTAGTTCACTAATTATATCGTGAATGAGTTCGTATTAAGACACAGATAACTTACCATCACCTTTTTAGGCCTCTGCGTTATCATAAATACATTTTTTGGTGTCGTTTGACAATTATATCAAATTAAGATCTCCACATATAATAATTACAACTCTTCAATCTTCATTTACGGATAAGATTCACCCAGTGCTACAGATGTTCGTAGCTAAATTACTGTTTTTCTGAATTTTATCATCTATATCAGACACAAAAGAATTTTTTATTATTGCGGCTTTAGTATGGATTTTACGAAAAATGAGTAATATATAATCAAAGTTATTGAAAATTAAGAAATCTGCAACTTTTATGTCAAGAATTTTCTTAATAATTGTTCAAAAAATATAATCTAATAATAGTTTATTGAATTTAATGTTCAAACCAACGTCTTCATTAAATAAGGTAGGCGTAATCTATTAATATGTACGGTCTTATTAAGAATTTTTTTTCTGCACTGTTTGTGTCTATACATATGCGAAAATATATTAATAAAATGTAATAGAACTGATGTACAGTTGACAAGTTATTTAGGTCTTGCGGGTAAGGCGGCCTACGTTGAGGGTGACGGGCGTGTGACGTCAAAGGCAGATATAATATCGGACCAATAAGAGTCTAGTATTCTCAACCAATGAAAAATATCCACATCTAGACAATCAGATGTCTTCTTATGCGTTAATTTGATTGGTTATTATTGTCCAATCAGAGAGCTTATTGTAATTCATTACGTCATCCGATATGAACAAATGAAAGCGTTTCATTTAGTATTTCGTCATTTGTCAGTATGGACTTCCTGATTGGTCCGGAACTGTTCGTGCGCGTGACGTCGACTTACATTTTTACATAAGACCCGTCCATTGTCCCCGCCCAGTTAAGGATACAGCCGAATATTACGGAATAACGTCTACTGAAATGCTATACGTTCCAGAATTAAAACACCTACCAAAAACATTTTAAAATTGTTAGAGATCTTCCGGGTTCGCAATGAATATGGTATTATTTTATGTAACAGCAGTATATTTACAGCTGCTTTTTACAGTATGAAATAAAAAAAGCCATGTGAAAGAAGCAAGAAAATAGATTGGGTTGTCACATACAAGCTTGCTCAAACTTAACAAATTATTTTGTCGGCTACCATGCAAACACTACTATACGAACGTAACACATTGTGATTTTGTCACTATATATTAAGGTTAATTCTACAAAAGGACGTCAATGCAGTTTTTTTGTCAAAAAGCGTCAGTAGAATCGCCGGCATTGTAAAAATGAATTTTAGATCATACATGATCTATACCTTGATAGAGCAACATACAAAATGTACGGTTTTGATGACAAACCGTCACGTTAAAAACGGTTAACGATATGAACAATTTTTGGGCGATTATTTTCAATATTTCTCCGCGTTGATTCGTAGTTCGTTTCATTATTTTATTTTATGATGGCAAAATTTAGTATTGCTTATAAAAGGCAGTTAAACTTTGAATATTTTTTAAAATTTCATTTGCTACTTCTACGGCTACATTTATAGTTCTGTTTTTTTTTCACTAGAGAAGTTAAAATTAAACTAAATCATATTAAGTACAGAAGAGGTACTGGTGAAAGAAAAACTGTTATGAGCTTCTTTCAACGACAGTAGATTATTATACAGTTAGACCTTGCAGTGAATATTAAAAGCGCATTTGCAAGATGCAAACTGAAAGATTTTTAAAAGGCCTCCTATGCTCATGAAAACACTTTTCTACTGAGTGATACGGTTATAAACCAAAAAATGTAACCCAATTATTTTTTCTGATTTTTTCAGATAACATGTAAATGTTTGAACTAACTTCTAGCCTAACGATCTAAAACCCCAATTTAATTGTGCCGAAAATGTCACATCTCATTATTTACCTAATTTTAAGTTAATTGATAGACTGGATTTGAAAAAATGAATATTTCATCGTCGTTATGAAAGAACGTACAAATTTATTCTTACTAATTGTTCAAAAAATATATTCTTATAATAGTGTATTGAATTTAATGTTCAAACCAACATCTCCTTTAAATAACGTAGGTGTAATCTAATTATATGTACGGTCTTGTTTCTCAGAAATATTATATTTTTTGTGCTTGAATTTTGACTATAGGAATAATAATCAGAGAGCTATGGCAAAACTAATTTTCTAATGTTTTTTAAGGCATGAATTGATGATTGGAATTCTATACTGTTCGCGTGGAACGTGTATATTTTAATTATACATTATGAGTTAACTATCGGATTCTATATCAACAAAAAAGTTAACATTACAGATATCGTTACTTAATGAATTTTTTTTCTTTTGACCTGTTTATGTCTATACATATGCGAAAATATATTAATAAAATGTAATAGAACTGATGTACAGTTGACAAGTTATTTAGGTCTTGCGGGTAAGGCGGCCTACGTTGAGGGTGACGGGCGTGTGACGTCAAACGCAGATAAAATATCGGACCAATGAGAGTCTAGTATTCTCAACCAATGAAAAATCTCCAAATCTAGCCAATCAGATGTATTCTTATGCGTTAATTTGATTGGTTATTATTGTTCAATCAGAGAGCTTATTGTAATTCATTACGTCGTCCGACATGAACCAATGAAAACGTTTCATTCAGTATTACGTCATTTGTCAGTATGGACTTCCTGATTGGTCTGGCACTGTTTGTGTGCGTGACGTCGACTTACATTTTTACATAAGATTCGCCCATTGTCACCGCCCAGTTAACGATACAGCCGAATATTACGGAATAACGTCTACTGAAATGCTATACGTTCCAGAATTAAAACACCTACCGAAAACATTTTAAAATTGTTAGAGATCTTCTGGGTTCGCAATGAATATGGTATTATTTTATGTAACAGCAGTATATTTACAGCTGCTTTTTACAGTATGAAATAAAAAAAGCCATGTGAAGGAAGCAAGAAAATAGATTGGGTTGTCACATACAAGCTTGCTCAAACTTAACAAATTATTTTGTCGGCTACCATGCAAACACTACTATACGAACGTAACACATTGTGATTTTGTCACTGTATATTAAGGTTAATTCTAATAAGGACGTCAATGCCGGTTTTTTGTCAAAAATCGTCAGTTGAATCGCCAGCATTGTCGAAATGAATTTTAGGATCATACATGATCTATACCTTGTTAGAGCAACATACAAATTGTGCCGTTTTGACGGCAAACCGTCACTTTAAAAACGGTTAACGATATGAACAATTTTTGGGCGATATTTTTCTCACACATTTTTCCGCGTTGATTCGTAGTTTGTTTCATAATTTTATTTTATGATGGCAAAATTTAGTATTGCCTATAACAGGCAATTAAACTTTGAATATTTTTTTAAATTTCATTTGCTACTTCTACGGCTACATTTATAGTTCTGTTTTTTTTCACTAGAGAAGTTAAATTTAAACTAAATCATATTAAGTACAGAAGAGGTACTGGTGAAAGAAAAACTGTTATGAACTTCTTCCTACGACAGTAGATTATTATACAGTTAGGCCTTGCGGTAAATATTAAAAGCGCATTTGCAAGATGCAAACTGAAAGATTTTTAAAAGGCCTCCTATGCTCATGAAAACACTTTTATACTGAGTGATACGGTTATAAACCAATAAATGTAACCCAATTATTTTTTCTGATTATTTCAGTTAACATGTAAATGTTTGAACTAACTTCTAGCCTTATGATCTACAAACCCAATTTAATTGTGCCGAAAATTACACATCTCATTATTTACCTAATTTTAAGTTAATTGATAGACTGGATTTAACAAAATGGGTCTTATCATCGTCGTTATGAAAGAACGTACAAATTTATTCTTACTAATTGTTCAAAAAATAAAATCTGATAATAGTTTGTTGAATTGAATGTTCAAACCAACACCTTCTTTAAATAACGTAGGCGTATTCTAATTATATGTACGGTCTTATTTCTCAGAAATATTATATTTTTTGTGCTTGAATTTTGACTATAGCTTGACTATAGGTTCATTTATACCTCCAATTTTGCAGCTGGATTCTACACCGGGGTCCTCTGTTCGATTCCCGATCAGGTCGGGCATTTTTAATCGTTCACTTTCATTATCATAATTATCCACAGTCTCCATTAGCAGAAATTGCAAAACAGTCAGACGTAAAACAAAACAAAAAATCTGGTGTGAAACACTCACACAACTTTCTCTTGCCAATGCAAATAATTAACAATAAACCTAACATTAGTAATAAAACATTAGAAATAAACAAAAAACTAACCTCAATAAACATAACCTGATTTTAATCATGAGTGAAAGACGCAAAATGAAAATCAACCTGTTTGGCTTTAAAATACGGAAAATCACTCTTTCACGCTCAACTAGGCTCTGTAGAGAAAAATGATCTAATTAAAAGTTGTAGATCTATTAATTTTCTATAAATTCGATTATATACACTTTTGTCATAAATGCATACTAAGGCCGAAATCTTAGAAAAATCGATTTTTCACACGTTTTCGTGAGAAAAAACAGAAAATCGCTAATTACCGCTAAACTAAGCGTTATACAAAAAAATCTTTGAAATAAAAGTTGTAGAATTTTAAATTCTCTACATTTTTGTTTATAAATTTTTGCGCTATAGGCCTAATAGATATTAAAGCCGTAATCTTAAAAAAACATTTTTTACGTGAAAACGGCCTCACCAAGAATTTCAGCAAACATGACGCCTACTTTATCTTGTAGAGAATAAAAAATTGAGTAAACCAGGCGATTTTTAAAAAAATCGTAGGACCAGTTTTTGAGAAAATCGCAAAAAAGTGAAAAATTACACGAATAAACTACTACGTACTTCCGGTTGACCGATTTTGATGAAAACGTTTTTGTCGGGTCCGGTAGTGGTATGTAACTTAGGTTTTAAGTTTCAAGTTCGTAGGCCTACTTTCTTTCCTATTTATTCATGTAGGCAAGAGAAAGTAAAATTGCCTCCAGCTAGAGTGTTTGACAAGTTAGAATGATAGTTCAAATCCCAAAGTGTTATCGAGAGTCTCGAGAAGTAACTTACCTTGAAATTTTTGAAATTCTAACTACTGTTGTTTCCTAGGAACTGAAGATTGTAAAGTATTTGAGTGGGAAAGGTCATTAAAAGTAACGAAAAACCTACTTCTAGGTACTTTCCTTTCCAAAGGGCAAAAAATTGTTCTAAGAATAAATCAAAACAAATCAACCATCCTCATACGAGGAGAAATCTTCTGTAATAGTGATGTGTGCGCCTCAAGATATGTTTCTAAGACAGGAAAAAGCCTGAAAAACAATAAACTTTTTGAGATTCCAAAAGCAATTGCTGAAAAGCTTGCCAAAATCGCTGATGTTGAGCGATTACTTTAACTTCATTTTGGAGACGAATGGCCGTAAATAATGAAAAACTTCATTCAGTTTTACAAGAATTGTTTCACACACCAAGAAAATTTTGATTTTTTTCAAGAAGCCCAGAATATGACGAAGAAGAAATAGATTTTGATATCGTGAGGATGAGTCAAAAATTTAATGTAGGCAATCTCGAATTATTTGTTAACATATTTTTTACTCTTGATTTAATTGCAATATTTTGTTGTTTTGCTTAATTGTAATACTTTAAGCTAATTTGTGTTTTTTTTTATTTCACTACCAAAATATAACGGGTTAGGCAACTGTAAGCAAAAAAAAAAAATGGCTGATTGCACAGTTCCAAAACCAGTTAAAAACACTTAGCAGATGCAAAAAATTTTATTTCCAAAATAATTTATTAAATATCTAATAAACTAAACATGTGAAATTATACAGTCTTCTACCGATGAATCGTGTATTTTTTTAAATATTTTATGTTAAATTTTTAACTTGTCTTGGAAACATATAATTTTAGAAGTTTTTGTTTTCCCAAAAATGTATAAACTGGAAATAACTCGTTTTGCATATGGGCTACCCTTTATCTATATATTTAAAAAGCAAAATCGCTTCCAATTTATTTTTAATGGGAATTCTATTAACACCTAAATACAGAGTTCTGCTGAATGAATTTTAATCATTTTTACATGGTTTTAAAGAGTATATATTCTATCCTGATTTGCCAAAAAGTTCTAAACTGTAAATTAATGCTATAAGCTTCATTTTACGAAATGAAAAGATTAAATTTCGTTTACAACGTAATGTAATGCGGTTTCCCCACATTCACCCCTTCCATAGCCATTTCCATAAGCATACAGGATACGAGCATGTGCACTCGTATGTGCACTCTATTCTCATCGCAGAACACACTCAGTCGGTAAACAATATGTTAACGTTCTTTTATTTAAAGTTTTAGTTTAAAACCGTTAATTCTGGACAAAACTATCCTGCTACTATGCTTTAGTCGTTACTCACCGTTTCTTCTACGGACGGCTAAGTTTGTTGTAACTTAAATCATTTATTTAATGATAGGGGTTTGAAATCCAAGAACACTGTGCGAATTTATTTGCACGGGTCCACAATGCTAGTTTAATATTAATTTATTAATAAAGAAACAATTATACATTCTATTTAATACGTTGTTAGCTGCTGTTTCAACTGCTCGTGTACATTTTGCTGATACTTCAGATGTTGTATTATCAGCAAACTGTACAGTAACGAAATTGATAGACAATATAGAAGATACAACTGCTCGTGCACTAATTGCCGGATACAAATAAAAAAAATGGTTGTATCAGCAATCAGTACAGTAAGGAAATTGTATAGAAAATATGGAAGCTCATTAATAAATATAAGACACAATAGAGGGCCAAGGATATAACCAAACAAAACTTTTTTTACAGCATACCTGATACTTTAACTAGTTTTCTACTTAATCACCGTACAAATTTAAAAACTTGTACGGTTTCATTAATTTTTCTATGCCTTCTGCATACTCAGTGGCCACCAATTTGTTTAACTACTCAATTCCGTCAAAATTCGAAGGACCCACCTGGCTTATTTTTATCGTAACCCAAATTACCACTACAATTTCATAAGAACAGTTCGTGAAATTTCAGTAAAGAACGAACTTAGTATATCTATCGTGAAACGTCTGTCCTGTTGAATTTTTTCCTCAATCCTTGATTCGAGTTCGTCAGTAACAGCTGTAGGTCAGCCCAAGGCCTTTATTCAAACACTAATTCGGCAGTGTGGTGTTGGGGTGTCCTAACCCGTAGATTTGAAGTGGGGTAAAGCAGGGGTGTCCACTATCACCACTGCTTTTTTCTCTATTTATAAACGACCTATGTGATTGGATTCGGGGTGGACTGGAGATTAAGAGGTTTTAAGATCAATGCGTTAACAAATGCGGACGATGGAGTAATATTGGCAGACGATATTATAAGTTTACAGAGGATGGACAGGTTATGGGCTTTTTGTTGTAGATGGAATTTAGTTTTAAATATGGAAAACTCTAAAATAATTGTTTTCAGGAGGAAAGGGAAACTGGGCAAAAAAGAAAAGTGGAAATACGGTGGAAAATTAATCAAAATAGTTATCATAAATAAGTATCTTGGGGTTATTTTTACAAGTTCGCTCTCAATGGGAGCACATTTTAAAAACAAAATTCCGATTGCGAAGTATGGTATTAATAGTTTATGGAGAAATCTGATTCTTAATGATGGAAGTACACTGCACCCTCAATGTTCGAGATTAATTGGGCCCATGAAAACCATCTTGAAAATCGAAATCATGAACATCGAGATCCATTTTCAATGTAAAATTTCTAATCGGTTCCATGTGAGTGATAAGTGCCTATTTTTTAAAGAGATAAACAAGGCGTTTCGGCTTATTTCAAATAAAAATACTGTGTGTTATAGAAAAATTTAGTTTTTAAAAAAAGAATACAAAATATTATTAACTAACTTGATTAAAATGTAAAATGTGTTTTGCAATCGAAAAATATTGCCCTATTATACAAGGTTCATACATAAGGTTATGATATAAAACATACATAAGGTTCTCCATTTTCATAAAAATATCTTCACGAACTTTTAATAACCTAACTTCAGCGGAGGTTGATTTAGCTGCCGTTTTATATTTTTCTTTATTCTTTATGAAACTATTTACAGTAGTCTAAGGCAAATTAAATTGTTTAAAAATATCGGCTGTACGTACACCACTGTCACTTTCTTAAATAATTTTTACTTTAGTTTCTAAATAAATCTATAATATTTTTCGATCTTTTATTTGGATTGTTTATTGAACCAATCTGTTTTTAGGCCCCATGCCTGTGTATAAACAATTATAATATTAAATTTTAAAAAATCACTTACTGACTGATCGAAGAAAATAACTGCAGAGGACAAAATTGACTTGTTAACTACTCACAATAACAAACTGCACTAAGCCAACAGGTCAATGCACTACGCAGGGGGAGTACACGAGAAGGCTGGGGCTGAGAGAGACATTTCTCGTTCAAGATCCCAGTACAAATCACGAACACCGAGTGTTATTATCGAAAATTGAATTTTTGGGTACAAATACAAAATCTCGAACGGTCGAAACCTCGAACATAGGAGTCCACGAACATCGAGGGTTGAGTGTACCTAACTCCACGAAATGGCAGGTTTACAACGCGACGACCAGGGCTACTCTATGCTATGCCGCGTAGGTATGGGGATTCCAGAAACGGGAAGAACTGGAAAATTTCAATAGATTTTTTGTCAAGCGTTTGTACGGATTGCCTAGAAATACGTCAAATTACATGTGTTTGGAGAGTGGTGTCGAAGTAATGTGGTTGCATACGTTGTGTATTCACCTTAAATATATTTCGAAGGTACTAGGCTTACCAGAGCACAGGCTACCGTGTAAAATGACACGTCTGGTAATTGAAAATAAGTGTACATGGTATAAAGAATGTTTAAATCTATCTAGGGCTCATACTGTCGATTGGAGGGATTCGTTGAGCGAGACGGCATTGTGGAAAGTATCTGGTGAGCAATTAATAGAGAAGATTAGAGATGAAATACACGCAAAATGGTGGAAGAGAGCCAATAAAGCCCAATTTCATTCTGTATATATGCTACGTTAAGTATGGACGAGCGGGCAAGAGGGTACCTTGCGGAAGATTTCAAAAGAAATTTTGTTAGTATTATTTTTAGAGTTAGGGGATCCTTACTGCCGCTTAACTTTTGACCGGGTAGAGAAGAGGCTCGATGTGTAATACCGGAGAAAAGGAAGACATTTATCATTTTATAGGGCGATGTCCGATTCTAACGGACATACGACTTAGATGGTTTTGAAGGCGGCTATTGGAAGTTAGTTTGGTGACAGTTCATGAATGGAAGAGATTGGAAGAGTTTGGTGGGTTATGTACGAACAGCATTAAAATACAGGAATTTTTTGGTTAGGGAATTAATTGGTAGGGTGTGTGTGTGTGTGTGTGTGTGTGCGCGCGCGCGTGCGTGCGTGTGTGTGGTGTGTGTGTGCGCGCGCGCGTTTTATGACCGTTGAACGTAAGCGCGTTTTTATGTCGGAATGAGATAATGGTTTTTTTAGTAGCAGCCACATTGTATACTTTTTTATAGTCGATTTTTTATCTTTATTCAAAAAGAAAAACAATAAAAAAGATTATTTTTTAACAATTTGTTATAGCGGTGTAAGTTATGTTTAATGCATTTCATGTTAAATGCATATTTGTAGTTTGTTTTTTTTTTGTAATTGGCGAATGCGTTTAGGTAAAATGACACTTATCGTCACGTTTAGTAAATGTCACTAATCGTTTTACTTTGTTTATCTACTTATAATCTACATTTTAGTAAAAATTTTACTAAAATTCATTTCTATTTAATAGAATTCGACGTTCAACTCAGCTGACGGCCTCGGCCAAGCTTTAATGAATTAGAAATCTATGATAATTGGGACAGTTTTTTTTTATTGATTGTATGAAAATTGTATCAATTTGTAATTGACTGGTAAAAAAAAATTACTGTAGGCCTACTGTCTTGGTTATTTGTAAAATTCATACTATTTGTCTTTGTAAATAAAGTTCGTTATTATTACTATTATTATTATTATTATTATTATTATTATTATTACATACATGTTATACGGTGACATCGACTGTATTTAGTTTGCACAGTACCCGTGACTACTACAAACATAGCTCAAGTAAACCGTTACAACTACTAACGCAATCTCTAACAGTAGTGTGAAGTAATCATTGAGCTAGATATGACTGGAGGTAGCACTGTGAAAACGAATTGCGTGCCGTTAGGCTGCCACGCCGCCATATTGCGGTGAGGATAGATAATGCGCGGTATTCAAACTGTCATACAAATCAAATGACTGAAAGTTGATAATATACATTTAATGTAATATTTAGGGAATCAATTCTCGATAATAAAGTTCATAGTAATTTTAGTATTCATTATTAGTTTAATACAGTATTCCTGTAACGTAATATTTTGTTTAGAAAGGCAAAAACACAATTACGTTAAATCTACAGTTTTGTGCGAATTAATGTGAACAGAGACAAAATTTCAGTTTTCATAAGTTGGTTAACCAAACAGTCAAACATCCCCCCAAAAAAATGTTCTGGGGCTGTTTTTCATACTCAGGTACTGGCACACTTATTCCAATTGAAGGTATGATGAATAGTGAAAAATACAAAGCATTGCTAGGGCAACGCTTAGCTATAGAACTTAATAAAGTACAGGCCGAAGGGACCGCAATTTTTCAACAAGACTCGGCTCCGTGCCAGATAATAATATTACCCTTCTTGATTGGCCTGGGAATTCACCTGATCTTAATCCTATAGAAAATTTGTGGGCAATATGTAAGGCTAGGCTACAAAAATTGGACTGTATGACAAAAACAAAACTGGTGGAAACAGTGATTCAGGTTTGGTTTAGAGATGAAGCCATCACAAACAATTGCAAAAAACTTGTGGATTCCATGCCAAGAAGACTCCAGGAAGTCATAAAAGTAAAAGGGGGACACATTAAATACTAGTTAATGGAAATTATCTCATGTAAGTGTACCTAAATGTATCTTTGTCCTAAATAAATCATATTTACAAATTATTTCAGTTTGTTCACATTAATTCGCACAATACTGTAACTGAAATGCAACATAGGCCAAATTACATTGATGTTACCTGAGTTCTTTCTTATTGGTTTCTTCAATATGTAAATACACCAATACATATATGAGAATATTTTATTTTACAATTATATTAGTTATTTTAATATGTATCAAGTTAGCTATAACTAAGTTATCAAGAAATTCAAAATTAAATAACCCTTACTTCTTTGTTTTTGGTAAGCCTTTTAATTTAATTGTTCATGCATACTTCAATTATCTTTGCTGAAAAATAACTTTTTGTAGAAATAATAAAATTTTAAAATAAGTAAAACCTTTGGAAATTTACTTTGCAAAGATTTTTATCTCAAGATATTTGATTTAAGTTTAAGTATGTAAGCCTACCTTATCCAGGATTATCACTTAACAAAAGTACATTTTTAAAATAAAATCTACCTTGTAACTTGTTTCACCTTCACCTATACTCTTCACACAAAATATATTATTAATGTTGTTGTATAAAACACGGCCTAATGCTAGTTTAAAACCATACTACTATTACCAATCTCTCCCACATCTTACTAATGTTTTCATACACTTGGAAAGATCACTAAAAATAATTTCTCTTTAAGAATACAGGATTGTAAATAGAAACATGAAGGAATTGGTTAAAACCATTTTATTTGTTCATTTAAAAGTTAAACAATTCTGTAAAACTTTGATAGTTATGTTGGTATAACATATTTCATATCAATGTTTCAGAATAGGATTGCCAGACCTCAAGTCATAGAGTGAATGGTCAGTTTGTGTTTTATGATCTGAGTTCATATCGCACAAAGCAAAAAAATCAGAAATATCAGTATTTTGATCAAACAAGTTGATGGTAAAACAGTAGTACTTCCTTATACTATTTTTTTTAGAGTCAAGTAAAATAAAATTAAATAAAAAGTTTTAGTTCAGACAAATTTTTCTGGCAATGTACTAAAAACAGATAATATGTTTCTTTCTCACAGTCAGGAACTTTATTAAACAATTCACTACATAGGAAGTTTTGTTAGAGTTCCAGGTCTCACTTGGTAGGACTCTTCCGTAAAATGCTTGCTGCAGAGGGTACTGTGGACTGTTGCTTTCCAATTATTCCTTCCAACAGCATTTTCCCATGATTTTAAAAGTTTAGGGCAGGATCTTGGAAATCTGTAATCGGAATTAAGTTTAACCTATGCAAACAATATATTCCATATTCTATTACTGTAATAACTACAGGATTCATACTCAAATAATTTTGACTTGTTCAATGGGATGGACGCTTTAAATGTTGTCATGGCTAAAACGTTGAAACTAATTTAACTTAGGCTACATACGTTTAATTTCCAAGTCGGGTAGCTGTGAATATTAATATGTGGTACACTTCCATAAGCAGTACAATATAAAAAAAGAAATTTAAATAAATCTATATGAAAACCGATTACAACCAGTTCTATTTAAAACCCAAACATGTAAAACCAATGCCAAAGTATCATGAATGTGTTACACAAATGTTTATTATTCTTAAGTAGCCTAAATAAAAATTTTCAAAACAAATAACCACTTTGGAATAACAAATAGGCCTAACCAGAGTTAGAAAAATACAAACTTTACAGACTGGATGTTATTGTAGCCTAGTTAAAATAGCTTTCAGTATCCTTGTCCTGCCTTAGGTTTCCTGATATTTATAGCCTAGTTAAGGCACTGCAATAATTATAGATTAATCAATTAGGTAGGCCTAGGCTTTGTAATTCAATTGAACTAAGCCTAGCCTACCTGAGAAATTTCATTCCTGGAAGATCAAAACGTTGGGTTTTAATTCTTTGAGTGAAGTATAAAATTATGATAGATCATTAATAATGAAATGGGTGGAAAAATAACAGAGATAAAATTAGTTTATAATAACTATTTACAATCTCAAAGGACTTGAAACTCATACAGACACTCAGATTCAGCTGTTTTAAATTTGTTATTGATAAATAATTATCGAACCATAATTACTTATAGAATTTACATTATCAAAAGTAAACTCTGACGATAAATAAAAGCTCATTTACAGCATGTAATATTTCAGAGCGCTATCCTCACCACAGTACCAACATAACAAAATAACAGCGGCACGCTTTTCAAGAGTAGACGCCGTGTCAGTGCTACCTCCGTTTTTATTTCTAGCTCATTGGAAGTAATGCATTCCTCTCAGCTGCACAAAGCTTGGGACGGCAGAACTTTTTCTGTTTCTGTATTTCGTTTGCGATTGTATCAGACAGATAGCTCTCTTCGATATTGAAATATATCGATATCTAATTTTTGGCTAGATAAATTCAGATACACTACAATACAGATTAAAACTTAAACATAGTTTGTAATAATACTTATAATAAGTTTGATTATAAACTAACTTTGGATTTAAGTCAATACTGTAAAAAAGATTAAACGAATAGTTTGCTTAGTAAAGTCATATTTTAATATATCGATATAATATTGTTTACTTGAACAAAGATCGATTGTCGATATACCTTATACGACCATCATGTGTACTTGTTAAGCGTGCACATGCCGTTTGTATAAATACATTAATTTTAATTGAACATATTTGTATAAAATGACGAAAACCGATAATCTCATTTTGAAAAATAAGATTGGTGGCAGTATTATTAGAAGACGTCCCATTTATACCCACGATGAAAAGTAAGTACGTTATAAAATTGGTATAACAGGTTAAGATTTAGGTTATGTCTGTTCGATACATTGATGTAATTGGTTAAAAAATAATGTAGTTTTTATGGAAATTGATTGAAATATTACAATAAAAGTTGTATTAATGAAAATAACGTTTCTTATATAATATTAAATAACATCAGTTTTTATTTTGTTTCTGAACACGATACACGCGCTAGAAATTTTGAGGTTATTGCATGTGTGTGTATAGTACTGTATATTCGCTGTAAGATTTCATTGCTAGGTCCGGTGGATTTTGCTGATTTGATAATAAACAAATTCTTTTTCAGTAGTATGCATTTGCTGAATTTGTGGATTAACTAATTATAATAATTACTTGGTAGTTGAAATCAGATTTGAGCAAATTTTGTTGGAGAATGTAATTTGATAAAACTAACATTTACTTAGCTATTATTAATTAAATAATTAATAAATAATTTAATTAATAGTGATTATTTAATCACTATTAAATATATCAGTTGTATATTACATACTATTAATAATTTGATTGTACTTAATTTTTAAATTTTACAATATAAATATCATGGTTTTCTATTTGTTAAAGAACTTTGCTGATAAATAATGTAACCAAATTTCAAAAGGCCTTTTTCACACACACACACACCTGGTTACCTGGCTGCAGATGTGAAAGTATGAGGGTCGTTTTTTTAACCTCCGTTAGAAATATAGAAAAAATGTTTTGTTATTAAAAGTTACGTACACTTATGATTATTTTTTGACATGTTCACCTTGACAATTGAGCCATTTGTTGTACCTGTGGACAAGATATCCAATAACCTTTTCATACAATGTTGCCATTAATGAATTTAAATGAGGCTTGATGTTGTCTGAAGCTCTTCATTGTGTTTCTTGTGGATTCATGTAGCTGGGGACCACAATTATTGCAGTTGTTTATTGTGAAACTTAATAAAGTTTGTGGAGAGCTATTCAAAACAAAAGAGGAGGCATTCTGACTTCTGGAATTGTTCTGATCCATGACAACTCTAGTCCTCATAGTGCTGGCACAACCCAGTGGCTCCTTGCACAATTTTATTATATTAATGTATATGATCAGGATATAGGATATATAGTAGTGGGTCATGCTTTTTGTTATACACTTTATAGATAATTTTTTGGAAAATATTTTATTATATTTGCTCCTTTTAGAGTAACAAGTTAAAAAGAGATGCAGAAAGGAAATGGTTTCTTCCAAAGTGTGAGAAGATTGGTCGGGGATCCAGAAGGTCTTATGCATTTTAAAAAAGTTTTATATAATAACTATATGTTGTTCCAATTAATACTTATGTAGCCGAGACATGGAATGTTAAAAAGAAGGTAGAAAATATAATTGGCAGTTCAAGAGGAATATGATAAGGAAGACAAGAATACACTGCCTTTAATTATTCGATGTGCAAATGCTTAATTAATCAAATACATAATCTGTTGGGCGCCAGCTCTATCAACAAAATGAAAGATTAAAACTAAAATAATAAATACAACTATCTTCTTTGATTTAACAAAAGTATTTAATAAAAAAATTGTTTAGAGTCTTTTTTTCTTAACTAATTTTAAGCTATTTAGTTAAAAATTAAACACAGCCAACCATCATCTCACAACTTTAATTTAAAAACAAGCTTAAAAATTTGTAATATACAAAATGAAGTAAACTTCTTCTTAAAGTCCCTCTCCAATCAGAGGTCAGAAATAACCAGCTATCTTTATGTGGACTGTATTTGCCGCTACATGAAACAGTTCCGTATTACTCCAGCCAAACCAGTCTGGCAGGTTCTTTAGCCAGGATAAACATCTGCCAACATTCTGCTTGCCCTTAATCTTCCCTTGCATGATTAATTGTAAGATGTAATATTTAGGACCTCTAATCATAATTCCATGTCACAAATATGTATGCTCTTCTTAACTGTTTCAACCAACTCGCATTCTTTACCCAAGCACATCTCTGTTACTTTTATCTGTCCACGGAATTTGCCAGATCCTGCATTACCACCACATTTCAAAGGCCTGTATCTTCTCTAAACGGATTTTTGAAATGAAATTGACTAAATTTCTCTAATTATTTCTTCTTTTTCTTCTTGTCCTCCTGGTCACCTCTTATAGTAGCTGCTACCTTCTGCTTACAACCTCCTTGTACCAGAATTCCAAAAGGAACTGGCCTAATCGAAACTCTTCTGAAACCTCAAAACCTTGACCAGCTCCTACCCCACCGAAACTGTTCTAACATGTGTAGGGCCAAAAGGAAGAAGAACCACTCCGACAATTAGCTGAATGTTGGCATGCGAAATAAAGGCCTGAAAACAGAGAGGGAAACACAACCACCTAAAGAATACTACCTCCTATAGATACTGAAGTCACGAGATTGCCTTTTGCGTATGGATGGGCTGTGAGGAAGGGAAGTGAAAATTTGACAGTGCTGCCAACCTGAACAGTGAGGCACTACTCGTACATTTCACTACCTGTGGTTTATTCCGAGAAAATGTTTTCTTCATATATTGCTTGAGTCCCAGCTCCGTGTAGTTGGAAGGAATGCAGTGCATTGTTATAATAGTGGGAGAATGAATGAGTGTTAGTAGTGTTTCACAGCTGATGCATTTGTAGTGGTAGCGTGTACTAACTAGACCAAAAAAATATTCTTATCATCCAGCGCACTAATTTAACAAATACCTACCAGGTTATTAACTTGGTCGGATTCATAATATTTAACTTTCCAATTCATATCAAAATGTGTAAATAAATACAAACAAATATGTTAAATACGGAAAGTTTGAAAAAAATGTTTTGTATCAGAGTAATACAACAATCGTTCTCCCAGCATGCGTCACTCATTCATTATACCTCACCCATATCCTTCACCTCGCAACTATACGGAGCTTGGAACTGCACAATACCTTATAAGAAATAAATGTGACCTGTAATATTGCCTATAGCTTAACTGCATAACTAGAAATGCTTGATTTACCGTAACTACCTTATTCCATTGGAACAAAATTTTCTATGAATGAATCTTCATTATTATTGATGTCACCGGCATCTTCACTAGCGTCTACCTAACAGTTCCCTTTTTTAACCAGTTGTCAACAAAAATGTTCAAGAATAGCTTCTTCACGTCGTGAATAATTTCCTTCTTTATTTTTATAATTGTGGAAAGAGAAAAATCACAGTAGTTAGCCACTCTTTCATGGCTTTTGTTAAGAGGCAGGGAAAGGCATTTTTGTGTAGCTTTAACTTCACAGCATTTCATTACACTGCATATTAGATTTCGTTCAGCACTGTGAATAGTCTGCCCATGTTTTCGAGAAACTAACATTTCTGTTTACGGTAACAAACAGTTATATTTGTACAGTTAACCTACAAAAGGTTCCGCGATATACTGTATTGCTAAGTTGGGGATTGTATAGGTTGTTGTGTTTGGTGTACTGAAATTAAAGCAGTTGCGTATGCGCACTGATGCTTTTCCTCCCTTTACCCCTTGTTGCAAACAAAGGCAAACTCGTGACTCAAGTAACTATACCAGATGATTGAAAGTTGTTCGTATCGTTAGTCCGGAAGAAAAGTGTACAACTCAAAAAATCATGATTTTGAATTTGCCATTGCTATTACAGTCAAACTTCTGTATAACGGAATTCATAATCCAGACGAAAAATTCGTTATTTGGAAGTATTCGTTATTGGGAAGTTAAGTTACGGCTGCATTTAATTTTTTTACAAATACATTACTACAGTATTTTCGTGGGTAATGTACAATATTCCTTACCTTTTTCGCATCTGCAGGAAGAAATGCAGCACCATGTCAGATGAATGAACACAAGTTAAATAACGAACACGTTATGAACTGTTATTATATGTAGTATGTACATATGTATTTAAAACTCGGAACTAAATTATTAATTACTTATTAATTTTTTGACTTATAAAGGATTTTACACTATACGATTTTACAAAGGTCCAAAATTAGTCAATGTTTACTATTACAACAAAGGAAAACTGTAGCTAATTACTGTACACTATGACACAATTTCACTTAAAAAAATGTGTAATTTTTTTCTGAACTTTACACTTGAATAAAACATCTTGTTCAATAAAAGTTTCACATTTATTCAGGCATTCAAAAATACTGTCTGGCACATTATTTAAGTTGCAGTCCTCTTCTGATGGTTTTAAATGACTTTAAAATTTCGTCGTCGGTTGGGTTCGTATCCTGGTGATTGCCGCCGCACTCATCGCCGTCGTCGTCCTCCTCCTCTTGTTCTTCTAAGCTCTTGATAGGCTTCACGCTTTGTAGAATATCATCGTCATCTGGAAAATCGGCTACAGCGATGTGATCATCAACATTTAAAAAGTCTTCAAGTATCGCTTTGTCAGTGACATGTCCAGAATTCTGAAGGAAATCCCATTGATTTTTCAGTTCACTTAGTGCAATGTCGTCTTCAATATCGGATTCTGTTGTGACCGAGTTGAAACCAGCTTTTGAGAAACAATTTTTTTGACAGTTGTATCTCGTACATCGTTCGTCCAGACTTTTGCTAGTTCAGAAATGCATTCTCTGAGATCCACAATATTAGCGGGTACAGACTCATTCTTTTCAACAGTAGAAACAATTTTCTTAAGAATTCTCTTCCGATAATGCAGATTAAGCGTCTTTATCACTCCCTGATCCATGGGCTGGAGAACTGAAGTGACATTCGGTGGAAAAAATACAACTTTTACATTATCTAATTTTGAATTGATGTCATGAGGATGAGCGGTGCAATTGTCAACAAAAAGTGCAATTTTTCGTTTTTGTTTACCCATCTGGTTATCCAGTTTGGTCACCCATTCAGTAAAAATTGCATTCGTCATCCATGCCTTCTTGTTAAAAGTGTAATCAACCTCCAGAGACTTGGTATTTCGAAAACATCGGGGAGATTTACTTTTACCTATAACAAGCAATTTAAGTTTTCACTGCCTAACATGTTTGGAGCCACTAATACTGTTATTCTTTGTTTACTTTGTTTACCACCAAAGCAAGGATCGTTTTTAAAAGTTAAAGTTTTGTTTGGCAAACATTTAAAAAATAACCCGGTTTCATCTGCATTGAAAATGTCTTTCTGGGCAAACTCATCTAAAATGTTTTTTGATACTGTCTGCTTCCAGAATTCACAATCAGTTGAGTTAACACTTGCACTTTCTCCTGAAATTACTTTTTCAATTATGTTGTGTCTTCTTTTAAATTTGTCAATCCAGCCGTTGCTTGCTTGAAAATCATGGTGGCCCAATGCAGTCGCAAACTCCAGAGCTTTTTCCTTAATTATTGGTCCCGATAAAGGAAGGCATTTTCCCCTCATAACTGTTATCCACTTCATGACCGCTTCATCAATGTCATCATAAACGCAAATTTTCATTTTCTTTCTGTTTAAGTCATAGTCTTTGCTTTGTTTAAGTTTAGACTCGCGATTTTTAAGAATAGTTGACAGTGAACTTTGCGGAATGCCGAATTTTTTAGCTACGTCTTTCTTCTTTAAACCCCTATCTACTTCCTGAATTACCAACACTTTATCCGAAACACTCAGACACTTTCTTTTCAACATTATGCGAAATGTATAAGCACGACAGTAGAACTGATTAAAGACTAGAAAACACGTGTGAACAGTACGAATGATGCCGAACAACTGACTGTGTATTGTGTACGTACAAAAGGCAGGAGTGTGAACAGCTTTAAATTCTTGGAAACACGTGTACTGTACCTCTATGATTGGCCAGAAGGGGGTAGCAAAGGAATGCATATGACCCCACCCTAGGTTACTATAGACAAAACAACCGGATGTTACTCATCACTACTTTAGCTAGTCTACAAACATTCCATTTACCATAGAATTATAACAAAGAATTTCTTTAAGTATTTTTTTTCCACTTCGTTGTTGGGAAGTCAGATTTTGTTAAATGGAGGCAATTTTGCATGCATTATTCTTTAAACTTTAAGGTGTTCAGAAAGAATTCTTTATAAAGAAAATTTTGTTACTTGGAAGTTCGTTGTACAGAAGTTCGACTGTATTTACAAATATCATATATTTTTGTCCAGAAAAATGTCACAGCTGAATTTACTGATCTGAGCAGTAGAGCAGACTATAACTTGACGAGCTAAAGACTGCAGATGAAGGCAGAGCGTAGTGAAGTGACTTTCAAACACAGCACAGAGCCAACTGACTTTCATCAACTGTATTCTGCGTTGCCATGTTGTGTCACGTTACTAAAGATTTTGGATTTAATCTTTTTAAACGATCGCATATAAAATGTTTGAAATCTTTTATTCCATAAGTTAAAGAATTAAACAGCAAATCTAGATGAAGATTTTAGTGTACGTTTCATGACCATCTTATGGAAACTCCAACTTATTTCTTAAGTGTGACCTTGGCTGTTATTGGCTAGATCTCATCTGCAGTCTTTAGTTCGTAGAGGTATAGTGTCACCTTTTTTCTCACGTAATAGTTGTCCATGACTTATCAAGAAGATGGTCATATTTTCCTGGAGTTAACACTGAGTGCATGAGCGTGTAGAAAAGTGATAATTTTGAAAAGTGTTTTGAGTTAAATAGAATTTAGAATTTTTATCAAGAAAAACGGCTCATTTCAAGAAGTGACGGAATTTGTGTTAGAAGTGAACCATATTTAAACAAGAAAAGTAATATTTTTAGTTTCCGTGGTACATAATGTAATGTTTTATGACAACATACAAAATATAACGCAACTAAAACTAACAGATGTATTTTTATTTAGGGGGGGTTGACAAAATAAAAAATAACATTTTAACACATTCAGAAAACACAGAATGGAATGATTTTTTCATTAATAATTTCAAAACAAGTCTAGGGCTCTTAGAATTTTAGAATTTCATAAAATTGAAAAAATGGAAATTTCATTTGGTTCTCATGAAAAATGTGTCTTTTTGAGATATTACATTTTTCTTTTGGACTAACGATATACAGAGTGATTCAATAAGATGGAAACAATTTCAATAAGCTGTATTTCCTGAACTACATGTTATATTTTAATTCTGTAAATTACATTTGAAAGAGAAAGTTTTAAATTTTAATTTACATACATGAAAGTTTATAGATGTTCAATGTGTCCTCCTCCGGCTGCATGTACAACATCTAGACGGTAACTGAACTCATCCCAAACTCTCTGACCCATGTCTTGGGTCACTGAGTTGACTGCAGCTGTGATACGATTCCTTAGTTCATTCAAATTGGTGGGAAGAGGTGGTATGTAAACTGCACTTTTCACGAACCCCCACAAGAAAAAGTCACAGGGTGTGAGATCTGGAGACCTCGGTGGCCAAAACTGAAGTGCAGAGTCGTCATTCGCCATGCGACCTATCCATCGTTGACGTATGGATTCATTTAGGAAACTCCGAACATTGCGATGCCAATGGGGTGGAGCTCCGTCCTGCTGGAAAATTTAATCTCCTGAATCTTCATTCATTTGAGGAAATCCACCCCATTGGCATTACAATGTTCGGCGTTTCCTAAATGAACCCATACCTCAACGATGGATAGGTCGCATGGCGAATGACGACTCTGCACTTCAGTTTTGGCCACCAAGGTCTCCAGATCTCACACCCTGTGACTTTTTCTTGTGGGGGTTCGTGAAAAGTGCAGTTTACATACCACCTCTTCCCACCAATTCGAATAAACTAAGGAATCGTATCACAGCTGCAGTCAACTCAGTGACCCAAGACATGCGTCAGAGAGTTTGGGATGAGTTCAGTTACCGTCTAGATGTTGTACATGCAGCCGGAGGAGGACACATTGAACATCTATAAACTTTCATGTACGTAAATTAAAATTTAAAACTTTCTCTTTCAAATGTAATTTACAGAATTAAAATATAACATGTAGTTCAGGAAATACAGCTTATTGAAATTGTTTCAATCTTATTGAATCACTCTGTATATATGTAACCTATTGTCTAAATTTTATGCTAATGTAACTAATTCTAACTTGGGTTTCCCCTTGTTTTCACCTAAGTACTGGGAATTACCATGATGTCAATTTTTAAGCTATTAGTACCTTAACAACGGTACAAGGGATAAAATAAAAAATGATGTAATTACAGATGAACTAGAAATGAATATCTTGTTTAGGAGGGTTGGACAGTGTGTGGTGTAAATGTTCCATGCAAGGGAAATGCCAATTATTTGTAATGTGTTCCTTCAATACGAAGGATATTACTAAAGTTTGTAGCCCAAAGATCTTGAAGCTAATTTTTTTGTGGTTAAAATAATGTTGAAAATTAATGTAAGTTCTAAATTTTTTTTATTGTTTTATTTTCCTCTTGTCTTATAAAGGGTGTTTTTTTAGAGGTATAGAACTTTAAAATGAAATAAAACACAGAATAATTGAACATTTGACGTGGAATTGGTTTTATTTTAAAGATAATTATTTGCCATTTTTATTTAAAATAATTTCCGGCATGTGGCCGCCGCAGCTGGCTCGGACGTGGTCCATTCGAGACGTCCAATTTGTGATCACTTTTTGCAGCATTTGGGGCCGTATATTGGTAATAATGCGGCGAATGTTATTGTTATATATGTTGAAATAATTTCCGGCATGTGGCTGCCGCAGCTGGCTCGGATGTGGTCCAATCGAGACGTCCAATTTGTGATCACTTTTTGCAGCATTTGGGGCCGTATATTGGTAATAACGCGGCGAATGTTGCCTTCCAAGTCGTCAATTTTCTGTGGCTTATTGGCATAGACTAGCGACTTCACGTACCCCCTCAGAAAATAGTCAGCAGTGTTAGATCGCACAACCTGGGAGGCCAATTTACAGGTCCAGAACATGAAATTATGCGTTCACCAAACGTTTCCTTCAGTAAATCGATTGTGGCACGCGCTGAGTGACATGTTGCACCATCTTGTTGAAACCACAGCTCTCCAACATTAAGGCGATTCAATTCAGGGACAAAAAAGTCATTGATCATGGCTCTGTAGCGGTCACCATTGACTGTAACATTCTGCCCGGCATCATTTTTGAAGAAGTAAGGACCAATGACTCTACCAGCCCATAAAGCACACCAAACAGTCACTTTTTCTGGATGTAAAGGCTTCTCAGCAATATATCGAGGATTACCTTCACTCCAAATGCAGCAGTTTTATTTATTCACGTAGCCATTCAACCAAAATGTGCTTCATCACTGAACAAAATTTTCATGTGAAAATCGGGATCAACAGCAATCATGTTCTGGGCCCATTCTCCAAATGCACGCCGTGCCAGGTGGTCGTTCGGCTTTAATTCCTGAACGAGTTGGATTTTGTAAGCACGCAAATTAAGATCAGTCCGCAAAATCTTCCATAAAGTTGATGGACACAGCTCCAAGTGTTGTGCACAAAGGCGGATGGACTCATTCGGGTCTTCCTCAATGCTACGCTCTACAGCAGCAATAGCTTCTTCAGTACACACTGTATAACGTCTTAAAGGATGTGTGTTATCATTCAGAGTAAATGTTGACCGAAAATGTTTCATTGTTGAGCAAATTATTTGCTCTGATGGACAGTTATGTCAATTATAAAACGGACGTAGTGCGCGATAAGTTTCACGAACCACACCATGAATTTCAAAATAAATCTGCACAATTTGCAAGCGTTGTTCAGGCGTCAGTCTATTCATTATAAAATGGCAAACCAAAGTGAACATAAATTACAAAACAGTTTTCAAAATGGCCGCCATGGAAATCAGTACTGCCAACTTAAAGTTCTATACCTCTTAAAAAAAAACACCCGTTATTTATAATAAATTATATCATTTTTTTGCTTTATTTGTTTTATGTTTAAAATGTCTTTTATGTGGTAATTTTATTAATCTTAAAATACATCGTAAAACTGTTTTTTAAAATGAATTTGTAAACATAAATGCTTTTATTTCATCTCATCATTTTTTTTTTTTTTTATTTAACGTCGCATCAACTACTGAGGTCATTAAAAGTTCCTTTTAAATTTTTTTTTTAATTTATATATTTTTCAGTATTTAAATTGTAATAAACACATAACATAAAACATAATAATCCATCAACGTAAATAAATAAGACCTTTCGGAACTGTTGTTTAGGTCATCAGCCAAAAGGAGGGTTTGGACTTTTAGAGGCTTTATTTAGTAAAATGAGGAGTAAGGTGGTTTACCATGCCTTCCTCACCGAGTGGGAAAAAAATGCTTATCAGCATGCAGAGCCCTCTGAAAAGCACCACCCTGCAAATGACATCTTCACTTCATTCATAACAGGGTCTGGCTGTATAATGAAATTCATTACTCTCAGAGGAGATAACTCTGACTAGTGTCTTTTACACCTCTACCTCTTTGTTCTTAAATGTTTTAGTCATATAATTGGCTGACCGTGTGATAAGAAACAGAACTATTTTTTGTAACCGTGGAACAAGCAGATCGAGTGCAAATAAATTTAATACTCCACCTGCCTGTTATGGGCAGATTGGAATAACTAATACAATTATAACTATAGAAAGATATAAATATTTAAGAATGATGTAATATTTGAACAAATATAAAATTTTCTTATTTTTAATAAAAACCTGTATTATCTCGTGTAATGTCCTTTTGTGAGTAAACTTTTGTGTATAATAGTTCTTTAAGAATGTCCGTCACAAATGTTGTTTGAATTGCCATGAAAATAATCTTTTTATAAATTCATTTGCCATAACCATAAATTTGTACAATTACATTCAATATGTCTTAATTAAAGAGTTCTTTGATAATTAGAATATAAAATGTATACTTTTCTAAAACATTTTAAAATAAAAAATTGTATAACAGTGTCTATCAAAAAAATAATAGTACATTCAGTAATTTCTTCATTTGTTTATTTTGTCTCTAAGATACCAGTTTTGTTTGTTATTACTTGGATGTTGACATTTTGCTTTTGTAAACAAACACTAGGCTGAGTTGTAAAATATAAATGGCCGGTTTTCCCAACCTCAGTCAAGGAATTTAACAACGGTTAAATGATCAGTAATTTGTTTCACCAATGCTTGTTATTTTTAACCACGGTCTTGTGGTCAGATGTAATGTCAAATCAACATTTAAATTTGACGGTTGTCAAATGGGCAGTCAAATTATTTGATTGGATTCAAACTATTACAGTGTTCATTTTGTTTGGAAAAAATTTGCTTATGTAGGCCTATCTAAATTGCGCTTTTTATCTAAATGTTACTTGCTTTATCTACATAAATATACATAATTATAAATAAATTTAGACCTATATTGTTACCGGTTTGTGCATTAAAGTATATTCCAGTTTATCAATGTCCTTTTTTGTTAAAACTGTTGTCATTGAAGTGGTTAAAAAATTTGATCATGTGGTTTGAAATAGTTTCTAAACATTGTGCAGCCGGCCGCCTTGGCGCAGTTGGTAACGTGCTCGCCTCTCATCATGCGGTCTTGGGTTCGAATCCCATTCAGGCACGGCATATTTTCATACCTTACAAAAAAAATCATATCCTTCACCGTCTGCATTAGCAGTAATTGCAGAACAGTCGGACGTTAAAACCAAAAAAAAAAAAAATAAATAAACATTGTGGAACATTTGTTGCTTTCAATTTATAATTTAATGTGAGCAATTTAGGCCTATTTTTGACCAGACAATTTTTTTGTAAATACTGATTACATTTTCATTTAAAATGGATGATAATTTTGATATTGAAACGGTAATTATATATATTGAAATGCTCGGAAACATAGGGCCAGAATGTGTTTTACCAGTAAGACAAGATGATTTCCATTAAATGGAAGACAGAAAATTTGTTGCAAGGTATAGGCTCTCAAAACAGGTAGTCGTGAAGATTCTTGAACAACTTGAAGGATGGTTAGAATATCCTATTAACAGAAACAGACTGCTTACAACACTGCAACAGCTGCTTTTGGCACTTAGATTTTACATAACAGGTTCTTTTCAAATAGTAAATGGTGACTTAATTGGCGTTTCGAAAACAACAGTGAGTCGAAAAATAAGAAAAGTTTCAGAGGCAATTGCTTCATTAGCATCCAGTTACATTCAGTTTCCAGATGAGGGTGAAAAGGAATAAGTTTTGCAGGACTATTACAGATTTGGCCTGTTCCCTGGAGTGATTAGGGCAGTTGATTGCATCCATATTCCAGTAATATCTCCTGGAGGAAACTGTGACGAAATATTTAGAAACAGAAAAGGATACTTCTCTTTAAACGTGCAGACAATTTATGATAGTAATTTGTTAATTAGAAATATTGTAGCTCGTTGGCCAGGTTCTACCCACAACAGTTACTTTTTTGATAATTGTGAAGTGCACATGAATTTTGAAACTGGCCGAATTAAAGACTCTCACTTACCAGGTGACAATGGATACCGAGTATTGGTATACTTATTGACACCATTCCGTAACGCTGGAAATATTATCGAAGAAAATTATAATAAGTCACATATACTTATGAGAAACACAGTTGAAAGACAGTATGGACTTTGGAAAAGACGATTTCCATCATTAAAATTAGGTCTGCGAACAAATTTACAAACTTCATTAACAATAATTGTATCGATGGCTGTTCTTCACAGTATAGCGATTCAGACAAAAGACGAGGAATACAAAAATTTGAACCAGTACCTTTTCCACCAATAGATGTCCATGTTCAAGTCCCACCAGCAAGGACATACCGCCAAAGAATTGTTCAAGCACATTTTTTTAGTGTCTATTTTCAGTTGTATGGCCATATATTCTAAAAGTGTCATTTTTTAGACCTGTAAGGAATAGAAGAATATGTTTAGGAGTAGGCAAGAGGTATTAAAACTAATAATTTGAATGAATATAATTTTATTAATATAATATAATTTATTAATTATTCAAACTGTGTGTTCTTTTATTTTCAATGGTTTCACTGTTTCTGGAAATTATATCTATGAATATCTTTTTTTTCATCCTGTTTAAAATTAATCCGCCAAACTTTTTTGTTTGTTTTATTTTCCATTTCAAAAAAACCAAATGATACAATATTAAACACCAGTGTAGGTTACAAAAATCGCACAATGAAAATAATAACATTATGAAAAAATCAGATGTAGCTAATAGGAACTCAGTTACCACGGTAGCCAACTTCGAAAATAAGTGACTGTGGAAATTAACCGTGGTTAAATTTGACCGACGTAGTTTTGATCAAAATCAGAGTTGGTGAAAAAGTTTCGACTTGAAACGAACAGTCATCTTTTGACCACTTAAATTTGATCATGTTCATGGTATATTTGACAAATGTTGGTGAAACCGGCCATAAGTTGGTTAAATTTCGGTTCGCTACAACAAATAAAACTGAGATTGTTTAGCTGTGTCTGTAGGGTGGAGGAGGGAAGTCTCCCGAATAGGATGCTGTACTTGAAGAAGATAAAGACCAAGAGAGAAGTGGATTGGTTCAGTTATGGATGTTTACTATACTTCCTGGATTAGCCCAGACAGTCTGGGATTTTCAGATATCTGTCTGAAGCGGTTGGGAAATTTTGTTCTATTTTGATTTAGAAGTTGATAACATTGTATGCAGTGATGCTAGAACGTTAAAAATTAATTCAGAGGTGTCGTGTGGAATTTTGCAAAAAAATTAAAGCTGTTAAGGAGTTCCTTGGAAAAGTACTACTATTATCTGAGAAATATCATACCCGTCCAACTCCAGGGCAAGAAAAAGAACCCGATGATACATATGTTTTCAATTCATTACGGTTTTCAATTCATCTGACATTAATCAAAAATATCATAATTTTATTGAGACATTAAAATTTCATTATAATAATAATTGTCCAATTAAAAAGAAAGATGTAAAAAATATTGTCAGTGAAACAGATGAGTGGGTCACAGAGGAAATTTTGCAAATGAGGTCTGAAGTTAGAGATGCATACTCAGATTTTCTTTCACATAGGACTACCTTTAATGAACAAAGGTACAAAACTATTAAAAAACATTATGCCAGAGAAGTCCAGAGAGCTAAATGTAAAAAAACTGCTGAAGTTCTTCATAATTCACCAAATCTAAACTCAGCAATATGGGAAATAATTAATAAGAATCGAGGTGTAGTTAGCAACAAAAGTTTTACTGACATACCTAATATTGTTAACAAAAACAATGAACTTATAGAGAATGGTATAGAAATTTGTAATTATTTTAACAAATATTACCAGGAAGTAGCTTTAAAACTTAAACAACAGATTAGGGAAACAGTGGGATGTTATGATCCAAAAGGTAACAAGGTAGTTAATCAATTCTTATTTAGCCTAGTTTCAAGGGAGGAATTAGAATCAGTTATTGATAGTTTGAAAAGTAAGAAAACATGTGGGTTAGATGGGATTTCTAGTATAATTGTTAAAGAATGTAAACATCTTTTAATTACTCCTCTCCTTCATTTGATTAACTTCTCACTTGAAGCAGGTGTATTTCCAAACAAACTGAAGGAGGCAAAAATATTGCCTATATTTAAGAATGGAGATAGCCACTTAGTTGAAAATTATAGACCCATAAGTATTTTAAACACAATCAGTAAAATTTTTGAAAAGGTAGTATTTATTAGGTTAATCAGTTTCTTGACTGAAAACCTAATCATCTCAGAGGATCAGCATGGTTTCCAAAAAGGTAGATCAACTAAAATTGCAATTGTTTCACTTGTGGAGCAAGTAGTTGATATATTAGACGCCGGGGAGAAAGCATTGGCAGTGTTTCTGGATCTGAGTAAAGCTTTCGATTGTGTTGATCATGAAATTTTATTGAAAACACTAGAGTCATTAGGCGTTAGGGATGTAGAGTTGAAATGGTTTCAATCTTACCTTATTAATAGATTACAGTGTGTGGAGTTAACTAGGGTTGTTAGAGGGAAACTTACAAAAGTTGTATCTGGAAAGCTTGAAGTCAAAGCAGGCGTTCCACAGGGGTCAGTTTTAGGTCCAATTCTGTTTCTATTGTACATTAATAGGTTACCAGAAGTCATACCTAATGGCAGAGCTTTGTTGTTTGCTGATGATACTTCAGTAATCAGTAACAGTTCACTGGTAGATGCTCTTGAAGTAAATACACATGTTAACATAGAGTCCGTAGTGCAGTTCTTGAATCAAATGTTATTAACAGTTAATGGGAAAAAGTGTCAGTACTTACAGTTCAAAAATAAACATAACGTTAAAGAAAGTAGAGAAGTGGATGTATTTATTCATAATAATAGTTTAGAGCATGTAGAAACAGTGAAGTTCCTGGGCGTATCTCTAGATAGATCTTTGTCTTGGGACTTCTATATCAATCAAGTTTGTAGTAAAATATCATCTGGGGTATTTGCACTAAAACAAATCGCCAGATTAAATGATAAAAAATTACTAATGGCAGCTTACCATGGCCTCATTCTGTCTCATATCCGGTATGGTATTTTAGTATGGGGTAATTCTAGCATGGGTAATATGAATAGGGTTTTTAAAATTCAAAAGAAAGCTATTAGGTGTATGGTGGGAGCTAACCAGCTAACCTCATGCAGGCCACTATTTAAGGAGCTTAAATTGCTTACAGTTCCCTGTCTCTACATTTTTGAGGTGATTATGTATGTTAGGCAAAATAATTTTATGCAGAATTTCAATGTTCACAATCATAACACGAGAAACAGGAATGATTATTATGTGGCTAATCACTCCACAAAATTGTTTGAACAAAAACCTACTTATGCAGGGAGAAAATTCATAAATAAATTACCCCAATCTTTAAAGTGTTGTGAGGATTTGAATTCCTTTAAAAAAAATTTAAAAAATTACTTGATCGGTGAAACTTTTTATAGCGTACAAGAATTTCTTTCTTGATAGTAGTGATACTATTTCTTGATAGTAGTGATTTCTTATATGTATTTCGTTTTAAGTGAATGTTTGGATGTTTTTGTGTCTTCTTTTAGTTTACATTATTATTCTAAAAATAATTACTTAGAAATTAATTGTAAACCAATGTATTTCAGTGAAAAAAATTATTAAATAAAAGATGTTTTCTATGTTATTTACTAAAAAGAAAAACCCCTTTTCAAAAAAAAAATCTCCAGGATTGGAGTTCAGATATTATAGTAAGCTTAGTTATGGATGAATTGGGAGTAGTGGAGGAGAGATGGTGAGTGATAGAGAGAGGTCAAGAGGGATAGAAAGGAAGATAATAATGATGATGGCTATTCTTTATCTGTTGGCTAATAGTAATCTGGCTAGCGCTATAACACTACCCAGACTCCTTGGTGCTGTGTGGAAGTTTGGTGGGCTGTGTCTGCTCTGGGCATTTGTGGCTATTAGTTATTATAGAGTGCTGATCGTGTGCTGGTTTCCATCTGTTTTTCCTGGTTTTTGGCCTTGTATTTCTTTTAACTGTTTTTTTTTTCTTTAAGTGTGTGCTGTGATTGTTCTTGTAGGATCCGTGCTATAAGTTTATGCTCAACCTAATTCTGTTAAGTTGTCTTCAGACTGTGTCCTTTTTCTTGTTTGGGTCCTATTGTAGTGTGCAACCTACCGCGTTATGTTTAGTGAAATTTGTATTAATTGATGTGGTAGCACTTTTTGTGCGTAAATATTCATACATTTTACATTAAAGTTATGTCTTAACCACAGTAAGGTAATTTGTTAACTAGATGTAAAATGTTATAAGTTTTTTATAGAAATGTAATTGCTAATGAAGAAACAGGTATGGTGTTTTAGAGGCAGCACAGCCCACTCAACACAGCCCAAATATACATAAATGTAAACTACCGGGTGTTTATAAATGAATAGTGGGGTTTTAACGCTCTATAATATTTAATTCATAAGACTTACAGTTATAAATGATACATCAAACGAAAGAGCAACTCGAACAGTTTTATGTAAATAACTACAAGTGTTCAATGTGCGCACCATTCGTCACATGACACACGTCAAGACGATATGCGAGTTCTTCCCAAACGTTGTTTAACTTTCCAAACAGTCGTTACAGGAATTACTAATTCACGACTAGCCTTCCGAACAGATTTCTGTGGGCTACGCGTGAACAACTCTTGCACTCGCTCAACGCTCTTCGCACTAACACTTCATCGTCCCGTACTCTTCCCTTTGCATACGCAGCCGGTATCTTCAAACTGATGATACCATCTACGGATGTTATTATCACCTGGAGGTTCACAACCGAACTTTATATTGAACGTACGTTGCACAGTAACCGATTCCATCTTTGTGAACTGTAAAACACAAAACGCTTTCTATTCTTTAGTTGCCATCTTTGCTACTAGCGCTTTCTAACGGCTGGCGGTGGAAACATTGCGCACTGCTGCCAACAAACAAAACTGCTTGAGTTGCACTTTCGTTTGATGTATCATTTATAACTGTAAGTAAAATTTATTAAATATTATAGAGCGTTAAAACCCCGCTATTCATTTATAAACACCCGGTATAATGTATTTACCTATAATATTTAATAATCTTTTCATATTATTATAGTCTTGTTTGCTATTGTAAATTATCGTGTTATTATCCTTTTGTTGTAGATTAGCCTTTTTATTGTTCTTTATTTATCCTTTTATTGTAAAATTATGTATTGCATAAAGTGCTACCACATCAATAAATACAAACTTCACTAAACATAACGCGATAGGTCGCATACTATAGTAGCACCCTCGTTTCTTTTTAATGGTCCTTAGTTTGTTTCGAATTTCTTTGTTTTTTTATTGCCTGCCTACTAGAGGCCTCCAATTTTGGATTTATAATGGCATTAAGGTTTTTGCTATTCTGCTGTGAATCTCCCCCTTTGACCTGCCATTCTGATCCCCCACTTTAGGCATTCCTGTGATGCGGATGGGGTTGGTTGTAAGGGGAGTTGGGAGGCCAACCTTAAAAATATAATGCAGTAATGTTTTTATTTATTTTCAGATATTTGTGCATTTTGGAGAACGACTGTGTTCGATCATACAGTACGCAGTCAGGACAATGCACTAAGCAATATCATCCTTATTTTAATGATATAAAATGTAATCTTGTTGGCATTGCTGTACATAATGACTACCTGTTTGGTGTTACATCCAACAGCATCTTATTTCAATGGTCTTTACAAACTACAGATCTACTTGCTGTTAAGGTTAGTATTACAGGAGTCATTTAATGAAACATATTATGTTTACTTTCTCTTGCCCCATTTGAATATGTAAGGAAGTAGAGTATTGTTTTCATGATTTTTCTATATGATTTTTCTTTTTTTTTTGATATGATTGTTCTATAATAGAGTTTTCACCGGATATATACGAGGGCGAATCAAATATAAACGGTAATTTTGCTGTTGACTGTACCAAACAAGTTCGGACCAGATGTGGCGGTGAGCAGTTGTTGTTTTATTTAATAGGAGTGGGGGGAACAGCTTACTTCGCAGCATTGTTGCGTTCTGCCGTCAGTACAGCCATGACCGAGTGAGAGGTACATCCATCTGTTGCGCAACGAATCGTCATAAAATTTTTAGCAAATGAACATGTTAAGCCTTCGGAAATTTTTACTCGTTTGCGGGCACAGTTTGGGGACACTACTCTGTCTACGAATCGAGTGTATACGTGGGCCAGAGAATATAGGAGTGGGCGAGAACGTGTTGAAAACGAAAGTCACCGTCGACGCCCAAGGTCAAGTCTCACAGATGACAACATTAGTGCCGTTCGAGAGCTTATTGAAGGTGATCGCCGGTTAACTGTTCAAGAAATCTCGTCAGAAATTGGTATTAGCTACGGGAGTGTTCAGTCTGCAATCACAGACCACCTTGGCTTCAGAAAGATTAGTGCTCGATGGGTTCCGAGGTTGCTGTCCGGAAATCAAAAACAGGTCAGGTCGGAGATCGCCGGGAGACTTCTGCATCGATTTCAAGAAGAAGGTGAAGATTTTTTGAGGCACATCGTCACATGTGATGAGACGTGGGTCCACCATTACACTCCCGAATCGAAAATGGCAAGTAAGGAGTGGCGAAGGAAGGATGAAGGCTGCCCAGTGAAAGCCAAAACTCGTCTCTCAGCCGGAAAAGTTCTTGCAACAATTTTTTTTGACTCAAGGGGAGTTCTACTCATTGATTTTCTTCACGATCAACGAACAGTGAATGCGGCTTACTACTGCCAGGTGCTACAGTCGGCAAAAACCAGTTACCGAAACAAAAGACGAGGTGTGCCCATTAGAGATGTCATCCTTCTCCATGACAACGCAAGGCCTCACACCGCATTGTTGACAAGGGATAAATTGGAAGAAATGGGCTGGGAAACTCTCGAACACCCTCCTTACAGTCCAGACTTGTCCCCTTGTGACGACATTTTGTTTGCGCCTCTGAAAGAATCACTTGGAGGAAAACGATTTGAAAGCAATGAAGATGTCGAGAAGCACGTGCGCGATTGGTTGACAACTCTCCCTCAATCTTTTTATGAACAGGCAATATTCAAGCTTCCAAATCGGTGGCAGAAGTGTGTAGATAATGCAGGAGACTATATTGAAAAATGTTGAAGGCATAG
The DNA here is from genome assembly GCA_035578175.1 of Catonia carolina. Classification (NCBI taxonomy): domain Eukaryota; kingdom Metazoa; phylum Arthropoda; class Insecta; order Hemiptera; family Achilidae; genus Catonia; species Catonia carolina. The sequence goes on along the minus strand of JAQMRL010000012.1, from coordinate 15,488,252 downwards.
TTTTTGTATAATATTATTCAATAAATATAATTTTAAAAATTACCGTATATTTGATTCGCCCTCGTACATTTCAAGTCCCCTGAACCCAAAAACATGTTTGTAGTGATTAGTCTGTGTGTAGCGTGCGTGTGAACAAAATATCTCAAGAACAGAATATCGTACAATATTGAAACTTAAGTTAGATACCCCTACGGGACCCAACACAAACACTTTTATCAAAATCAATCCACTGGAAGTAGTAGTTTATTCATGCGATTTTCTTATAAAGGGCTCCTACGATTTGTTTTAAATTGCTTCATTTACTACTTTTTTATGCTCTTCAAAAAAGGGTGTGGGCCATGTCTGCTGAAATTTTTTGGGAGCCTGTGCTCTTGTAGGAAAAAATGGATTTTTTAAGATTAAAGCCTTAATATGGATTTCAGGAAAAAAGTGCAACAAGTTTCTTTTAACTACTTCTAAATGTGAGGTTATGGTTCAGTAACATAAAAAATGCAATATTTCAGTTATTTCACTTTTAATTGAACTGATCTAGGTCTTGTTGGATTCGGTGATTATGTGTGCATTTTTATCTTTGAAGTATGTTTTTAACAAAACCATGGTTTTCAAAAAATAATTAAATTAAATTTTTAGAAAACCCCCATTTTGAAATTTATTAACATTAATTTTATTAAGCTTGCACAATTTCAATGTTTTGTCATTGGGACATCTAATACCATATTTCAAGTTAATATCTTTAATGATTATTGAATTATGAAACAATTTATTAAAAAAGGACAAACAGACCTACAGACAGAAAATTAAACACTTTGGACCAATGTTTATGTGGTTATTTCTCTTTGTTGCAACACAAGGAATAATGTTACAAAGTGGTTCCAGAGAGTTCTGAAACACCCAGTTTAATTTTAATCATAATTTTGAGTGCTTGATTGGCGTAGTTGGTAACGTGCTCACCTCTCATCATGCGGTCTTGGGTTCGAATCCCATTCAGACATGGCATATTTTCATACGTTACAAAAAAATCATTTCATCCATCACCGTCTGCATTAGCAGTAATTGCAGAACAGTCGAACGTAAAACAAAACAAAAATTGAGTGCGTGATGATTTTAATCGTGAGTGAATAATGCAAAATGAAAATCAACCTCTGTAGGACTAAAAGTATGAGAAATCACTAATTGCCACTAAACTTAGCTCTGTAGAAAAAATGCTCGTAATAAAAGCTGTAGGTTTCTTAATTTCCTATAACTTTGATTACATACACTTTTGTCGTTAAATTAATTAAAGTTGTAGGTTTCTTAATTTCCTATTTTGATTACACACACTTTTGTCATTAGATTAATTAAAGTTGTAGGTTTCTTAATTTCCTATAACTTTGATTACATACACTGTTGTTGTTAAATTGTTTTTTGGTTAATAAGGCTACAATCTTCAAAAATCCTGTTTTTTACTGATTTTGATGAGAAAAATACAGAAAATCACTAATTGATGCTAAAATAAGCGTTGCATAAAAAAATAGGTGAAATAATCTTGTAGGAATTTTAATTTCCTACAACTTTAATTATTTATACTTTAGCTCTAAAATGCACATTAAGGCAGTAATCTTAAATCGAGGCGTATTTAACTTGTTGTATTTAGCAACAAAAGTTTTACTGACATACCTAATATTGTTAACAAAAACATTGAACTTATTGACAATGGTGTAGAAATTTGTAATTATTTTAACAAATATTACCAGGAAGTAGCTTTGAAACTTAAACAACAGATTAGGGAAACAGTGGGATGTTATGATCCAAAAGGTAACAAGGTAGTAAATCAATTCTTATTTAGCCTAGTTTCAAGTGAGGAATTAGAATCAGTTATTGATAGTTTGAAAAGTAAGAAAACATGTGGGTTAGATGGGATTGTTAAAGAATGTAAACATCTTTTAATTACTCCTCTCCTTCATTTGATTAACTTCTCACTCGAAGCAGTTGTATTTCCAAACAAACTGAAGGAGGCTAAAATATTGCCTATATTTAAGAATGGTGATAGCCAGTTAGTTGAAAATTATAGGCCCATAAGTATTTTAAACACAATCAGTAAAATTTTTGAAAAGGTAGTATTTATTAGGTTAATCAGTTTCTTGACTGAAAACCTAATCATCTCAGAGGATCAGCATGGTTTCCAAAAAGGTAGATCAACTAAAACTGCAATTGTTTCACTTGTGGAGCAAGTAGTTGATATATTGGATGCCGGGGAGAAAGCATTGGCAGTATTTCTGGATCCGAGTAAAGCTTTCGATTGTGTTGATCATGAAATTTTATTGAAAACACTAGAGTCATTAGGCGTTAGGGATGTAGAGTTGAAATGGTTTCAATCTTACCTTATTAATAGATTACAGTGTGTGGAGTTAACTAGGGTTGTTAGAGGGAAACTTACAAAAGTTGTATCTGGAAAGCTTGAAGTCAAAGCAGGCGTTCCACAGGGGTCAGTTTTAGGTCCAATTCTGTTTCTATTGTACATTAATAGGTTACCAGAAGTCATACCTAATGGCAGAGCTTTGTTGTTTGCTGATGATACTTCAGTAATCAGTAACAGTTCACTGGTAGATGCTCTTGAAGTAAATACACATGTTAACATAGAGTCCGTAGTGCAGTTCTTGAATCAAATGTTATTAACAGTTAATGGGAAAAAGTGTCAGTACTTACAGTTCAAAAATAAACATAACGTTAAAGAAAGTAGAGAAGTGGATGTATTTATTCATAATAATAGTTTAGAGCATGTAGAAACAGTGAAGTTCCTGGGCGTATCTCTAGATAGATCTTTGTCTTGGGACTTCTATATCAATCAAGTTTGTAGTAAAATATCATCTGGGGTATTTGCACTAAAACAAATCGCCAGATTAAATGATAAAAAATTACTAATGGCAGCTTACCATGGCCTCATTCTGTCTCATATCCGGTATGGTATTTTAGTATGGGGTAATTCTAGCATGGGTAATATGAATAGGGTTTTTAAAATTCAAAAGAAAGCTATTAGGTGTATGGTGGGAGCTAACCAGCTAACCTCATGCAGGCCACTATTTAAGGAGCTTAAATTGCTTACAGTTCCCTGTCTCTACATTTTTGAGGTGATTATGTATGTTAGGCAAAATAATTTTATGCAGAATTTCAATGTTCACAATCATAACACGAGAAACAGGAATGATTATTATGTGGCTAATCACTCCACAAAATTGTTTGAACAAAAGCCTACTTATGCAGGGAGAAAATTTATGAATAAATTACCCCAATTTTTAAAATGTTGTGAGGATTTGAATTTCTTTAAAAAGAATCTGAAAAAGTACTTGATTGGTGAAACTTTTTATAGTGTACAAGAATTTCTTTCTTGATAGTAGTGACACATTGTGTGATTCTTATATGTATTTCAGGTGTTATATCTGACATGTCCTATACTCCTCCTGGAGTCTCCAGGGCGCAAAAAAAAAACCATTTTTACCAAGGGAGCACAACCTCTCCAACAATGTCAGCCGAAATGGCGCTTACTCTATCTTTTAGAAAATAAAAAATGTAGTTAACGATGCGATTTTTAAAAAAAATTATAAGAGTGCTTTTTGAGAAAATTACAAAAATGGGAAAAATCACATGAATAAATTACTCTTTCCGGTTAACCAAATAGCTATGTCCACACTCATGCGATGTCACATGCAATGTAGCATGCGCTTAGAGGCGTGCCAATTCACCTGTCCGATCTCGTTTGAAGAGCTTTATCTCAAAAAAACATAACAAATATTTTTCAACAATACACTAAATTAAAGCCTGTTCTTTCCTGCATTGATTGGTTTGACTAAAATTATTTTATTTTGAAACTAGTCTGAGATGCAGCAATTTACGCATAAAGAGTACTCAGATTTTAGCCGGTTTTCCGTTAATGTGGTGTTTTAACATCCATTACTCCGTCCAGGCTTTTCATAAAAGAACAGCGTTTAAGTACGTTGAAGATCAGAGTTTTCTGTATATGAACATTTTAAAATAGAAGTCTGATGTTCCATTTTGAAATGCCGGCCATTTTTTTAAAAAAAATGTATTTTGGTTTCTCGTAAAGATAGGAAAATGATATTTGGACTGAACCATGCATTTTTACAGCGGTATTGTGCCATGTATCATATTTTGCATTTGTAATTAGAAATACATATGTGGTGTTAATAGAAAATTCTATTAGCCTATAAACTTCTTGAGAGGAAACTGAGCTCTATAGCGGTATCCGCTCCGAGTGTAGTCATTTAGAAATACAACCTTCTGTGTTTTTTCTGCTGCAACTCATTCCGTAGCTCATTTTGAATTATTTTGCAATGTTTTTATTAACAAAAATAAACACTTTGCTTGACATAATACTGTTGTGAAAATGCGTGGTTCAGTCCAAAATTCATTGCCTACCTTTACGTGGAGCTAAAAAAGCACTTTTTTAAAAACGGCCGGCATATTGAAACCGAACATGAGATTTAACTTTTAAAATATTCATATTATAGAAAAAACTCTGATCTTCAACTAACTTAAACGCCAATTTTTATGAAAAGCCTGGACGGAGTAATGGATGTTAAAACACCACATTAACGGAAAACCGGCTAAAATCTGAGTACTCTTTATGCGTAAATTGCTGCACCTCCAACTAGTTTCAAAATAAAATAATCTTAGTCAAACCAATCAACGCAGGAAAGAACAGGCTTTAATTTAGTGTATTGTTCAAAAATATTTTTATTTTATTTTTTATTATTTTTTTTGAGATAAAGCTCTTCAAACGAGTGCGGGAAGGTGGTATGCCTCTAAGGGCATGTGATGTAGCATTCTACATCGCAAGTTGAAAAAGAAAGCACATGAGTGTGGACATACCTAATTTGATGAAAATATTTGTGTCTGGTCCTCTAGTGGTACCTAACTTAAATTCCAAGTTTTGAATGATATTCCATGCTTGAGATATTTTGTTTGCACACACACACACACACACACACACACACACACACACACACACACACACAGACTAATCACTAAAAACATGTTTTTGGGGTTTCTGGGGGCCTGAAGCATTCCATTGAAAATTGACATGAAAACAGTACTTTCCTTCCCTACATAGGACAAGAGAAAGTAAAAGTCTGTTAATGATAAAAAATAGAAAATTAATTTTATCAAATTTAAAATATTCAAAGTATAAATTTTAATGTATTTCTTATTTTTCCTTTCAGAAATTGAACCATGAATTTGACAAATGTTTTGAAGTATTCAACATTGATATTATTAGCAACGATCTTGATTGTGAACAAAGTAATTTGTCTTTTGACTTTTATCTATCAATGCGAAATGAAAATAAATCTTTAAATAATATAGTTATCGCTGCATTTGATTTTAAAGAAAAAAGTTGTAGAAAACATCTAGTTGTTCAGTAAGTGTAGAAGATTAGTAACATAATAATACAGCTTACTTTTGCTTTCTTGTGAATTCATAGGGAAGGAAAGTATTGTTTTCAAGCCCCTGAACCCAAAAACATGTTTTTAGCAATTAGTTTATGTGTGAAAATGTAAAATAAAATTAATCCATGTTAATGTTTGTTCAGCAAAGAAAAAGGGGTCATACACTCTGTTGCGAGTGATGGCACAAAACACATGTACCACTATATATTTGTGTGGTAACATACAAATCAATAAAAACATATTAAAATCAAAGAAAACAAATATTACTCCAAAGATGTGATATCTGACCGAATAATTACGACGCATGGAAGCGCTCATGCAATGTTGTAGAATAATGAAATAAATCTAATATATTAATTTTTTAATGATTTTTTAATACTTTAATATACTTAAAAAATTAATTAACAACAAATATAAAAAAGTAACTGTGATCTAAAATTTTACACTATATAAAAACCTGATTTAAATGGTTATTCCATTCTGTAGCTCACAGTATAAATATTAAAATATTGCGCCTTTAATTAACTTTACAAATAACTATAATAATAATGTAAATTACTGCTGTACTCAAATCACGCCTAGCATCTATTAAAATCACGACATATTGAATCCAAATCAAGTCATACTCTATTGAAATTACGCCAAACTGTCTTGAAAAGTTTAAATTGGCCTCTATATAAAAACTCGGTGTAACCCCCCCCCCCCTATGTATGACGTCAGACCAATGAGAACCCGTTTTTTTAACTTTCGAAGGTCTCATTTTCCGTTAAAATTTCCAAAATACATGTGTACGCAATTACTACACACAATACAAGTTAACACGTTCACTGCGGCCCGGGTGAAGCGATGTTATTCGCTGTGGCTGAACCGTCCCTGCCGCATTTATATGTTCCCCACACACAGAAAGCGCACTAGTCCGCGGCGCTGCATATCTTCATATTCTCTCAAAAATTACAATTTGTCGTGTGTATTTTCATTCAATACTTTTATATTATAGTTATACGTGTTAATGTATTTTACTATAGATAAATGTATTTGTTTTCGTTTTAAAAATACACACATAAAAGTATAAATACAAAACAAATGTAAAAGTCTGAATGTACTTTGCTTTTATCACGTAAACCTATGAGAAAAAATTAAAAACTTATAGGAATGAAAGGATAATAATAGTTCATTATGGCATTCTTAGCTGAATAACTGCGGTGTGCCCAAAGGTTTTTGAAAAGTTGAAAGTAAGTAATATGACGGCAGACAGATATTGGTACCTGTAACGGCGTTACAATTTTTTCTTGTTTTCAACAATATTTTATTACCCTTTCTGTTCCCACGGAAGTAAGTCTTTCTGTGGACAGCCAAAAATGGGGCCACCTAAGAAAAGAATTGAATAAGCCTACTAGTATACTTTTATAATTAAATGACTCTGCCGCTTTGTGTGACTGTGCATGCCTCGTAGGCTCCTAAAATTATAAATACTAATAAAATATTTCTATAACCAATTTTTAAATGAGGCAAACATTTATAAAAAATTAATACCTACTAGTTTCTTTAAAAAAAGTTAACTTTAGGTCTGTATGTACAAAAAAATAGGCCTACTTAAATTTAAAGCATTTAGGTATTACATTCGTATACATTATTTATTTATTTAGTTGCATTTTTGCCACACTTAATATTTACAAAGTATAATAAATGTTGCGTAATTGTAAGAAAAGTAATATAATGAAATAACATTTTATTAATATCAAATAAAGCAGCCCATAGAACTTGAAACATAGAAGAAAATATATCAGTTTTTAAAACTCCTTCAAGAAAAACCGGTGACGTTTCTTCAAAAGCTGAAGGTATACTGGCATAGAATGAACCTTTTTCTATGGCTGAACAATAAAAGAAATACAATTTACCCTAGCTGAACGCAAAAAGCAGAGATTATAAAACTGTATAAATGGACCACATATTTGTGGTGGCCCGCACCCTGGGACTGTTCAATACCCCACATAAATGTGGCAGCCGCACTGAACGTGTTAATATATGGTATGGTGACTGCTTACTTAAACACCGACACATTCATTTATCATTTAATGGGTTATTGAGACAACTAACAAACTTTTCCCCGCATAAACATTAAACATTTACTAAATTTTGCCAACACAAACATACATAAAAATGTATCATTATTATGTCGGTACCATTAATATATATTTATCAGCTAACAGTTACATTTAATTGATTGTTTATTTTATTTTTAAAATGATTATTTTTAATGAATATTTAAAATAAACTATTTTCTTTGCTTCTTTTAAATATACTGTGACACTTATTGCTAAGGTCCGTTTCGGGATCTAGGTGGTTATTAAATAATTAATACACTAAAGTTTACAATTACAAATATTTATTACACTCAAAGGTTTACAAAATAAATAAATAACTAATTAAAATGACTTATTACAATAAATAACTTAATAATTTACTTAAAATAAATGATAAACAATAAATAACTAAATAATTTACTTAGCACTACTTACAATTACTTTTATAAGATTACACATACACAATGAAACTGAATAAACAAAAATTGCACATTAACTGTACACAATACATACACTCACAAAGACCGTATAACAATACCTCGGAACCGTTAACCTGAAATAACGTCCCGGTAATCGCTCGACAAATATCACACGAATACTAACTGTGATCGCGCTCGGGGGTCTCTTTATATACTCATTTAAAAAGATCATTCCAGAAAAAAAAGAGTACAAAAAAAATAACCATTTATTAATGAGTGCTAGAAAAATTCGTTGTAAACAGTCTTATTGCAAATAGAATAAAAGTTGTTACGGGTCCCTTTCATAACAGTTGTACAATACCCGACCTCTTATCCTACACAATAGTTATTACAATTTTTATGAATAGACATACCTTTATTGTCATTATTGTCCTGTTGTCAATTATTGTTACTATTGTGTTATTGTTACTTTTGTTCTATTATTCCTTTCTTACTATTTTTATCTACTCTGTACCATTTCATGAATGAAATTCTGGAACTTTCGTAAACCATCTTTTTTTGATATCGTCACAATACATTAATTTATGAGCAACATAATTAATGTCCAATTATGTGCGATACACACATTAACTTTCAGAGAATCGTGCACATTCTCGATAGAAGCGTATGGTTCTTTCCAAGCTCTATATTCTGACATTGTCTGTGTTCACTTTGCCACACAAGTAGAATGTGGACCTTCATTGGAAATAGTAAATAATTTACAAATTTTTCATTTTCCATTAAGCTGTATGCTCTCAGAAGAGTCTTAGTGCTTTTTCATTCGGTTTTAACGCTTGTAGATGCTGAAATTTGTAAGGCTTGAATTTTAGAACTTTATATAAAACATTCCTTACTGTTTTCTTTGGTATTCCAAGCTGTTTGTTTGTTTCTGTGGATTACTTGCAAGGCCACAGCCAGACAGCAAGCAGGTTCAATCAGTGGAAGAGCATTGAGCTGAGCTGGTACCGTGGCCGCTCAGAAACCAGTCAGCTGCTAACACACTTTTCATCTGCATGTCACTTGGTTCAGTCATGCCTACTGTTTTGTCTCAGTTTGTGAAGTTATTACTTTTAAGTGAAAGTTCCCCTATGTTACTGAATTATTTTTTAATTATTTTGACTGACTTAACTATTTTTAAATGCATACTAAAAGTTATTGAATTATTTTTTTGTAGTTATTTCAGTTAGTTTTTGTTATTATATACTCAAAGTCATTAGTTTGTAATTCTTTACAGACTTCATTCCATGCAGCAGTTGATATTTTTCTGTCCTTGAAATGCTTATCCGACAAATCCCACTAAATAATACAGCACTTTTATGTACAGCTGATATTAGTGATTGAGTGTCGAAATCCATGATTGAAAAATTAATATGCACAGTAACAGAATGGAAACTGAACTGAGATGTGCGCTTGTAAGCTGGTAAAATCAAACTAGTTTGTTTTTGAGCAGGTTAGAGCGGTAAGCAATAGAGCAGTAGACCAGGTTCTCCTAATGGTGTGGCTACACTTATTATCTGACATTAATTTGCTCAAACCTGCTTATACGCTCAGTGCTGCTACAACCTGCTTGCTGTTTGGCCTCAGCCCAAAACTTTCCCATACCTGCTCCACAACTTCATTCCTTACCGACAGCCTACTATGTAGTTGATTTCTTCTTACAAATGCACCCATTTCTCTTGAAACCAAAGGGTGGAATGGGATTTTGTCAATATTATTTTTTATTCCCTGTGGGTTTGATGAATCAGTTTCATATAAAAAGATTGTGAGTTAGAATTATTATTGCAAATATAAATGGCAGGATGAAAAAATTGGTTTAGTGTAGAGTTATGAACTGCGAATCCCTCTTTTGGTGTGTAGTTTCATTCAATGGCTGATGAGGTATTTTTTTTTTAAATTACTATTCGTTTGAATATAAATGTTTCTCAGATGATATAGCAATTCGTACAACTGAGATTATTGATCCTAATGATGAGATCGAATTTCATGTTGTGAATATGTCATGGTAATCTGAGTATGGTCGTGGCATTCCTGCAAGTCCTAGAAAGTGTTTGCAAATGGAGTAATTACTGGAAGGGTCTTCATAAAATCTTTCTTTTCCAATGATGCTAACACGAAAATCGTAAGATATATTAATTTAAGTAATCAAAATAAATATTATTTCTTTTAACCACCAGTAATATGGTAAATAGTAAACGCTTACCAATAATAGTGCTTTCGTGCATAAAATGCACATCTTCAGTAATTTCTTTACTTTTATCAAATTAAAAAGAATTAATGAAGATGTGCATTTTATGCACAGAAGCGCTATAATTGGTAAGTGTTTACTGTTTACCGTATTACTGGTGGTTTAAAGAAATAATATATTATTTTGATTATTAATATAATATGGCTGTTGAAAATACCTATATAGGATGTTTAATAAGCTAGAAGTCCAGAAATATAGGCCTACATATTTAAAATTGTGAATATCATTGAGGCTAACCCTTTTCTACTGCTCATCAAAATTTGTCCTTTGTTACATTGACAAGAGAAAGACATGTAAGTATTTTCATACCAGATTTTTTTTTTATTCATTGAATAAATATAACTGGAAATTTTTGAACTTCATTATATTTTGGTTAATATGCTGTATTTCAGTGGGACTGATGACATTCATAAAATTACAATTGGTGGACAGTACGAAAGTACTTTCATTGCAACGATTGTTGAACACAAATTGTTTGTTTACACTTGGAATACTGACAAAAAACCTGTTCAAAAGTAAGTAGTGAACGATTGTTATGCTTTAGTAAGTGTTTTAAGTTTTGTTTTAATTTTAATATAAGCCGTTCTTTGGTTTTACATTTTCTTGCCCGGTATAAAGTTAATACAGGAAAGGAAAGTATGTTTTCAGGTCCTAAAAATCCAAATAATATTTTTACTGGTTGTGTGCATGCATGAACGAAATATCTCAGAAACGGAAAATTGTACAAATTTGAAACTTGGAACGTAAGTTAGGTATCAAAAGGAAACTTAAAACAATCTCTTCAAAATCGGTCAACTGGAAATAGTAGTTTATCTTGCAATTTTTTTACTTTTTTCAATTTTCTCAAAAATGACTTCTATAATTTTCATTCAAAAATAAATGTTTATAATGCATCCTGCAGTTTGAAATTAATTCTATTTTATTTAATGAATTTATATAATAAATTTCACTAACCTTCTTTTTAAACTGCGTCAACTTTTATCTTTACTTACACGTGTTTCGGTGGATCCACCATTTTCAGAGTAAATAACATAATTAAAACTAAAAATGTTTTTCACTTATTTAAAATCTATAGATGATACATCTTCAGTCATTTGTATAAAACTGATTTAAAATTAATTTCTTTTAATTTATCCCTTCTCATATTTACTGTAGATAGCAGCAGCAGTCAATATCACTTCATCATTCCTAAATTTGACCTGTTCATTCAAAATGTCCTGCTTTTGCTCTTTTAAATACTTATAAATACGGAACATCTCATATTTTTCAATTTTATTTTTATTTTCTATATTACATTGTTCTATTATGTTAAAATGTTCATCTATTTTACCAAATTTATGTTTTTCCTCTTTTTTATGATTGGTATAGTTAGATATAATGTAGTCACATTTCAGTACTTTTTTATGTTCATTATACCTCACTTGAAAATTACTTGGTGGATCCACCGAAACACGTGTAAGTAAAGATAAAAGTTGTCATAGTTTAAAAGGTTAGTGAAATTTATCATATAAATTCATTATATAAAGTAGAATTCTATAATTTTGTTTGAAATAATCTCATTTACTACATTCTTATGCTCTACAACTTCAGGTAAGTGGCATGTCTGCTGAAATTTACAGGGGGCTGTGCCCTCATAAAAAAAGTTGTTTTTAAGATTGTGGTCTTAATATGCAGTGTATGGCAAAAATATAGTAATAGTTGTAGAACATAATAAAAACCTACAACTTCTATTTCAAACATTTTTTTACAGTGCTTAGTTGAGCGTCAATTATGATTTACTGTTTGTTTTGCTTATCAAAATAGGTAGCAAAATGCAATTTTTAATATTGGGGCCTTAGTATCCATTTACAACAAAAGTGTATATAATTAAAGTTATTGAAAATTAACAAATCTACAACATTTATTTCAAGCATTTTCTTGTACAAAGCTTAGTGTTAGCATCATTTAGTGATTTCCATGTTTTGGCGTTCTACAACTAGGTTGATTTTCTTGTACTGTTGATTTCTTTATTATAGATACCTGAGTTTGGAGCCTTGTTTCTTCAAAACCACTTGTTCAATTTTAATATAGTGTACACCAAAATTTAGCTGATTTCAATCTGCGTTGTTACATGACAGTTTCATATTTTTAGCGTTTCTTAATACTGCGCTATCAGGATGAGAAGAAAAAAGAGCCGATTTTTTTGTTGCTTCAACAGAACAGGATGCATTTAGAGGCTTATAACTCAAACACCACTCAACAGACTTTTTGAGATTTCGCCAGACTATAAACTTGTATTTTGTTATTGTATGTACAAAATTTCAGAATTGTAGTGTATTTAAATTTTGAGTTATTCATAAAATTCTAAACTCCTGCTAACTCCGTAACCGCTCATTAAATCAGCAATTTCAAAACCCATTGTATTCATTATAAAAAAAATTAATACAAATTCATTAATATTATGAAACACTGATTGACCAGTTATTCGGCAGAATTTTTTAAATATTTAAATAATAGTTAGATGATGCAGGGGCGGGAAGAAGCTTAACCGTGTTGCTATATTTTTTTCATCGGTTCCGTTCTTTTCTCTAGCTGCTTAAGCCGCCTGCCAACGTAACATTCAACTACTTATTATCAATGAACAGGAAGGTCTTATCTATTATTACAAAGCTACATACTACTTTTCTTAGTAATGTATACGAGGTGTGGCTATTAAATAATGAGACTGACGTAAAAAAATTTATTTTTATTTTATACATAATCACTTATTGTCACCTTCAATATACACTCCTCTATCCTTACAATGCTCCATGTGAATTTTCCATTGTTGGAAACAGTGTTGGAAGTCATCTTCTGTCAGCTCCTTCAGGACATGTGCCGCTTTCTCTTTTACAGTTTCCACAGACTCAAATTTTGTCCCTTTTAATGCAGATTTCACCTTAGGGAACAGGTAGAAGTTACATGGTGAAAGATCTGGTGAATAAGGTGGATGTTCTAACACTGAGGTGCTGTACTTGGCTAGGAACCTCTTGACAGATAACGTGGAATGAGCTGGTGCATTGTCTTGGTGGAGAACCCATGATTTGTCCTTCCACATTTTGGGGCGTTTTTCTCTTACTCTTTGATGTAGTTTAGAAAGTACCTCAAGGTAGTAATATTGATTAATTGTTTGACCTTCAGGAACCCAGTAAAGGTACACAATCCCATGGATATAAAAAAAAACAATCATTGTTTTAAATTTTGACTTGCTCATTCGAGCTTTTTCATCACTCGGTGAAGATTGGCTCTTCCAGTGCATGGATTGGCGCTTCGTTTTTGGATCATCAGTAAAAAACCACGTTTCGTCACATGCTATTATCAATTCCAAAAAATTTTGGTCATTTTCAATCGCGTACAAAGTGTCAGTACAAACATTTTTGCGAGCTTCTTGTTGTTCAAACGTTACAATTTTAGGACACAGTTTTCACATGTTAAAATTGTCATGTAAAATTTGCCGTACACATTCTTTAACAATATCTACAGTTTCACCAATTGCGCAAATACTTAATCGATGGTCAGACCGAATCAAATTACTGACATTTTCGACATTTTCATCCGTTTTTGATGTTGAAGGGCGACCTGGCCGCAAATCATCTTCAACATCTTCTCTGCCATCTTTAAAACGATTAAACCATTCAAAAATACGTTTATATTTTGTTTTTCTTTTACAGACTTACGTCACCAAAAAAGGCGCCATTGACTGTCGTACGGTCACATCCAATACAAGATATACTTATAGCAGGTAACACTAGAGGATTGGTTTTAATTATTTATAATGTTGGATCTTCTAGAGAACTTTTAAATTTTGTGGAATGTCATTGGCACATCCTTCCTGTCTCGGATTTAAGTTTTTCTCCATCTGGTAAGTTGAGAATTTTTTTTTTTACTTTTTAATACTCTATCTAAAAGTCTATATCCTTGAAGCCAAAAAGTGATTTTCAAAAGGATTTCCATCTTTATATGAATTTTGTATGTATTTATCATTCTGGAGGAAAATTACTTAACCATTATTTTGGCAAAAAGTAAACATTGCTTAAACGCTTCCCGGGCGGTTAACGGATTTATCGGCAAAACTGTATTTAAATTGTAATAATAAAAAATATTAGTTCTTATAATGACTAATAGGTATCGTTCAAGTGCAGAAAAGTTTTGCTTTTACCTCTTTGGAATGTACTGTCTGTCTGTAACTTGATGGCCCCTCACAGAGGGGAGCAATATGCAGATTGTAAAACCATTTCAGAAAACATATCTAATTTTTTTTTAGGTCACTGAAACTTTTCGGAAATAACGTATTTTTATAAAACAAAGTATTTCGCATGTTTTTTGTTCTATAAAATTATTTCGAAAAACACACGCCTAATAAGATAATGTATAATTTAATAAAAGTTTTGTTTTTGAAGAAAAACCCATATTTTTTCAAATACATCATCATTGTTCAACAACTATTCCACGGATTAACGTAAAATTTGGCAGGCTTGTTCTGTAATAATTATGAAAAACGATGATGCAATAAAATTTAACAGAAAATCAATACTTTTCAAGTTACAAGGTATTTTCATAAATAAATTTTGTAAAATTGCGAAACACGACATAAAAAAGTCGGCATGCGAGAAACTTTTTTGTCTTTAAAGATAACTGTTCACTGTAAGCGAATGAAAAAAGAGAAAATTTTGAATTAATTTTTAGTAAAAGAATTATTTAAATTTAACGAACCGTAAAGGAGTTAAAAGGATTTAAGTATACCATCAATTACAAGCACACGCATCCAAAGCGCATGAAGGACGTACGTAATAGTATTATAATTTAGTACATGTATAAAATTACACCCTTATTGTTTATCTGTTCTGTCACGTAAAATTTATGTTTTGACAACGGTTTTGTAAAAAGTAAAATATTGTTTTTTTTATTTTCAAGAAACCATTTCCAAACATTTCAGTAAGCATGTTGTCCTTTTTTTCAACCAGTTCTGTAGTATCATTGCAATGCGTCGGGCATAACTTTTACTTTCCGGGCATACATTTAAGTTACATATTGTAGTCGTAACTATTTTATCATTTATATTAGGTTATCGTTTACTTCTGCAAAACAAATATTATAAATTACATGCACATTACATTTACTATATGAACACTACATTACTACATTAACATTTCATTTACTTGTGAATGGTGCTTCAATTGTTGTGTCTTGCTCGGGTCATGTGTGTTTGATAATAGTTTCATATATTCACCAATACTTTAGGTAATTAGGAAGATGTTAGTTTCAGTTAGGCCTTTATGGTTTATAACATATATTAAAACCGTAAACAAATATAGATGCAAAACGGAAACATGGGCAAACTGTTCACAGTGATGGAAGAAATGTAATAAACAATGTCACTAAACGTTGAGTTGAAGAACGGATTACTAATTTACTTAGTCTTCCTTTACAGAAAGTTATGCAAGGAGCTTCAATTAACAATTTCCCTAAATTAAGATTCCAATACAGTTATTCATTCAATAAATATTGGTGATAAGTAATGGTAGTAGTAGAATACCAGCGCAGTTTATTAGTGCAATGCGCGCTGCGCAGTTGCGAAATTTGAACTGTGTTAATTTTAAAACGGATGATCCGATTTGAATGATTTTTTAGAGAAAATATATTTAAGCTCTGTTAATAACTTCATGCCTGCACTTTTTTGAACAACAGAAAAATTTTCCCAATGTTAATTTTTCAAAACCGCGCTCGAAAATATTATCGTTTTTTCTTATACTTTACGTCAGTACAATCAAAGTACAGCGTTTTTTAAATCCTTGTAACTCCTATACGGTTCGTCAAATTTAAATAATTCTTTCACTAAAAATTAATTCAAAATTTTCTCTTTAATTCATTCGCTTACAGTGTACAGTTATCTTTAAAGACAAAAAAGTTTCTCGCATGCTGACTTTTTTATGTCGTGTTTCGCAATTGTACAAACGTTATTTATGAAAATACCTTGTAACTTGAAAAGTATTGATTTTCTGTTAAATTTTATTGCATCATCGTTTTTCATAATTATTACAGAACAAGCCTGCCAAATTTTACGTTAATCCGTGGAATAGTTGTTGAACAATGACGATGTATTTGAAAAAATACGGGTTTTTCTTCAAAAACAAAACTTTTACTAAATTATACATTATCTCATTAGGTGTGTGTTTTTCGAAATAATTTTATAGAACAAAAAACATGTGAAATACTTTGTTTTATAAAAATACGTTATTTCCGAAAAGTTTCAGTGACCTAAAAAAATTAGATATGTTTTCTGAAATGGTTTTACAATCTGCATATTGCTCCCCTCTGTGAGGGGCCATCAAGTTACAGACAGACAGTATATCGATTGTAAAACATGTAAAATCAACTTGCAGTTTGATCGGGACATTGAATGGTGTTGTAAACATGTGAGTTAACCTGACATTACTTTGTACGCGTTTATCGTGGTCCAAATACCGGCGCTATTTGTTGATTTGTTTTGAATTATAGCTTCAACTACTAATTCTAATGAAAACGAAATTCTTAATTTATCGATAAATTATTATTATTATCCACAGTTTTTTCTGTCTTGATGTAACTATCACTAATTATAATTATATATTTTATAAATAATTAGTTATTAGTGTTTTTTTTTAATTTATAGCAAAACTAAGAGAGAAAATTGTGTTTCATATAAATTAGGATCAGAATGTGGATTATTATAAAACATGACTTGCTTACAGACACCTTCCGACTCATAGTGGTAAAAATTAGGCTGATTTTATTTTTTACAATAATTACTATTTATTTGACCAATTTCCATTAAAATAAAATTTTTAAGAACGTTCAATAAAAACCACAGGTGGATATCAGGATGGTTTTTTTGTAGCCCGCCAAGGGTTAAAATTTTTCTTTTTGTGTATTATGTTATTATAACTGTAGGATGCCATGGAAAAGTTAATAAGTCAAAAAACGATCAAAATGAGATAGTTCAGTATTCTGAAAATGAAATATTTGTTTTAAATGTAATGTAGATGTGGGGTTTGTTCTCCTGCACTGATAAGAGTGTGGAACACTTACAACAGAAAAACTTCTGCCAGAGATAGTCAGGGAGTCCCAAATTTTAAGGCACACCCTCAACATGGTGATCTTGTATAAGTGAAGTAGTTCAAACATTACTGTGAACTGAACTGAAAAGAAGAGCTGTACAATTTACAATTATTGTTCTAAAATTGGATGGAGTAATCTATTCCATTTTGTTACTTTAAAATAGCTTAAACAGGAATAATGAATATCTCTTTACTATAACTACCTTAGGTAGTAATCACTGTCACAGATGAGTCTGTTGCATGACTAGCTACACACAAGTCATCAAATTTTGTGGAGCCTGTAACAACAATCACGAAGAAATAGGAGTCTTCTGTAAGCCCTACAAATAGTGTGACAAGAATGAACAATGGATGGATGGAAAAATGGAGAAGAGCCTACAGTGAAAGAATGCTGAGAGTGTGGGCTAGAAAAAGAGCACTTTACATGGTCTACAACAGCTCTAAACAAAAAAAAGTAATCTATAGATTTTTGTGTCAAAACTAGATCCAGTTTTGTTGTCGGTGGAAATTTTTAAAATTGTCATCTATCAGTTTCATTTGTCCATCCGTCACACCCAGATGTCAGAAACTACAAGAGATAGCAACAAACGGTTTTCGGATTCACAATCTACACAAAAATTTAGTGGGTCTGAATTGGGTTTGACGTTCTGGTTTTGTCTGGAAGTGGCCCTGAACCTGAAGTCAAGAAATCAAAGTTGAAATTTGGAAACAAAAAAAGTGTCATTCGATTCCTTTTAAAGAATAGATACAGAAATCATTGAGTTTAAAGTTTCTGTTTCAACCGAAGTCAAGAAATCAAAAGTCGGAATTTGGAAACAAAAATAATGTAATTAGATTCCTCTTGAAGAGTAGATACAGAAATCACTAATTGTTTTTGCCTTAAATGAAAGGTAAGCCTTTTTTAAAATTACCATCAGCCATGAGACCTCTCATGAAAGGGATTTTTCAAAAATTTAAGACCATTTTAAATTTATAAATTGAATAAAGCTGTTGTTTTTCTGAAAAATAAATTTTTTGACTTGTACTATTTTCCTTAGCACCCTAAAACTGTTAGGAGTACAGAAAAAAAATACTTTGAAATTTCTGACCTACCCTTGGAACCGATGTTGGTGTCGTGTGTAACACAATGCCGAATTCGTGGAGCTATTAGAGGAACATAGATATTAATAAATAAATAAATAACCCCAATTTTTAAAATGTGATAATTTGCATCCTTTAAAAAAATTAAACTGAAAATTAAATCTGAAAAATTACTTAATTGGTGAAACTTTTTATAGCGTACAAGAATTTTTTTCTTGATTGTAGTGATACATTGTGTGACTCTTATATGTATTTCAGGTGTTATAACTGACATGTTCTCCTGGAGTCTCCAGGACGCAAAACAAAAAATGTCATTGTCATCTCTACTTCTTTAGCCTTTTAGTATTTCAAATATTCGACTAACTTTTATTTTCTACTTAGAAATAACTATGTAGAATTAAGTAAATTTCAATTATTTTTTTTAACAAGTAACTTTTGTAAAATATATCGATTGATGAAACAAATAGTAATTCAAAGAAATTTTAACAAACATAAAGTTGATAAAGATCTAAAAACTCATTTTATTGAACAATACACAGATTGTAATTGTATTGCAGAATATTGTTAAAAGAATTTTACATAAGCTAACAATAAAATTAAAAGAAATTAATTTTATATTGAACAATATAGTCTAGTTATATCATTTATTTTCTAGTAATAATCATATATTAGTAAATACAATTGTATATGAACGTATACAATACGTGCACATAAATATATCAATTAATTTTAATTATTTAAAAAATCTGGTGTAAAACACTCACATGACTTTATCTTGCCAATACAAGAATGATTAATGAACAGTATAACCTAACATTAGTATTGAAACATTAGAAATAAACAAAAAACATAACCTAATTTTAATCGTGATTGAATGATGCAAAATATGAAAACCAACCTTAGTTTGGCTTCATAATACGGAAAATCACTGTGAGGCTAAATTAGGCTCTGTACAGAAAATTCTTAAATAAAAGCTGTACATCTTCTAATTTCCTATAAATTTGATTACTTACACTTATGTCGAAAAATGCATTCTAAGGCCGAAATCTTAAAAAATCCATTTTTTACAGATTTTCATGAAAAAAAAGCAGAAAATCACAAATTACCGCTAAACGAAGCATTATACAAAGAAATGTTTGAACTAAAAATTGTAGATTTTAAAATTTTCTACAACTTTGATTGTATACACTTTTGCCGTAAAATGCATATTAAGGCTGCAATCTTAAGAAAACCATTTTTTTCTACAAGAGGACAGCCTCCCCAAGAATTTCAGCAGACATGGCGCCCTACCCTATCTTGTAGAGCATAAAAAATTTAGAAAATGAGGCAATTTTTTAAAAAATCGTTTGAGTTGTTTTTGAGAAAATCACAAAAAAGTGAAAAATTTCACAAATAAACTACTACTTCCGGTTGACCGATTTTGATGAAAATGTTTGTGTCAGGTCCTCTAGTAGTACCTAACTTAAGTTTCAAGTTTGAACTTTGTACTATGTACGAAGAAACTGTTCTTGAGATATTTTGTTCACACACATACACAGACCAATCGTTAAAAACGTTTTTGGGTTCAGGGGGTCTGAAAATGTGTAGATCCAGTGAGAATTTGATTTCGAAAAATCGACATGAAAACAACACTTTCCTTCTTATTTATTCATATAGGCAAGAGAAAGTCAAAAACAGTGATATACTGATAAGTACAATAATATAGAAATGGAAATATAGATATAGGCTGATAAAAAGTAATTTTTGACAAAAGATTAAATTTTACCAGTAATGATACACTGATGAATACAATGATACAGTGATGTAAATATAATTGATAATGTAGCAGCGTGTCACTCATGACACATACCTGAATCTACAAAATTATCTGTCATAGGTTATATTGTTCATATTTTACAATGGCAAGAGAAAGTCGTGTTTCTCTTCAACATATCAAACATTCACATATCAAATAGTGTTTTACACCAGATTCTTTTGTTAGAAGAGTTTTAATTTGATTGGTTTAGGTTCTGTGTTGTATAGTGGAGGCAGTGAAAATGTTTTGGTCAAATGGTTTAATAACGATTCTAAACAATATTTACCAAGATTACCAGCACCTATTGAACACATTGTAGTCTCACCACAAAACTCACAAGTGGCTGTCTCATTGCAGAACAACAGTAAGTAAGCTAATTTCTTTTATGTTTTTCATGTTAATATTCACGCTCTTATTTTATTGGTGGAAAAATTTTAAATTGTCATCTATCATTTTCCTTTGTCCATACATCCATCACACCCAGAAGCTACAAGAGATAGCAACAAACAGTTTCTGGATTCATAATCTACACAAAAAGTTAGTGGGCCTGGATTGGGTGGAATTTCCGGTTTTGACCGGAAGTGCCTCAATACTAGAAGTCAAGAAATCAAATTTGGAATTTGGAAATAAAAATAGTGTCATTTGATTCCTCTTAAAGAGTAGATACAGAAATCATTGGGTTTGAAGTTGCGGTTTCGATCATAAGCGGCCCAAAACCAGAAGTTAAGAAATCAAAGTCGAAATTTAGAAACAAAAATAGTGTCATTCGATTCCTGTTAAACAGTAGATACAGAAATTACTAATGGTTTTTTCTATAGGTCAATGATAAGCCTTTTTAAAAATTACCACCACCATGAGACGCGTCATCTCATGAAAGCATTTTTTTAAAACTAACAACAGCAATAATTTTACATTTAACAATATTATCTCTTACCTACAACCGAATTCGATGTGTACACCACACAGGCCTTTTCTTAACGTACCATGTAGTTACACTAACAGCACTCCGTATCTGGTGGAATTCAACTAACTAACCGACAAAAAGAAGCTAACTCTTTTATATTCTATATTAGGTTTCTAGAAAGAAATAGAAAGATGAGGTAGTACACATATATAACAAGTACAAAGACTTTTCTCCAATTTCTGAAAACAATTATAAACTGGTAGATTATACAAGAAAGAGTGAAATAAAGGGAGTCTGAAAATTTTGTAAATAAATCATAAAAGAATATACAAAAAGTTACAAATATATAAAAAGTGTTAGAAATTATATAAAACTTAATCACAAACAAATAGAGTAGAATCTCAGTAGTCCGGCCTGTTTGGGACCGAGAGGGTGCCGGATTACTGGATGTGTTGGAATTTTGCAACTATAAATTATAAATTTAAACAAAAAACTCGCCACTCCAGCGGCGCTTCGCGCCGCTTCCGTGTCTCGACCTCAGAGGGGTAGGTGGATCAGAATTCATAAGTGGATCAGAATCATTTGCCACAAGATGAAGTTCGGCCGCCAGTGGGGCTGGGTGGATCACAATATTTTGAAATTTCAAGATATGAAAGTTTAAATATGAAGGTTAAAGTTTCAAAATTTAAAATTTGAAGGTTTTAAAATTTTAGATTAATGTTTAAAGTTTCAAAACTTCAACTTTAAATGTTGTGGTTTGAATGTATAATACTTTGAATTTTTCGTTTTCTCATGTGACCTGAAAATTTTTGGGTTACCAAATTTTTATGTAATTTTCTTCGCTAAATAACATGTCTTTAAAAGATTATTTGTATTCCGAAAATTTTAAAATTTTTGTTCGGGTAGTAATCACCATAGGACCCCGACCTAAATTCTTCGTGACTCTACGGGTATGTGTAACATTTTGTTAATAAACGTTCGTGAAAAAACCGTTGTGAAGGTGTAAAAAAAGAAAAACGTGAAAACGGCAAGCCCTAAAAGCCGGAATGCTAGTGTTTTGAGTTTTCTCAGCCAAGAGGTAGGCTAAGAGAAACTTTAGCTACATGGCCTTGAAGTACTTTGGGAGAGGCACAAAAAAGATTATACACTTTTTCTCTACGGAGCACCGTTCAGGAGGTAAAAATTACTACCCCCTACCAGACATAAGGGGGTTGAACCTCAAAGTTTTCGCGTTACAAAATTTTTATATAATTTGAACGTAAAAAACATGCCGTTAACATATATTTTGCATTCTAAAAGTTTGAAATTTCATAATTTTTGTATAGGGGTAGTAACTCCCCCTTGGACCCCGATCTGAAATTTAAAAAATTACCCGTGATGCTATAAGTACCTGTACGTTTTGCTAAAAAAATTTGCCATAAAACACCGTTTTGAAGGTGTAAAGATAGGAAAACCTGAAAACGGCAAGCCCCAAAAAACCGAAATTTGGTTTTTCTGGTTTACTCAGCGAACCAGTGTGTTAAGGGCAACTTTGGTGATATAGTCTTGAATTACTTTTTGTAGGGCACAAAACAGATTGATGCATTTTGTCCCTTTAGTCACCGTTTAAGAGATAAAGAAATACAACCCCAACCCCAGGGAAGAGGGTGCGACCTGAAAATTTTCGGGTTACCAAATTTTTATGTAACTTTAACGCCAAAAAACAGGCCGTTAAAAGACTTTTTTTTATTCTAAAATTTGAAATATTTCATATCTTTTGGATAAGGGTAGCGACCCCCGTAGGACACCGATTTAAAATTTGAAACATTACCCGTGATCCTACAGGTGCGTGTAACTGTTTATAAATATACATTTTACGAAATAACTCATTTTGAAGATGTAAAGAAAGAACAATATGAAAACGGCAAACCCCAAAAAACCGAAATTTTGTTTTTTGAGTTTTCTCACCAAACCGGCAAGTTAAGGGCAACGATAACTATATGGTTTTAAAGTACTTTGCAACGGGTACAAAAAAGATTCTATACAATTTTTCGCTACGATGCACCGTTTAGGAGATAAAAAAATACAACCCCTACCGCAGGCTAGAGGGTGCTAATTGAACATTTTCGGGTTATCAAATATTTGTGTAATTTTTAATGCTTAACATCACGCCGTTAACAAATTTTTTGTATTCTAAAAATTTAAAATTTTCATTATGTTTAGATAAGGGTAGCAACCCCCGTAGAATCTCGATCTAAAATTTGAAAAATTTTCCGTAATACGGGGGGTACGTGTAATGTGTTCCTACCAAAAGTTTGCCAAAGAAACCCGTTTTGATGGTGTTACAAAAGAAAACTTAAAAATTGCAACCCCAAAAAAGGCGAAATTTTGTTTTTTGAGTTTTCTTACCGAACCGGAAAGTTGAGAACAACGAAAGCTATATGGTTTTGAAGTACATTAAAAGGGGTACAAAAAATATTCTATACAATTTATTTTTACGATGCACCGTTTAGAAGATAAAAAAATACAAACCCTACTGCAAAAAAGAGGGTGCAACTTTAAAATTTTCGGATTATCATATTTTTATGTATTTTTTAACTCCAAAC
Organism: Catonia carolina; assembly: GCA_035578175.1. Classification (NCBI taxonomy): domain Eukaryota; kingdom Metazoa; phylum Arthropoda; class Insecta; order Hemiptera; family Achilidae; genus Catonia; species Catonia carolina. The sequence continues at coordinate 15,464,545 of JAQMRL010000012.1, read as the reverse complement.
AACATACCGTTAACAGATTTTTTAATTTATAAAAATTTAAAAATTTCATAATTTTTAAATAAGGGTACCAAACCCCGTAGGACCCCGATCTAAAATTTGAAAAGTCACCCGTGATTCTGGGAGTTAGTGTAATGCGGTCCTAATAAAAATTTGTCAATGAAACCCGTCTTCGTGGTGTTACGAAGAAAAACCTAAAAACTGCAACCCCGAAAAAGCCAAATTTTTGCGAAATTTAGCGAACCGGCGGGTTAAGGGCAACTTTATATATATGGTCTTAACGTACTTCGGGAGGGGAACAAAAACGGTCGCAGTGGCCTTTGCGCTACGAAACTTCGTTAAAAAGTTTGAAATATTCGGACGCATCCCCTGAGCTTTCGGGAAGATGTATCTTAAATTTGGCATTTTTGCCGGGGGTTTCAGCTGACGCCCGACAAAAAAGGTCCTCAGAGATTTTGCTTCTAGAGACCTCCAAATAGGCGAGAATTTCCATCAGTGAGTCATTAGTGGCTGGGGCTTTATATAATAAGGGATGAATATGCATTGATTTCTATGCGATTTTAAATTAAATTAACTAATAAAAAGGTTTGCTGAGTACTTCTGTAGATATTGTACTAAACATAATTATCGGCTATTGACATCGCCTAGTGCGGTGTGGGGGTGCTCGTGTTCTGAGAATTACGTTTCGTTGTCAATTCAGCATGAAGTCTAGAGTATAGCCCAGTTCTGGGTTTTGGATAAAAGGCCAAAAATTATTCCATTTAACAATAATTAAGGTCTGCTTATTCATTTCTTTAATCAAATCTTAAACATACATGTTATATTAAATCCACTGTAATTAGGTCGAGTTAATTTCCCTAATTCAATTTCAATCTTTTACCAAAATCTGTCCGGGGTGAGGTTTCATACGTTTAGGCCTAATATTTTAAGGGCCGGACTACAGAGATTCTACTGTACAAGAAATTACAATAAGAGCTGAATATCCTAAATGTTACAGCACCACTCCACCCCTCCCACTACAGTCACTCTACAATACCACTTCATACAAGTACCATGTATCCACTATGTCACTGTAACCATTTCCAGCCTACCACGAGCAATTACTACAGAGAGATCGAAAAGTCTTGCACATCAAAAAGTTAATAAAGGATATGTGCACATTAATGTATTTTATAACCCTTCATTGTTATAATAACTTTAATAACATTATATCGTATGTACTTACTAAAATTTACATGTTTTTCAACATATTATGTTCAAAATGGCTGCCTTGTTCATTAATGCATGCACAAACTCATTTTACCGTGTTTGCGGCCACTTTGTGGAGTATGCCTACAATGATATTGTTAATCTCCATTGTTACGTTCATTTTCAATTCATCCAGTGTGGCGGCCAGTGTTTTTAAACCCTTCCCTTTAGGAAACCCCACAGGAAAAATCTTAGGGTGTTAAATCAGGAGAACTGGACCATAATCCTTTCAAGATTATACACTCGCCAAAAAACTTGCATAAGAAATGCATTGTCTAATTGGATTTATGACGTGTAGCACCGTCCGTCCTGCTGCAACCAACAATCATTTTATCGATTCCAAGTAACAAAATAAATTGTATAATGATGTCTCAGTACACAACACTGTTCACTGTAGCTTAAAAAAAATAGGGCCTACTATTCAACGACGTGAGACGAGACACCACACTCCAATTTTCTGACAGTACAAGGGGTTTTCATGAAAGACATGAGGATTTTCAGTTAACCAAATTGGTGAGGTTTGATTATTCATGTATCCACTAAGGTGAAACCAAGCTTAACCACTGAAGAAAACATGGTCAACCTCTCGAGTTTCATGGTTTTCGACGAATGACCGAAATCATCTACATTACACAAGGCACAATTTTTTTAGTTTCAATTATTTTATTTACTCTGATGATGGTGGATCCACCGAAACATGTGTAAGTAAAATTAAAAATAAAAGTTGATACAGTTTAAAAAGAAGGTTAGTGAAATTATTATATAAATTCATTATATAAAATAGAATTACACAAGGCACTTTTTTTTATTTGGCTCTTTTAATTCCTGAACACTGTAAACATGATATGCATAAAATTTTAACTTCTTCATCTCATTCTGAGCACTACCATACAAAATATGAGACAGTGTTTGATAGTCTTTGTAAGCTTTTTGAAAGTTTAGGCTGCATCATTTTCTAATCTTAGCTAGTTCAGCGTCACTCAGAATGGCTGGTCTTCTGATTCTCTTCTCGTCTCCAACTGATCTGTTTTCACGGAAACCAGCAATATTAATCTGATTATAGTCTAATTAGGCGTACATTAAGATATTTCACACACAGTTCATCTACAACAAGTGCATATGAACAACTGGCAAGTACAGTTCAACAATGAACCTCATTGCTCTTGGTAAGACATGTTTATGGAGCTCTGATCTCTGCAATACTACCGACTTCATGTGAACAGTACACATTACTATGGTCTGTAGTGTTTGTTGTTGGTAATACCAGTGGTGCTATCTTGTAGTAGCTTATAATAATTTAAAAAACTGCTATTTACAGACACATTTATTTCGATGTGTGCGACTTTTTGATCTCTCTGTATTATTAATGTGACAATACATTATTACATTATTAATCCTGGTGTTTCCTTGTGTAGTGTATTTTCTTTCCTTCACACTTTCCAATGGAACTTTACTCCTAAACTCATCTCACCTTGTTTTCAGATTAGATGTATGGTCATTTTTTATGTTATGGATTACTAATCCTTACCCAATTCCACAGTCATTCCATATCTTAGATTTGTTTTCTTAACAGGTTGACTGCTGTGAGACTTATTTTTTTGTCTCGGTTCATATTGCCAAAAACACGTTGAGACACATGTCTGTGCCTCAATGCACGGTGTTCTTCTGCCATTGAGACATCTTTCAGTGTCTCTTGTTTCGTATCTTTTTGGATTTTATCTGGTAGTGAAAATTATGTTGATTTCAGCAATGTTCTTAGCTTTTTTTATTATTAAAATTCACCTCTAATTTTTTCACTTTTGTAAAATTAGAATTAGAAGTTTTATTTTTAAATCAAATAGGTGCAATAATTTTGGTTTCATAATTTGGCAGACTAGTTATTTTGTAATAAAACAATGTGGTTGTTTATACCAGTTCCTTCTGCGAAAACACTTAGTGGCCGCCTCTGTGGCATAGTGATTAGCGTGTTAGCCTACCAAGCATAGGGTCCCAGGTTTGATTGCTGGCTAGGGTCTCTAAATTATTACAAGTCAAAAATTACAGTTTCATACCCTAAGTAGTCATTATTATATTTTGTTTTGTCATATTTATTGTGGACTATTTAGTTTTTTTAATTACTTGCATTAGGAAGGCATAGAGCCTTTTCTGTTGTTTTAGTTTATGTACAGGTTATGTTAATTCAGTATGCTGTTCAAAATAATGCATGGCTTAAAAAACAAACATTCTTTTGCCAATTATTGCGAGACACAGATTGTTATCTCAGTATGAGTTGAAACTTGGAAATTAAATTAGGTACCACTAAAGGACCCAACACAAACATTTTCATCGAAATCGGTCTACCGGAAAAAGTAGTTTATTCGTGCAATTTTTCACTCTTGCGATTTTCTCAAAAACAGGTCCTACAAGTTTTTTTAAATTGACTCATTTACTAAATTTTTTATGCTCTACAAGACAGGGTAAGCACTATATCTGCTGAAATTCTTGCGGAGGCTGTTCTCTCATAGAAAAAAATTGTTTTTTTAAGATTATGGCCTAAATATGGATTTTATAGCAAATGAGTGAATTAAAGTTACTGAAAATTGAAAACCTATAACTTTTATTTCAAACATTTTTTTGTATGATGCTTAGCCAGCAGCAATTATTAGTGACTTGTAGTGTTTTCATGAAAATCTGTAAAAAATGGGATTTTTGCAAGATTCCTACCTTAGTATGCATTTTACAACACTAATAATCAAAGTTATAGGGAATTAAAAAAACCTACAATTTTTATTTTAAGCATTTTTTTTCAACAGAGGTTGATTTTCATATTGTCGTTTAAATTAGGTTATGTTTTTCATTTGAGATTGTTTATTGATTGAAAGTGGAACCTCTGTAAATTTAAACTTTGCTGATATTCTCGGAACCGAAAAACTTATGGTAATATAATTATGAACAAACATAGGTTATACTCATATGTTTCATTAATTACATTGGCAAGGGAAAGTCGTGTGAGTGTTTCACATCAGATTTTTTTTTTCTTTGTAATGAATAAAAGAATGAAATTAATTTTTTCTGACTAGTAACTGATTTTTGTGTATCATACTGGTGGAAAATGGGAAGACAATTATTGTAGCTTTTCTGGCAAGACTACTCACCACTCAAATAGCAGTCAACCTGTTATTCTTAATTTGATTTCGTATTGGCGCAATCTTACTAAAATCCTCTTGCATATCTTAATTATTATCGATGCTGACTGGTTATGTCTAAAAATCCTTCTTCAAGTTTTTATGATTGTTTTGTCAAGATTGTTAAGATTCCTTGATTCAATAATAATTTTTACTTTCTCTTGCGTATATGAATATATATAGGAAGGAAAGTATTGTTTTCATGTCGATTTTTCGAAATCGAGTTTTCACCGGATCTATACGTTTTCAGACCCCCTGAACCCAAAAAACATGTTTTTAGCGATTGGTCTGTGTGTGTGTGTGTGTGTGTGTGTGTGTGTGTGTGTGTGTGTGTGTGGGTGTACAAAATATCTCAAGAACGGAACATCGTACGAACTTGAAACTTGAAACTTAAGTTACATACCACTACCGGACCCGACACGAACATTTTCATCAAAATCGGTCAAACAGAAGTAGTATTCGTGTCATTTTTCACTTTTTTGCAATTTTCTCAAAAACTGGTCCTACGATTTTTTTTAAAATCACCTGGTTTACTCAGATTTTTATTCTCTACAAGATAGGGTAGGCGTCATGTTTGATGAAATTCTGGGTGAGGCTGTTTTCACGTAAAAACATAGTTTTTTTAAGATTACGGCTTTAATATGTATGCAATTTAGAGCAAAAATTTATACAATAAAAGTTGTAGAGAATTTAAAATTCTACAACTTTTATTTCTAACATTTTTTTGTATAATGCTTAGTTTAGCGGTAATTTGCGATTTTTTGTTTTTTCTCACGAAAACGTGAGAAAAATCGATTTTTTTAACATTTCGGCCTTAGTATGCATTTTACGACAAAAGTGTATATAATTAAATTTATAGAAAATTAAAAGATCTACAACTTTTATTTAGAGCATTTTTCTCTACAGAGCCTAGTTTAGAGAGAAAGAGTGATTTTCCGTATTTCGAAGCCAAACTGAGGTTGATCTTCATTTTGCGTCTTTCACTCATGATTAAAATTAGGTTATGTTTATTGAGGTTAGTTTTTTGTTTATTTCTTATGTTTTATTACTAATGTTAGGTTTATTGTTAATTATTTGCACTGGCAAGAGAAAGTTGTGTGAGTGTTTCACACCAGATTTTTTTTATTACTATGTTCTTATGAATGTTTTGTTTATTTTTCAGGTGTAATTTTAGTCAATCCTCAATTGATTATTGATTGCACAATTCAGCAGTTTACTTGGGGTTTAATACCGGTTCAAGGTGAAAGATTGTTTCCAGCCGGAATATCATGCGACCCAAATACAAATTGTCTCGTTTTAAATGGATCTCCTGGACATATACAATTTTTATCACTGAAAACGAATAGATTATTGTACAATGTGAGTATTCATTTATTTTAGAAAGAGTGAAATAAAGGGATTCTGAAAAATTTTGTAAATAAATCATAAAAGAATATACAAAAAATAAAAACTGCTAGAAATTATATAAAACTTAATCACAAACAAATACAAGAAATGACAATAAGAGCTGATTATCCTAAATGTTACTCCACCTCTCCTAGGACAGTCACTCTACAATGCCCCTTCATACAAGTACCATGTATCCACTATGTCACCATAACCATTTCCAGCCTACGATGAGCAATTACTAGGGAGAAAATATGGATTTATAGTGGTCTTTAGATTTTAATGTTCCGCCCGAACTCTCTCAAGGACGGCCGGATCTTGCACCATGATAACACGCCAGCCCATTCGTCGTTCATTGTGCAAAATTTTTGGTGAAAAAAGACATTCCAACATTGCCACACCCACCCTTTAGCTCCGATATCGCCCCTGCGACTTCTTATTCCCCAAGATGGTCGGGACTCAAAAGAACTCATCATGGTGGCGTACTGGAAGTCAAGGAAGCTGTAACCATGGAGCTGAATGGAGTAACTTTGAAGGATTTCCTAGGGTGCTTCCAATCGTGGGAGCAACATTGAAATCGTTGTGTTGAGAGGAGACTATTGTGAAGGTCGATAATAAAATTTTACTCAAAACTTAATTTGCTTGTTTTATTGAAAAATTCCCAAAACTTAATTGCCACACCTTGTATAATGTTTAATACAAGCATTATGATTTTCAGGCCCCTGAACCCAGAAAACATTTTTAGCAATTGGTCTGTGTTAACAAAAGATCTCAAGAACGGAATATCATATAAAGTTGAGACTTGGAACTTAAATTAGGTACCACTAGGGGGACCCCACGTAAACATTTTTATAAAAATCTGTCTACCCTAAGTAGTAGTGTATTCGTGCAATTTTTCACTTTATGAATTTTCTCAAAAATGGTTCGTACAATTTTTTTTAAAAACCACCTCATTTACTAAATTTTTTTGTTGCCTACAAGATAGAATAAGTGCTATGTCTGCTGAAATTCTTAGGGGCTTTGTTCTTATGGTAAACAATGGTTTTTTTTCAATTGCAACCTTTTTTTTGTCATAAGTCTCTCGACTGGTTTGATGGAGTTCTCCAAGCTGTCTATCTTGCACAAGTCGTTTCATATCTACATACCTGTAACACCCTACATCTTTTGTAATTTGCTTTATATACTCTAACCTTTGCTTCCTCCTACAATTCACTCCCTCCATTATTGATAGACCAATACCTGTTTGTCTTAAGATATGCCCCACTAGCCTATCCCTTCTTCTGGTAAGATGTTTCCATATACTGTTCTTTTTTCATCCACTCATCTAAGAACCTCTAAATTACTTATTTTGTCCACCCTCCTAATCTTGAACATTTTCCTATAACACCACATTCAAAAGCTTCTATCCTCTTCATTTCTATAGCCCCTATCACCCACATTTCACTCCTGTATAATGCTACACTCCAAACAGTGTTTTAAGAAATTTTTCCTAATCTGTAAATTAATGTTTGTATTCAGTAAGCTGTTTTTCATTTCAAAGGCTTTTCTAGCTTGAGCAATTCTACTTTTGATATCACTTGTGCTTCTACCATCCTTTGTTAGTTTACTCCCTAGATAGCAGTATTCCCCAACTTGCTGTATGTTTTCGTTGCGTACTTTTAAATTTCCCATCTCTTCTAAACCACTCTTGCTGCGGCACAACACTTTTGTTTTGTTTTATTGTTTCTCCTTGAATTTTTATTCCTGTGTCAAATTTTTCCTTTACTTCATTTATAGCCTCTTCTATATACAAGTTAAAAAGTAGTGGTGACCATGAACATCCTTGTCGTGTGTCATTTCTTACAGCAGCCTTTTTTTCATACCCCTCAATTCTCAAGCCAGCCGTTTGATTCGACTTATACAGACCTTAGATAACTTTTCTTTCTTTGTATTTACGAGGGCAGTCCAGAAAGTCTATCACGTTTTGCGTTGTAGGGGCGGAGCTATCGCGGCCATTTTGGTGCCGCGGCGTTTCTTCGTTTAGTGGCTATCCAGCCGTGCTAGCGAGAGGTCTGTGTCGCTCTTCGTTGTTTTCAACAACAATTTAAAATGTGTGCCGCAATTCAAAATCCCGCCAGTTGTGAAGTACGGTCGGTAATATGGTTTTTGTTGGCTAAAAACAATAAACCAATTGAAATTTATCGCCAAATCTGTGAAGTTTATGGGAACAATGTTTACACTGAAAGTGGAGTACGGCATTCGTGCATTCAGTTCAAAAATGGCCGAACTAATGTTCACGAGGAAGAACCAAGTGGACGGCCAAGCCTCGTGACTGATGACATTGTGAATAAAGTCAATGAGAAGATTAGAGAAGACCATCGATTCACCATAAGAGAGCTATCGCTTTTTTTCCCACAAATTTCAAAAAGTTTATTGCACGAAATTGTTACAGAAAAATTAGGTTATCATAAATTTTGTGCAAGATGGGTGCCCAGAAACCCACAAAAATCATCGTTTGGCTGCTTCGTTGTCATTTTTGCACGCTTACTAGGAAGATGGTGACTCACTACTTGATCAAATCGTTACAGGAGACGAGACTTGGGTGAAGCATGTCAATTGTGAAACCAAACTGCAGTCTATGGAATGGGGTCACACAAACTCGCCCAAAAAGCCAAGAAAATGCCTTCAAACATTGTCTGCAAGGAAGATTATGGGGACTGTTTTTTTGGGACAGGAAAGGAGTTCTTCTTATCAATTTCTTGGAACTTGGCACAACAATAACCTCTGCGAGGTATTGTGAAACACTTGAAAAGTTAAGAAGAGCGATCCAAAACAAGCGCAGAGGAAAGTTGACTGGAAAAATTCTCTTTTTGCATGACAACGCCCGACCACACACGGCAAATCGAACACGAGAAGTCCTGGATGCTATTAAATGGGAGGTTTTCCCACATCCGCCATACAGTCCGGACCTTGCACCCAGCGATTATCACTTGTTCCCGACAATGAAGACATGGCTTGCGACGCAGCGCTTTGACGACGACGCGGAGCTGCAGGAGGGTGTGACTAACTGGTTAAAATTACAGGCGGTAGACTTTTATGACGCCGGCATTTCAAAATTAGTTCACCGCTATGATAAGTGTCTTAATTTGTTTGGTGATTATATAGAAAATAGCATTTTAGTTCCACTTTCAAATGAATATAATAAAAATTTTTCTTGTACTTAGTTTTTTTTTATATCAAAACGTGACAGACTTTCTGGACTACCCTCGTAATTCCTAGCCTTTTCAAAGTTTTAAACATTTTACTCCAGTCCAGATTGTCAAATGCCTTATAAGAAGTTTTATTTTTCTGTATCCTTTTGTCAATAAATCAATCTCAGAGCCAATATTGCATCTCGAGTTCCCACTCTCCTTCTAAATCCAAATTGGTCATCGTCCAACACTTCTACTCGGTGTTCTATTCTCCTGTGTATAATTCTTGTCAGTATCTTGGATGCATGGCACATTAGGCTGATGGTTCTGTAATGTTCACACTTCTCCGCTCCTGACTTTTTTGGTATGGGAATCATAATATTTTTTTTAAAGTCCGATGGTACTTCTCCACTCTCATACATTCTGCACACAAGTTTGTTCAGTTTGTTTTGAACAACTTCTCCACAACATAATAATAATTCTGATGGTATGTTATGTATTCCTGCCGTGTTATTCATATTCATATCTTTAAGTGCCCGATCAAATTCTTCCCATAGTATACGGTCCCCTCTTTGATCTTCTTCAACATCAGTTTCTTGTTCTATCGCATCATGATCTAATTCTTTTCCCCTAGTAGAGTTGGTTTCGTATTCCTTCCATCTTTCAGCTCTCTCTTGGCCATTCAACAATGGTTTGCCATCTGCACTTAGTAAATTAACAGCTTTCTTTCGTTCTCCAAAGTTTTCCCTTATTTTTCTGTAAGCTGCGTCTACTTTACCAATTACCATTTTACGTTCAATGTCCATACATTTCTCTCTGATCCAGTCTTCCTTCGCTTTCTTACACCTTTTTTTATGGTATTTCTCAAGTAGCAATATTGCCTTTTACCTCTTTCGTCCTTTGCGTTTTTAAATTTCCTTCGCGCATCCATCAGTTCCAGAATATAATTTTAATCCAAGGTTTCCTACCTCTTCTTTTAATATGTCCTATCCATTTTTCTGCTGCTTTCACTACCGCCTCCTTGAAGTTTTTCCACTCCTCCTCTGCACTTCTTGCATCATTACCTCTTTCTTCTATCCCTTTTAGAATACTCTCCTAGAAACCTATCTGGTTGTCTTGTTCTCTTAGTTTGTCTACATCCCACGTAGCATTTCCCTGTCTCTTCTTCAGTTTGTTAAGTTTAAGCGTGCTATCCATTGCTACTAAGTTATGATTACTCCTTATGTCTGCACCTGGATAGACTTTACATTTCATAATCTGGTTTGTGAATCTTTATCTAACCATTATGCAATTTATTTGGTATCATCCTTGTCACCTGGCATCATCCAAGGGTATAACCTCCTTTTGTGATTCTTAAATAATGTATTGCCTATCACTAAATTATATTTGGAGCAGAAATCTACCAGCCGACTCCCGCTGTCATTTCTCTTTTCTAGTTCATATTCTCCGATAATTCTTCTTTTTATACTTGACATATTTTCATCACCCTTGATAAATATTTATCAATTCATCTAATTCCTCATATACCTGTTCTATTTCTTCCTCTTTATGCGAAGATGTAGGCATGTAAACCTGCACTAGAGTGGTGGGCTTTGGTTTTGTATCTAATCTAACCATGATAATCCTATCACTACACTGCTTATAGTAGATCTCTCATTGTCCAGTTTTTTTATTCACTACTATTCCCACTCCGCCCTGCCCCCTCCGATGGATGGCTTTAGTGTTAATAACCCTATAATACCCTGACCATAAGTCTTGATCATCATCCCAACATACCTCACTAATGTCAACAATATCTAACTTCAACTTATCCATTTTCCTTTTTACCAGTTTGTTTTAAACTCCTAACATTTCATGTTCCAACTCGAAGAATTTCAGAAACTTATATCTTGTTGATGAAGTCCTCTCTGCTAGTCCTCACCCGGAGATCCGAATGGAGGACTAGTTTATCTCCGGAATGTTTTACCAGAGAGGACACCAATATAATTTTTTTCATATTTTGAAGTTCTCAAAGTTCTTGATGTTCTCGAAATTCTTAAAGACCTGCATATACTTAGTAAACCTAACCAGAATCATACATGATGGAGTTTCCTCACGATAATTCTAGTCAGAAAAAGCTGTAGTTTACTGTTGCTTTCAGCTTTTTGGTTGGCAGACTGAGTGCCCCAAGCCACCATCTGCCAGGGTGGAATGGGTAGCCCTTCCAGTTTCGTTCACCATGAGATGGTCATCATGCTGATGGTCACATGGTGTAACAGGTTACACAACGTCAATGTATGAATAGGACACTAGCCTTCTATCCCAGCCGGTTCCCTTAAGCGTTTTGTAAAAGGAATTAAGGGGTCTCCTTCCAGTTGACGACAGAAGCCCTTCAGAGCCCCATTGCGACCTTAACATGCATTTTAGGGTAAAAGTGTGTATAATTAAGGTTGCAGAACATTAGAAACCTATAACTTTTCTATTAAAAATATATTTTTCTATAACGTTTAGTTTTTAGTGTCAGTTAGTGATTTTCTGTATTTTGCTCATCAAAAATGGTAAAAAAATTGGAATTTTTAATATTGCAGCCTGTCAACCTAAAATTGTACAACTTTATTTCAAGCATTTTTTTTCTACACAGCTTTCTTTATCAGCAATTAGTGATTCTATATATTTTGAGGTCGAACAGAGGTTGATTTTCATTTTGTGTCATTCACTCATTATTAAAATTGGGTTAAGTTTTTTATTTTACATTGTTTACTGTCCCGGTATTTTTTTTCATTATTACATTGGCAAAAGAAAGTTGTGTGAGCATTTCACACCAGATATTTGATCATTTAAGAGTTTCTTTCCTGTGGTTGTGTTGTTGAGAGAGAAAGTAATGCTGTTTTGTTAAGTGCAGTTTTGTGTTGATGTCCTGCAGTTCAGACACATCTTCCCATAATACCCCACATAGAGTTGAAGATAGATGCTCCTAAGTGGTAGACATACTTTGACGTTCAAAGGAGACTTACATGTGGATTCCTTAATATGTAACAATTTTTTTTGTTTTCCAGGTGGATATAACGCAGACAAATTATTTGTCACAAGAGCCTGGCATAAAGATTTTCAACTTTCAAGTAACTCATGTTGCGTTCAGTCAAGACGGAAAATGGTTAGCGACCGTAGAAATGAGGCTTGATGAAGATACAAGTCCAGAAATTCATCTAAAATTGTGGACGTTCAGTGATGCTGATCAAAAGTAATTTTCCTTTTTTTCATGAGTTAGCTCTGTCCATCTCTTGCTCAAATTCCTGGTGCAAATGTCTTGGCCACATCATGGTTATTGCAGTGGCCTACCATGTCTTCTACGCCCAGGTGGATTCCAAAATATTATTTACTTCAGCTATCTTTTGTTCTCCATCCATTGAGCTTGACCCAACCGTTTCAGTTGTTCTTTCTTAACTTCCTTTATTGCTGTGTTCAGTTTCCCTATGATCTTTTATTTCTCCACTGTGTTTATTTTCTGTCAATCCCTCTTTGTCATTTCCCACATCTCTGAGCCATACAGCAGAATCTTCCTAATCGTTGTGATACATCTGAACCCTTGTGCCATTTCTGATACTCCTTACAGCTAGGAATTAAGTTCCTGTATTTCTTGCACAATTCTGTTGTATGTTCTTCCCGGAATTTCCCACCTGACTTACTAAACTTCCCAGATATCTGTATTCTTCCATAATTTGCGCCTGTAAAATTATTCAGGAGATGTCCCAGAAAATGATGGGAATAAAAATTGACTGTTTCCTTCTCTAGGATGAGCACGTACAAGATCTTTGCCCAAGAATCTGGAAACTTATCTTCATCTTCGACAAGTTGAAAGAAGTACATGATCAAAGAACGTTAAAAACTTCCATTTTTCATCAGTAGTGGGTACGCCTCAGACCTCACAGTGCATAACACTAAAATTATGGCTTAGCTGCCCTATTTTCTGTTGCTTGTGGTTCAATAGATGTTCGTACTTGTGTGTGCAGTAGTAGAGTAACTTGTCAAATGTGGCCAAGGAAACTTAACAAACACAAGTATTGCCTTAGACCTCACGAGGCTGGCCCTTAGCATAAATCAGCGGATACGCTGCCGTTCCTATCTGTCTTGTGGGAGACATACAAGGAAGGATGTTCACATTCTCACATAATGTCTATCATGTGGTTGAGTGACATTAAAATGCTTCTTCAGAGAAGTGGAGTTACAATCTTGGCTGTTACTCATTTCCATGGTCAGAGGAATTCAGCCGAGATAAATGAATCAAATTTGCTTAAAATATTGTAAATACACTTTTAATTTTTTACACTGATTTGTTACACAAGCAACACCACTTGTTTTTGTAGAGCATAATAGCTTTATGTTTTGATTCTCATGTTAAAATAAACGCAACAATATCGCAGATCTTTGTAACATTCTGTATAACGTTTACATTTACCATGAATTTTTTCAAATTTTTGTTAAGAAAAATCACTGAATAAAAATCATTCTACCCGTGTACTGTATTTGTGTACTGTAGTTATAAACTAAACAACCAAACCGTTTTAGGAGGTTTAAAAGAAAAGTAAGTGAACCAATTAAGGATTAGAAGGAGTCAGCATCCGGTAGATTTTGTGCGGATCTTGCCTAAGCTACCACATATAGACAACTTTTAGTGGCCAATCTCATATGGTTTTTTTTCTTTCGTATAGGACCAATTTTAGACCACATGAGATGACTTGACGTTTCTGGAAACTCTTTTTGCAGCCCACATTCTCAGCAATCACTGTAGGCTTTTCTCTTTTCTTCTGTTCACTTGGTGTTTATTTTTTCCCTTCATGGAAGCCCTTAAAGTCCGTAATTAGTTGTCTGAATTTGGTTTGGTTCATTAAGTTTTTTTCAGTTAGGTCTATTATTTATCTTAGGTCTATTATTATCTTAGTCTATTATTTAGTGTCTTAAAAATTTGTTTTTTCATGCATTTTAAACAAGTGTGCATAAAAATTTAGTCTCCTTTTTTATTTCCATTAATCGTTAATTTTCCTTGTACGGTTCTTCTCGACCTTGAAATCTGTATTGTCTGTATTTTTGGACCCGTTATTTTGCGAAGGATCTTTCTCTGAAATTTGTCTGCTTTTCATATACCAGTCTTGTTTGTCATTCTAAGGCAGTCACTCGCATTTAAACATACAGGTTTTATCACCAGTAGTATTATAATCTGCTTGTAGCAGACAGGTGGAGTGTCTGTTCGTTGCAGGGCTAAAATAAATAGTTCTGTTTCTTATCACATGGTCAGCCAATTAAATGACTGAATCACTTAAGAACAGAAGAGGTAGAGGTGCAAAAGACATTAATCAGAGTTGTCTCCTCTGAAAGTAATGAATTTCATTATACAGCCAGACCCTGTGGTGAATGAAGTGAAGGTGTCATTTGCAGAGTGTAAAATATGTGCTTTTCAGAGGGCCCAGCATGCTGTTAAGTGTACTTTTTCACTCATTGAGGAAGGTATGGTAAATCACCTCTCTCCTTGTTTTACTTAGTAAAACCTCTACAGGTTCAGACCAGCCTTTTGGCTGATGACCTAAACAACAAGTATTATAATATCTAATCTTGGCTTGTCTTGAGAGTGCTTTCCTCTTGTACAAGTGGCGAATTCCTTGGAGTGCACTGGCGATTTTTTCTCTTCTGTTGTTGTTCGCTTCCTCATTTCATAGGGTTATATTAAGAAGTTTTGAATTTTAATAATAAACGTTTATTCAGAGTGTGTAATAATATTCTGTTCCTTATGTTTCAGTTTTAAATTAAATACATTCTGCGATTTACCGCATCAGAAGCGAGTTAATGCAATTAAATTTCAGCCACTCAGTTCTTTAAATAGTGATGTATGTGACCAATATTGTTTAGCCACAACTGGTGATGATAAAAAGTTCAGAATGTGGATAAATTCTGTAGAGAACTCAAGTAAGTACTATTATCACTTCCAAGTTCACTGTTTCAGAATTAGACATGAGTTGGAGTCTCTAGGTAAGATGGTGGGGAGTAGTGTTGTTATGTTGTGCTTGCTTCCATAGTCTTCCCAGAACTGAACAAATAAATAAACTTTAATTGTCATGTAAAATGATGTACGAGGTCTGATAAAAAAATAACGAGAATTATCATTTTTCTCATTAAGTTTTTATTTATTCATCAATATTTATTTTATTCTCTTCAAAGTAATCTCCTCAAGATGTAGGGTGTCCAGCAGGAAAGTACAAATTTCTAAGTCGGATTACATGTCAACAGTTGAAGCGCAAGAGAAGGGAGTGGTGGTCTCAATATTTTTAACATGTTAAAAAAGTGGATAAAAAAGTTCCATGTAACGGGTTCTGTCCTTAAGATTCAACTCTATAGCTGAACGCTGGTTGTAATAATGCGATTTTCTGTCAAGTTTGTGGGCAAAATTCTCAAATACGGATGTATTTTGCACAGTATATACCCTAGACCTTTCAGAATCAAAATTGATTTTTTTTAAATTAATTTTCCTTTTTGTTTTTTTTTTTATGAAGGGATTTCCTATTAAAAACTAATTTTTTAATTAAACATCGATTTAAGTATTTGAAAATTTCACCCGACTTCAATTAATAACAGGATACTAAATTAGTTTATACTTTTTTAAATTCCTAGTTGTTTTGATGGGAAACACCCTTGAAAAATGCGTGACGTCACGATTTTTTGTTTCGTTATATAGCCTTAGTTAGTTGAACAGGTTACTCAACAGACAGTGCAGAAAGCGGCAACGGTTTTTACTACTCCCACTTCTTCCTCTAGCCTTCTCCTCACGGCGTTTGTTAGCGAGGACTGTCAGCAAGCACGTGCACTTATGTAGGCTACTCTGTTATCTTATTACTTTCTCTTGCCTATATGAATATATAGGAAGGAAAGTATTGTTTTCATGTCAACTTTTCAAAATCGAGTTTTCATCAGAGCTACACGTTTTCAGACCCTCTCAACCCAAAAAACACGTTTTTAGCGATTGGTCTGTGTGTGAACAGAATATCTCAAGAACGGAACTTGAAACTTAAGTTACATACCACTACCGGACCCGACACGAACATTTTCATCAAAATCGGTAAACCGGAAGTAGTAGTTTATTTTTGTGTAATTTTTCACTTTTTTGTGATTTTCTCAAAAACTGGTTCTACAATTTTTTTTAAAATCGCCTGGTTTACTAAATTTTTTTATACTCTACAAGATAGGGTAGGCGCCATGTTTGCTGAAATTCTTGGTGAGGCTGTTTTCATGTAAAAAAATGTTTTTTTTTAGATTGCGACGTAAATTTTCATTTTAGCGCAAAAATGTGTATATTAAAAGTTGTAGAGAATTTAAAATCCTATAACTTTTATTCATAACATTTTTTTTGCATAACACTTAGTTTAGCAGTAGTTGGCGATTTTCTGTTTTTTTTCTCATGTGAAAAATTTATTTTTTTAAAGATTTCGCCCTAAGTATGCATTTTACTACAAAATTGTATATAATAAAATTTATAGAAAATTAAAAGATCTACAACTTTTATTTAAAGAATTTTTCTGTACAGAGCCTAGTTTAGCGTGAATGAATGATTTTTCGTATTTTTAAGCCAAATTATTGAAGTTTATTTTCATTTTGCATCTTTCACTCATGATTAAAATTAGGTTATGTTTATTGGGTTTAGTTTTTTTGTTTATTTATCATGTTTTATTACTATTGTTAGGGATATTGTTAATTATTTGCATTGGCAAGAGAAAGTTGTGTGAGTGTTTCACACCAGATTTTTTTTTAGTTAATTTTACAGTATACGTAAAGTTGAGTTTTTCTTCAACCAAAGTATAAATAAACAGTTCAATTCTTGTTGATTTTTAGCATTGCTTAGGGCCAGATGTCGGAAAATTTAAAGTGTGAAGGTTCAATGGGTTTTTTTTAGCAAAATGATATGTTATAGCCTATTATGTTCTGCTATGTATGTTATGGTTTTGAGTGACATTCACAATAAATACTGTATTGTTTTTACTTTCTCTTGCCTATATGAATATATAGGAAGGAAAGTATTGTTTTCATGTCGATTTTTCGAAATCGAGTATTCACCGGATCTATACGTTTTCAGACCCCCTGAACCCAAAAAACATGTTTTTAGCGATTGGTCTGTGTGTGTGTGAACAGAATATCTCAAGAACGGAACATCGTACGAACTTGAAACTTGAAACTTAAGTTACATACCACTACCGGACCCGACACGAACATTTTCATCAAAGTCGGTCAACCGGAAGTAGTAGTTTATTCGTATAATTTTTCACTTTTTTGCGATTTTCTCAAAAACTGGTCCTACGATTTTTTTTTTAAATCGCCTGGTTTACTACATTTTTTATGCTCTACAAGATAGGGTAGGCGCCATGTTTGCTGAAATTCTGCGTGAGGCTGTTTTTACGTAAAACATTTTCTTTTTAAGATTGCGGCTTTAATATGCAATTTAGCGCAAAAATGTATATAATAAAAGTTGTCAAAAATTTAAAATTCTACAACTTTTATTTCAAACATTTTTTTGTATAACGCTTAGTTTAGCAGTAATTAGCAATTTTGTGATTTTTTTCTCACGAAAACGTGTGAAAAATCGATTTTTTTAAGATTTCGGCCTTAGAATGCATTTTACGACAAAAGTGTATATAATAAATTTTATAGGAAATAAAAATATCTACAACTTTTATTTAAAGCATTTTTCTATACAGAGCCTAATTTAGCGTGAAATAGTGATTTTCCGTATTTTTAAGCCAAACTGAGTTCGATTTTCATTTTGCGTCTTTCACTCATGATTAAAATAAGGTTATGTTTTTTGAGGTTAGTTTTTTGTTTATTTGTAATGTTTTATTACTAATTAAAAAATAAATATCTGTAATGTTTTATTGTTAATTATTTGCATTGGCTAGAGAAAGTTGTGTGAGTGTTTCACACCAGATTTTTTGTTCATGCAGTTATACAGTACCTATCCTATCTAACCACTAGAGTTACAGTATTTTATTACCACATATTTTATACATACCACAATTTTATACTGTTACATATATATTTATTTCTTTTGTTTCATTTATCATGTAAATGGGTGCAAGTCTGAGGTAATGTAGCTCTGGTAACAGTGATTTATAATATTTTAATATTTCCCTCTCCTTTGTTATCAAATAAACGCGATTTCGTTTGTCTGTACAAAATTTTTAGTTTCAAAGTAATGAATAAAATATTGATAATTTATTCAGTTGGTAATTATTTCTTACATTTGACACCAAAAACAGTTCAGTAATAATTGCCATAATACAATGTAGTACAATACAAGGGTTACCTTTAATATTTCGGGAATAGAAAACAAAAAACAAATTAATCAATGTAAATGGCTTTATTGTTTTTCAAAATATTCTCGATGATCAAAACATTTTTTCATGCGCTTGAACCAATTTTCGAAGCACTTGTTCCACTCCGATTGAGGTACCTCCAAAGTGTGCTTTTTGAATACATCAACTGCTTCTTCAGGCATCGAAAAACGTTGACCTCTTAATTTATTTCTGATGAGCGGAAATAAGAAGAAGTCGTTGGGTGCCAAATCAGGGCTGTATGGTGGATGGCCCATCAATTCAATTTTGGTATTTCATAAAAAGTTCATTGTTTCAGCCGACATGTGAGAGCTCGCATTGTCCTGGTGGAGAATGATTCGTTTTCGGGGGTTGGTTTCCCTTATTTTTCCAAAAACTTCTGGCAAACAAGTGGTTCTGTACCATTCAGAATTGACCGTCCGACGTTCCACTAGTGGTACAGTTGCCACATGCCCGGTTTTTCCAAAAAAACAAGCGACCATTTGCTTGGAGTTGATTTGTGCACGAACAACTTTTGTGGGATTTGGCTCATCTTGAAAGACCCATGCGGTCGACTGATGTTTATTTTCGGGTTTTTAGGCATATATCCATGATTCGTCACCCGTGACGATGTCATAAACATGTTTTGAAGCACCACTATTGTATTTCGTGAGCATTTTTTTCAAACAATCGACATGACCCTTTTTCTGAGCGATTGTCAAATTATCAAGAATCCAACGCGAACAAATCTTCCTGGTGCCTAAATGTTTATGCAATATTGAATGGTCCCACTAATGCCCAAGGATGCAGTAATCTCACGATATGACAATCTTGCATAATCAGTTCACGCACAGCATCAACATTATCTTCAACAACAACCCATTTTGGACGACCTTTGCAAAATTCATCACTGAGTGAACGACGGCCGCGATTAAATTTCGTATACCACCGATATACAGTGGTTTTCGATGGTGCTTCATCGCCAAATGTCGAATTAAGTTCATTGGTGCACTGTTGTTGAGATAATCCCCGTCGAAAGTTGTAAAAAATAATTGCACGAAAATGTTCACGACTTAACTCCATTTTTTGACCGAGATAACAATTTCAAGTCACTACTAAACAACACAACAATGGACTATACGAGCAAAACAGAGTGCAATTTATCGAAAAAAAGTCGAACTTTAAGAGAACGATACTGGCTAACAGATTGCAGCACCAGTATTGTCCATTCCCGAAATATAAAAGGCAACCCTCGTACTTATTTACTTTCCAAGCCGCTATCATTGGATTTATACAAAAAAAAAAATTTATGTAAAACACTCACATGACTTTCTCTTGCCAGTGTAAAAACCCATATTTATAACGTTTGTTTTATCATTAGTAAACAACGGCAAATGAAAAACATCTAATTGTAATCATGAGTGAATGAAGCAAAATTAAAATCAACCTCTGTTCAACTTAAAAATACAGAAAATCACCAATTTACGCTAAACTAGTCTCTGTAGAGAAAAACATTTTAAATAAAAGTTGTTCATATTTTAATTCCCTATTACTTTTATTTAATACATTTTTGTCATAACTACTAAGGTGGCAATATTAAAAAATCCCATTTTCTACTGACTGATGAACAAATACAGAAAATCACTAATTGGCGCTTATTAGCGTTGTACAGAAAATGTTTGAAATAAAAGTTGTAGGTTTTTTAGTGTTCTAAAACTTTAATTTTATACACTTTTGCTCTATAATGCATATTAACCCTTTCAAAACGAACTGTTTCTTGTAAAACAGAAGAATGGCAAAAATCAAAACGCACTTTCAAAACAACTGTTTTATCTAACGTCATTACTAATGAAAAATTTTGAAAAAATTACAGTT
Source organism: Catonia carolina (assembly GCA_035578175.1). Taxonomy (NCBI): domain Eukaryota; kingdom Metazoa; phylum Arthropoda; class Insecta; order Hemiptera; family Achilidae; genus Catonia; species Catonia carolina. Next base: position 15,444,379 of record JAQMRL010000012.1, on the reverse strand, counting down.
GATTCAAATAATATGTATGCGCCTTTTGAATATAATTACAAGAAAATCGCTTCATAATTCTTTGCGTATAAGCGAGCGAAATTTTCATTCGCGAAAATTTTTGTGTTTACTTTAGATTTTTTTACTTAACCTTTTGAGGACTACGAACATACGGGTACGTTTACTGCTCTGCGATTATAACGGACTATGCATGTACGGGTACATTTCATGTTTTTCGGTCCAAAATACTACGAACGTACCAGTACGTTTGCTTCTGTTTTTATACTTGTGCTGACATCTATCTTTATCTCCATGTACTACGTGTTATAAACGAATAATTAATTTAGTAGGCTTTGTTTTATGCGATTGAAACAGCACATGTGTTGTCTAACCTCACTTATGAGTTCCGAAAAGTTTTTATAGTTGTGTTAGCTTCTTGCTACCGTTTGTTTACTAATACAGAATACTTATTTATAGTTTACTAATAAAGAATTTTTATTTCTTGTGTAAATAAGTATGTTTTATTATTTTGTAAATCGTGTTTCGTGTATATATTTGTTTTATTTTGAACGTTTCGTTTCATTGTTTATTGTGTATATACGAGTGGAAATGGCTAGTTTTAGTGGTAGGCATCTACGGGATGACGATATATTACAATTTATAACAAATCCCAATTCAGATATTGAAAAGTACAATAAGAGTGATAGTGAAAGTTCATTTTGTGTACAGCACGATATTTCAAGTTCCGAAACAGATACCGATATTGAGGTACCGGCAATCCCGCAACCCAGTTGTAGCGTACGAAGGCCTACGAAACGACCAAAAGTAAGTCAATCTTTTGAATGTAACTGGCGGAATGATGAAAATTTCTTGCCAAATATTCATAAATTTAGTGATGATAATTCTGGTATAAATCCTGATGTACCTATACAAGAAACATCCCCTGAATTAGAATACTTTATGTTGTTTTTTTGACAAGACACTAAATGGACTTGCAACTGTGCATGTAATCTCTTTTTATTTGGGCATTTAGCATGCGGTTGATTTATCTTCATAGTAAATAAATATATTATAAGTGTTTTTTCTTTCTGTTTAGTTTATTTTCTTTACTGTAAAACCGTATATTATACGCGTACATAGAGGGGCGCACGCGTGTATGTGTGCGCGCGCATGCACGTATGGGCGCTTGACTGTACGGGTGAGGGTTATTTACGTGTACAAGTATTCAAAGGGTAGAAGTTTGTAAAACAAAAATAGCAGAAAGATAATAAATAAGGGAAGCAGAAATAGACGAAAAACCTAAAAAGAACTCAGGCCGTGAGCTGAGTTCTAGGTTGGAAAACGTAGTCCTCAAAAGGTTAAACAGGCTTAAATTTCAGTTTAGCTAAAAAATTTATAAAATATATTTTTGTAGACAAGAGTTTACTGAATAAATGTTATTTTTTATGTAAATTTTTGTAAATATCTGACGAAGTTACAAAATGTTCAACATGAGTTCATTTTCCCATCACAGGGAAGCATGAAGGGATGGTATTTTCCATCCTTTATGGTGACGTCACAGAGCCACTATTATATTAAGGTTACAGCTGTAAGCAAAGCAATGTAGAAAATTCTTTTCCCTACAACCACGTGTTTTGAAAAATTCTGTAGGTGCGGTTAGAAGGAAGCCGTTACACGTCCTTTGCAACCCTGCAAAGTGTCGAATTTTTTGCCTCTGTGATGGTAAACCCCCTCCTGAACAGTAAAATGGACTCGTCCCCCTTCAAGGGCAAATTCCATTATAGAAATATCATAGCTTCAACGCAAACTAAAGAACATGCATGTACGTTGACTTACACACGAGCTGGATGCACTACAGAGGGAATAAAAATTTTTCCTTTTATGATATTCTATTTCTGTAAACACTATTAGATGCGTTAAATAATTCCCTACTAAAAAAGAACAATATTTACCGGTTTCCAACTTATACTTAACTAGCTGCAGCACGTTTTGTCACCTTACCCACCATCAATTGTGCATGGCCTAAAATTAGATCAACAGTTTGAACTGGGTTAAGGGCGAAAATTTTAAAAAAGTAATTCACCACGAGAGCACAGCCCTCTCAAGAATTTCAGCTGACATGGCACTTACTCTGTCTTGTAGAGCATAAAAAATTTAATAAGTGAGGCGATTTTTTTCATAAAATATCGTAGTCGTTTTCGAGGAAATCGCAAAAAGTGAAAATTTGCACGAATGTACTACTTCTTCTGGTTGACTGATTTTGATGAACATGTTTGTGTTGGTTCCCCTTATGGTACCTAACTTAAGTGTCAAGTACTTTCCCTACTTATGTAATTATATTTTTATGTAGGGCAAAAAAATAAAAATGGGGGAACTTATACAGATTTTGGTATGCTGTTACTGAAGTGATAAAATATTGGAAATGTAAAAATAGCCACAACAGGGTGGACCTCCTCAAAGCAGATATCTTAAATGGCCCAAATCGTGTGTTTGGGAACCACTAGATTTTTTTTAAGTTTGGTTATTTTTGCGATAGAACCTACTTGTATAAAAGGAACCAGTCTAATTTGTTGCCTGACCTGCAATCTTGTGGGTTATTTCAACTCACAGAAGAAGCAACTCACTGTCAGCTTGAGTTTCTACAGCCTTTTAGAAGATATAGACAGGAACTTTGGTGATCACTACAACCATGCAGTGGCAAAATTCACTGGTGGGAATAGAATTAACTTTACAAGGGCTAGCAGTTAGGACATAAGGTGTCAAGAAGCAGTAGTGCAATGCAATTCAGTGATGGCATTCTATAAATTACATAAGTCATTGCTGTGCTGCAGCCCTGAAATATTTTCAAAAAAATACCTTTTTTAAAAGAAAAAGGAATGTACATCAATACAGGGAAAGAAGGAAAAGGAAACAAAAAATCCGCTGAGTTTTATTTTTGGCTGAAACGTTGCAGATGGATAAACATTTTGGCCATAATTCACAGCGCCCTGACTTGTCATTGGAGGTCAGTTTGAAGAGAAATGAAACCGCTTTCTAATTAGTCTGAATATCGATGCAATTCAGCGACAGCAACTTAACAGAAAGGACGATGCTTCCATGTCACTCAGCAGAGTGGCTGGAAGAGCACAGAAAACGTATCTGTTCTTCTTCGTTTGGTGCAGTTTATAAACATAGGTTCTAGACAAGTTGCCAATCTCTTGTTTAGAAATTGCTGTACGGAAGTGGACCTTTCTCTGAGGCAACTCAATATGGTCAATTGAATTGAAATGAGTATATTTTTCGTAAAGCTGCTGAAGCATAATTAAATGTGGCTTAATTATTGATGATTTTTTTTCCATACATGGCTGCAACTCCTGATTAAACTAAGTGCCCTTACAAAATGCTTAACCAGTACCCTAGAGACGCTACTGAATCAGGAATGGTTGAGTTTCTCCATGTGAAGGATGATAGGCCTATAGTGGAAATTAATCAAAAGCACGACTACCATTTAATGGTAATCGTGCTTTTGATTAATTTCCACTACATCCAGGGTCAGCTTTATGTAACAAAACGTGAATATTGCATACTGTGTGTCTGTGGTGTACAAAGGGGCTTGAAATAATAAAAATTGTAAGAGACAACCAATTTTGGAAAAAAGAAATAGAGCCACTTATAATCAAATTTTACCAAGACTGTATTTTGCCCGAGTTAGTTATCCCATGTCATAGACAGTCTTTGTCAATTCGTTTTATGTAACAAAACGTGAATATTGCATACTGTGTGTCTGTGGTGTACAAAGGGGCTTGAAATAATAAAAATTGTAAGAGACAACCAATTTTGGAAAAAAGAAATAGAGCCACTTATAATCAAATTTTACCAAGACTGTATTTTGCCCGAGTTAGTTATCCCATGTCATAGACAGTCTTTGTCAATTCGTAATCCTCCATGAATAGCAGCCACAGAAAAGGAACTTCAGAAATGAAAAGAGCGAAAGTCACGAAAATAATACTTCAAAAGATAAGGTACGATCAGAAAAATACACACATATCTCAATCTCAATATATTTGTTATTTATTTACTTTTTAGTCTACATTTTCATGTTATGTTTAATACCAAAGAAAATTTTTTACTGGGTACCATAAAAAAATTCAACAAAATAATTATGTAATACATTTTTGTTGGTACAGTTCTAGGTAAAATACCGTATTTTTAATTTTTTTTTTGTTATTACAATTTGTTTGGCCCATTATTGTCATTTTTATCCACCTGACGCTGTCATATCAAGCAGAAATTTATTTATGACTTATTCTAACTTTCATCACATTTTTTTACTGTGTAAAATTTTGTGTTACTTATTTTACTTTATTGGTAATTTTTGTTCAAAAATAAATCTTTACAATGCATCCTGCAGTTTGAAATTATTTCTATTTCATATATTGAATTTATATAATAATTTCACCAACCTTCTTTTTAAACTGCGTCACCTTTATTTTTATTCTTACTTACACAAGTTTCGGTGAATCCACCATCATCAGAGTAAATGAAAAATTGAAACTAAAAATTTTTTATCTCACTTATTTAAAACTCTACAAATTTAATTTTAATTTTATTTTTATACAAATGACTGAAGATGTATCATCTTCTGTAAATTTTAAATAAGTGAGATAAAATATTTTTTAGTTTCAATTTTTTATTTACTCTGATGGTGGATCCACTGAAACACGTGTAAGTAAGAATAAAAATAAAGGTGATGCAGTTTAAAAAGAAGGTTGGTGAAATTATTATGTAACTTTTGGTTTATTTTTGTCACATTTAGTCTGTAAATGTGTATACTACTTTTTAATGTAATTTTTTAGTTTTACAATAATGTTACGTTGATCCTAAATCTAACAAAATATGTTGTTCATTTGTTGATAAAGCTCTATCCAAGAGATCGTTGCTGTAATTTTGTTTGTGTACAATTATTATTATTTTCACCCACCTGATAATAGTCTTACTGGGGATGAATTTTTATTGTGTACAATTATTATTTTCACCCACCTGATAATAGTCTTATTGGGGATGAATTTTTATTTATGAGTTATTGCTTATTTAGCACATATGCGGTTGTAAATTAGAATGTTTATTATTTTTTATTTTCAAGAAAATATTAATGAATTATTTGCGACTTCTTGTTCATTTGTTCACATTTTATTTTGTAAATTTGTATGCTATAATTTTATAATATTTTTTATCCTCAATTATAGGCTGTTTTCTTGACTCTAAATCTAACAAACTATTTAATACAGGGTTTGTATAAAAAGTAACCGGCGTGAACTTAGAAAACATATTTATTGGCAAAAGTTTTACACTTTTTTTCTAGAAATCTTCGAAGTAGTCCCCATTGAAGTCGATAACCTTTTGGTATCGGATTTTTAGTCCCTGAACACCCCCTGGAAGTTGGCAACCCGTAAAGCTTCTAGAGCCCTCGTCGTAGCGAGTTGAACAGCTTCTAGAGTCCTGAACCGCGTCCCCTTTAGTACTCTCTTGATCTTGGGGAATAGGAAGAAGTCCGGTGGTGCCGTATCCAGACTGTAGGGAGGCTGTGGCAATGTCGCCCTTGAGTGTTTGGCCAATTCCTCGGTAACAAGCAGACAGGTGTGTGATGGCGCATTGTCATGGTGGAGGATCCAGGAATCGGCAATCTCCGGACAGACTCAGCGAACCCGGGCGGTCAGTCTTATCGATCCCGACCTCTTCTGCGATTGCTCGGATGCTCAGACGACAGTCAGTGTTCAACACATCATGCACTTTTTGCCCATTTGGGTTCGTGTGACTGGTTGATGGACGTCTGGCACGCTGTTCGTCGTGGACGTCATCGCGGCCCTCTCGGAAATTCTTGTGCCACTGGAAGACTTGAGTTCTGGATATAGCTTCCTCACCGTAAAACTCATTGATCATTTTTAGAGTTTCCGCAGGCGGTTTTTTGAGTTTGACACAAATTTGATGTTAGCACGTTGCTCGATGGTACGCTCCATTTTCACTCCGACGAGATCACTGAACACGCATTTTTTCATACGTTACAAAAAGTTCATTTCATCCTTTACCGTCTGCATTAGCAGCAATTTGCAAAACAGTCGGACGTTAAACCAAAAAAAGAATTAACACGCACTGCGCTCTTGCACGATGCTAACCCTCCAAGCGTCTTGAGGCAACTAACTCGGGCCTGCTCCCCTTCCCTCGATCCCCCACCACCACTAGAGCACCAACAACCGGTTTACAAACATTTTACCTGGGTGTCACAAGCTTAGTTCGGTTACTTTTTATACAAACCGTGTACATTTGTTGGTACAGTTTTGTCTAACATTATTCCTACTATATTTGTAATTTTGGTTTGTTTGCAATTATTATTTTGATTCACCTGATGCAAGTTTTATCAAGGATCAAATTATCTGTGACCTTTTTGTTTAGTACTTAGTAAGACATTAAGGCGTAAATTTTCACGTTATAATTTGTTGATATTTTTTTCGAGAAAGTAGGCTACTTACTACCAATTTGGAATGCATTCGGTGTCTACAGTTTTGTTCTCATTATTTAAAATTTGACACGTATGGAATTATTATTTAGCTATAACCATTACCATTGCTGATTTTGATATAATTACTGGTGACTTTATAATGTTGTACATTCTCAATTTTCGATTTGAGATTATGTCAGTAAGGTAATCATTGACTTTATATTGCATATTTGAATATATTTGCCACTTCAAACATTACTACCTATATATTGTTTACGTTTGTTTAAATTTTGGGCTGTGTACAAAATCAATCTTTTATTGTACTTCAAAAAATTGTAGGTACTACCATTACCTAGCAATACAATTAATCAGTCACCAGCTAAAAGTTCAACTGAGTAAGAAATTTCCTTATAGATTCATTTATTGATAATAATGGTGTGTTTATAAATCAATTGTTAGATTACATCTACATGGAACACAATATTGTATTACGCTAGGACTAGGCATGGAGTGTCTGGGTATGTATGTTCGGACTCACGCTCTCTCTCTACCGGCCGCATTGGCGAAGTTGGTAACTTGCTCGCCTCTCATCATGCGGTCTTGGGTTCGAATCCCATTCAGGCACGGCATTTTTTCATACGTTACAAAATATCATTTCATCATTCACCGTCTGCATTAGCAGTAATTGCAGAACAGCCGGACATTAAAAAAAAAAAAAAAAAAAAAAAAAAAAAAAAAAAAAAAACCTCTACATATAGACAGAGATTCTGATAACCAGTTGTGGAGTAGTGGGGAGGAAGTTTGTGTAGGGGAAAATGCATCTGTGTTAAAACGTACGCACGCTTATGTAAACACAGAACTATTGGTAATTGATGAGTCATAAAAAGCCGAAAACAAGCCTGCTATATAGTTTAATCTTAACCAACCCATTCTTGGACCTACGCCAGCTGTTTTAACCGATCAAAAACATGCTACAAGTGTGTAAATCAGTCCTTAGAGGTCCACAGAGGCAAGTCTACATTGCTTAGTTTAGCATTAATTAGTAATTTTTTTGTATTTTGCTCATCAGAATTGGTAAAAAAAATAGATTTATTAACAAAAATGGATATAATCAAAGTTACAGGAAATTAAAAACCTACAACTTTTATTTCAAACATTTTTTCTACAGAGCTTAGTTTGGCGTCAGTTAGTGATTTTCTGTATATTTAAGTCGAACAGAGGTTTTTTTTCATTTTGTGTCATTCACTCATGATTAAACTTAAATTATATTGGTCTTTATCTACATTGGTAAGAGAAGGTCGTGTGTGTGTTTCACACCAGATATTTTCTTTTGAATGATTTATAAGCTGCTGGTTGAATTCTAGTGATTCATAAGAAAAAAGTAATAATTTTTAATTTTTTTTTTTATTGTTAATTTTAGATCAAGTAATCTGGAGATGTGATCGAATTGGTTTCTACAAAAATCAACCGGCTGGACCTATTGGTTTTTCATCAGATGGTTCAGTTGTAGCAATTGGATTCGGACCATGCCTTACAATCTGGGATGTAGAAAATCATGAATTAGTCACTTCGTTGACCCGTAATGATGAGTTGATTACGTAAGTATGGTCTTTATTTCTTTTTAACTCTTTAAAACGTGAATTTTATGAGGGTGTATCTAATGAAAACCTAGAAAGTGCTATAAAATTCCAAACAATTGTATGATTGATTTTTTGTGTAGCAGTAGTGGTCCTTTAGCTGTAAAATGTCGCTGACAGATGACTGAATGATCCTAAAATGAAGAAGCAGTAGTATCAGTATCAAGATGGTTACTCCACTATTAATATGCACGGCATTAGAGCAGCGATCTCGGATTCAATATCTGAATAGTGAAAATGCCGAACTAATTGAAATTTATCGTAGGATGACAGTGCAGTATGGCGATTTGTGTTTGTGTCTGCAGAAGGTTTAAAAGTGGGCGTAACTTCTGTCAAGGATTCGCAGCAAAAAAATTCTCCATTCAACCATCTGCGAGAAACTCATGCTCACTCTATTCTAGGATGCAAAGGGAGTAATTTTGGAACATCACATAGAAAGGAGAGTAACCAGTGCTTCTTATTCACATCTAATTAAAAATCAATTTCGTCCTGCTTTCAGGAGTAAATGACTAATACTTTTGACTTTTGTAGTATGACAATATCTGCTTGCATACAGCCTGCTTGTCAGCTCAGACTATTCACGATAGCGAATTTGAATGTCTTACACACTTACCTTTTTCACTAGACCTCACCTCTAGTGACTTACTTGTGTTAAAGAATCAAGAATCAATGGGAGGTAACTGTTTCAAAAGTTATGAATACATGAAATCTACAGTGCACCTGTGGCTACAGTGACAACCAAAAGAGTTATTTAAACATGGTATCCTTGCATCACTGAAGCAGTGTAATACTTGCATTGAGCAATATGCAGACTTTGTGTAAAAATAGTACATATGATTTTTCCTTAATTGTTACAATACAAAACATGGCACTTTTAAGGTTATCATTTGATACACCCTTGTATTCATTTTTTCATAATATTTTACTTTCTCTTGGCCTATATGAATATATAGGCAAGGAAAGTATTATTTTCATATCAATTTTTCATTGGATATTCATGTTTTATGATCCCCTGAACCAAAAGAACATGTTTTTAGCGATTAGTGTGCGTGTGAACAAAATATCTCAAGAATGGAATAGCATATGAAGTTGAAACTTGAAACTTAAGTTAGGTACCAATCGGCACCCAACACCAACATTTTTATCAAAATCAGTCAACCGGAAGTAGTAGTTTATTGGTGTTATTTTAACTTTTTTGCCATTTTTTTTAATATCACCTCATTTACTACATTTTTTTATGCTCTACAAGATAGGGTAAGTGCCATGTTCGCTGAAATTCTTGGGGGGGCCTGTGCTCTCATGGTAAAACATTTTTTAAGATTGTGGCATTCTAGAGCAAAAGTGTTTATAACAAAAGATATAGGACATTTAAAAACATAAATTTTTTATTTCAGTTTTTTGTTCGACGCTTAGTTTAGCGTCAGTGGTTTTCTGTATTTTTTTAATCAGAATTGCTAAAAAATTGGTGATTTTTTAATATTGCAGCCTTAGTATGTATTTTACGACAAAAGTGTATTTAATTAAAGTTATAGGAATTTAAAAAATTTACAGCTTTTATTTCAGAATATTTCTTCTACAGAGCTTAGTTTAAGAGTCAATTAGTGATTTCCCATGTTTTTAGTACTGTAGAGTGTTTCACACCAGATATTTGGGGTTCCATTGTTCCACTTTATGTATTTTTTGCCTCCATCACTATTATATTTACTTATTTATTGTTTCTTTCTGTCACAGATTTGTTGAAATCGAGAAAAAGAATTGCAGCCATTTAGCTGTCAGTACGACTGCATCTCAGTTGTACGTTTGGAACTTGTTAACACTAGCTGTGTTCTGGTCTGTACCATTAAAAGTCTCTCTGTTAGTCGCTGATCCACTCTCCGACTTCATGGCTCTGTTCACAACTGACAAAATGGGTAAGTCATATTATTTTTACAGGGTTTGTGATAAATTACTTGACTATAATTAATTTGTATTGTCTCCTCGTCTCCCCTTGTAGTCATACCATTCTGCTTTTTGTGCTCTACAAGATATGGTAAGTGCTGCTGAAATTCATGAAAGGACTGCTCTCGTAGAAAAAATTGTGTTTTAAGATTACAGTCTTAATATGCATTTTAAGGCAAAAGTGTGTATAATTAAAGTTGTAAAAAATTTAAAAATCTACAACTTTTATTTCAAAAATTATTTCTGCAGCACTTAGTTTAGTGTCAATTAATGTTTTTCGGTATTATAAAGCCCAATAGATGTTGATTTTCATTTAGCTCATGGTTAGGTTATGCTTTTAATTAATTACATTGACAAGAGAAAGTTGTGTGACTGTTTCACTAAATATTTTTTTTCATTTTGGGTCAATTTACATTATGTAAAGTGACTTCAGAATTTGAGGAGCTCTGTTTGCAGCTGAAATTCTCAGAGTTCGTTCACTGTAGGCTTTTCTCTTTTCTTCCATCCTCCCAATTTTTTGTTTTTGCTCTTCATGGAAGTCCTTAAAGTCAGTAATCAGTTATGGAAATTTGGTTCAATCCATTATGTTTTTGCTATTCATTTTGGTTTTCTACATCCTTTCTAATTTTTGTTTGTACCAGTTATCCAGTGCTTTAGGTGTGTTGTTTAGTGTCTTAAAAATTTGTTTTGGCAACCATTCTATATAGTCGTCCTTAGAATTTGTCATATTTTTTTCTATTATTTCCATTAATCATTAATTTTCCTTGTACAGTTCTTCTTGACCTTGTAACTGTCCATTATCTTGTGGAGGAGGTTTCTCTCAAATTTCTCTGCTTCTCTTAGACCAGCGTTCCCAGTCATTTTGAGGCATCTTCTAATATTACAGGTATTTCAAAAAATATAAAACTCGTTTTTAGTTGACTTGAATGTAGTACAAAAATATTAAATTACAATGAAATGCACTATTAATAACTTTACAATAGCTATTGAAAATGGTTCCCTGTGACTTGAATACAGGTTCATACATTTTTTTTAACATTTTTAGCCACTTTTCGTAATATTTGATATCTTATGTCCAATTTTCTCCTCCAATTCATCAAATGTATGAGGACTGTTTATAAAAACGCCACATTTTCAGTACCCCGACAAGTAAAAGTCTGCTGGTGTAAAATCTAGAAAATTTTCAAGGCCACAACCCTTTCAATATATTGAATGATGACCAAAAATCCTGTAACACGTCTAGCATGTTATCGGCAGTATGGCAAGTTGCGTTACCCTGCTGGAACAAACATTCTCTTGTGTAAATCTAACATTGCAATAAACTGATGGATTAAGTCACAATAAACCACACCATCCACAGATTTGTCAAAAAATAAGGCCCTATTACATGACACCAAGAGATGCGCTTTTACGATCTTATACACTCCCAGCCTCCCAAATTTATTTTACAATTCCAAGATTGTTGACTTAATTGGAACATTAGAATTGGAGTATGTTAACTGAAACTCAGTATTTTTCTTGTTCATAACATTTATAATCAAAATAAGTCTCAAAAATGAACAATTCGTTTTTGGCAAACAACATCGTTGACACAATAAAGGTGAATGGATATTGGAATAGCACTGGTGCACTAGAACAACATTTAAATTGTTACAAGCTGTTTACCATGAATACAATGTTGCCAACCAACATTTAAGGAGATATAAAATTTACCTATGCATTTATTCTAACTTTTTAATGTTATGGTTTTATCCTTTTTGAAACACCTGTTATTATTTACTAATATTAACTATAATATTTGTTAAAAAGTTCATTTGACTAAATTTCAGAAGTCAAATTAACTATTGTATTAGGAGCACTCTGTAACTAGTGTTGGCATTAAAAAGAGGGAGTCATTCAAAATAACTTACAGTTTCTGTAGTAGCTAAGAATGAGTTGTTTCTTCTGAAAGAACTGCTCGCTCATTTGAGTCATTGAGTAAATGTGTTGGCTCCTTCCACATGCTGGTTGGCGTTACAATGAAGGCTGCTCATGTTGTGAGCCGGCTGTCTTAACATCACCACACAAATTTTCTCTAACATACGACTACTATTATTTAGTGAAAAATAAATCAGCAGCAGTATAGTTTGAACATTTTTTTTTCTAGTGTTTGTGTTCAAGCCGTTAAATCCTCAACCAGTCTATGAAAAACATAATATCTGTGAAAATAGTGAAGTTTTAGGTGCAATTTTTGCACCACAAGATCATTCTGAGAAGACTATTGTAGGTCTACCGACATGGATGCATCAGTCGCAGTTGTATTTTGTTACTTCTTCTCAGGTATGGATTTTGAGTAGTTTTGTTTTATTTAAAGAGGATGGGAACTTGATCATTTCAGGACCATAATGTTGCGACTCTAAAAAGTGTAATATATTTTTACTGTTTTTTTTGCCCTGTATGAATTTATTGGGAAAGAAAGTGTTCATGTCAAGTTTTTGAAATTGAGTTTTCACAGGATATACACATTTTCAGGACCCCTGAACCCAAAAAAACATGATTTGTAACAATTTGTCTGTGTGTATAAAATATCTCAAGGACGGAATATTGTCGAAGTTGAAACTTGGAACTTACATTAAATATTACTAAGGGACGTGACAAAAAATTTTCATCAAAATCAGTCATTCGGGGAGGTATACTGTGGACAATTCGAACTGGCACAACTCTTGCTCTACGTATACACACAGTTCCACATAAAGTATATTCATAACCTATTCTTTCAACAAGGTCTACAAATTTTAATATACGTAAATGCCTACAACCTTATTTCAATCTACAAACATACAAATAATAATTTCATTTTAAAATATGTATTTAGTTTGTCTCAATAAAAATTTAAATTATAAATTACAAGAACTAAACTACAAAAATTCACTAAACTACAAACTACTGACGCACCCAACTAGCTAAACAAATTGGTCTGAATATAAATAATGAACAGAAAATCATATGCAAACAAATTAGTCACATCATTATGTCCAACAGATCTAATAAGAACAGTGAAAACAAAGCATAGTGACCATGCATGAGTCGCACATTACAGTAGCGATTGTATAGTTTTGTGACTGTACCGTCGTTGCATGGCGAGGGGCGAAGAGTGGAGTAGATAAACACGGAAGCTGCTTGTGGCAATTCGAATTGTCCAAGGTATAGTACTTTATTTGTACGATTATTTACCATTGTTCCAATTTTCTCAAAAACAGGTTCTACAGTTTCTTTTAAAAATTGCCTTATTTACTACATATTTTGTAAGATTGTGGCCTTAATATGCATTCTAGGGCAAACATGTATCTAATCAAAGTTGTAGTACATTAAAAAACCTACAACTTTTATTTCAAGCTTTTTTCTACCATGCTTAGTTTAGCATCAATTTGTGGTTTTCTGTTATTTTCTCATCAAAAGCGGTAAAAACATAAGATTTTTTAATATATAAATATTGTGGCCTTAGTATGCATTTTATGACAAAAGTGTTTATAATAAAAAATGTAGGAAATCTTTAAAATCCCCAATTTTATTTCAAGCATTTTCTTCTACAGAGCTTAGTTTAGCGGAAATTTTTGATTTTTCATATTTTTAAGTCTAACAGAAGTTGATTTGTATTTGCTTCATTTACTTGTGATTAAAATTAGGTTATGTTATTACCCTAGTGTATTAGGGAAATAAAATATAAATCAAAAAATTAAATTTTTCAGGAGAATAGAAAAAACTATTTTATTTATTTTAAATGGTCTTATATTATTAAACAACAAAAATAATCCTCCATCTCAAAGATAATGTACTAGTGGTTAATGTACTATGCTGCAAATCAAGGTCCCAAGTTCAATTCCCAGTCAGGGTCGGGAAAATGATTACAAGTTCATACCCACCCTTCCTCAACCGACAGTTGGTGAATTCCCACAATTCGTGGACTGATGATGGTTTTGGTTCTTAAGAACAGTAATCTATTTTTCAAGTTGCTTTAAGCTTAAGTTTTGTAATCAATTTATTTTATGTAATTGTATTTGTTAGTAAGCTAAGTTTAATTATTAATTTTGTCAGTAAATAATTGTAATAAGTTGTTATTTAGCCTGTTTATTCATTATTAAACCTAGATCCTGAACAAAGGTAGGCTTAGGTGTTACAATAGTTTATTTTTTTCATTATTTACATTGGCAAAAGAAAGTTATGTGAGTGTTTCACACCAGATTTTTATAATTTATGTGAGTAATTTTTTCGCTTTAAGTGAATAAATTGAAACCAATACAAATGAACAACTGTTCCAATAATCTTATCTTACAGAATTTTTACTTTCTCTTGCCTATATGAATATATAGGAAGGAAAGTATTGTTTTCATGTCGATTTTTCAAAATCCAGTTTTCACCGAAACTACACATTTTCAGACCCACTGAACCCAAAAAAACATGTTTTTAGAGATTGGTCTGTGTGTGTGTGTGTGAACACAATATCTCAAGAACGGAACGTCGCACGAACTTGAAACTTGAAACTTAAGTTAGATACCACTAGAGGACCCAACACGAACATTTTCATCAAAATCAGTCAACCAGAAGTAGTAACTTATTCGTGTCATTTTTCGCTTTTTTGCAATTTTCTCAAAAAACTGCTCCTACAATTTTTTTTAAAAATCGCCTCATTTACTAAATTTTTTATGCTGTACAAGATAGGTTAGGCGCCATGTGTGCTGAAATTCTTGGGGAGAATGTTCTCTCGTAAAAAAATTGTTTTTTTTTAGATTGTGGCCTTAGTATGCATTTTATTGCAAAAATGTGTATATTTAAAGTTGTAGAGAATTTAAAATCCTACAACTTTTATTTTAAACATTTTTTTGTTTAAAGCTTAGTTTAGTGGTAATTAGCGATTTTCTGTTTTTTTCTCACAAAAACGTGTAAAAAAATCAATTTTTTTAAAAGATTTCGGCCTTAGCATGCATTTTATGATAAAAGTGTATATAATAAAATTTATAGGAAATTAAAAAATTTACAACTTTTATTAAAAGCGTTTTTCTGTACAGAGCCTAGTTTAGCATGAAAGAGTGATTTTCTGTTTTTTTAGGCCAAACTGAGGTTGATTTTAATTTTGCGTCTTTTTCACTCATGATTAAAATAAGGTTATGTTTTATGAGGTTAGTTTTTTGTTTATTTCCAATGTTTTTATTACTAATGTTTGGTTATATTGTGCATTATTTGCATTGGCAAGAGAAAGTAGCATGAGTGTTTCACACGAGATTTTTTTATTGCTTTTCATGTTGTTAATTTTTTTTGTATTGTTTTTTCTGCAGGAGTTAATTTCCATAGAATTAGACAGCAAAGATACAGAGAAGGTTAAACTGAAACAGTTACATCTAACGAATGAAAACATTTTGAAGACTCCTTTTGCAATGTTAAAAGCTAAACAAACTAAATTCGGAGAAAGTTATTCAAATGGTAGAAGTCAACAACTTATTGGAACTATACATAAAAACACTATCAAAGAGGTAAGTCTCTTTGTTCAAATTTATCTTAATTTTCTAAAACTAAAATTTATACTGTAAGGTTCAATTTCAGTCAATTGATATGATTTGGGATTTATTGATTCCGATTGTACCTCCAAAAAAGTATTCAATATCGAAAATCGACTGTAAAAAGTCAAATCTTTGATACACCAATTCTCTTGTTTTCAAATGGCAGCAAAAATGCTGTAATTTTCTAGGATAAAAGATATTAAATATTAATACAGTTTGGTAACTTTGGCCTGTGGAATTAAAAAAATATTTTTCCATTTAAAAAATATTTTAGATTGTTGCCATATTAATTAACTTACTTCGATGAACCTTAATCATATATTGGAGTCTGACCGCTCGTTTTATTACGAATATGACTATCGCGAAAAGGAACGATGACTACAATGGGATCACTTATCAAACTATGGAAGAAGTCGACCGTGATTCGATACAACCAGTTCATTGGATTGGGTTTTATAGTGAATAAAATGTACAATATACTGTATGTATACACTGTCTGCATGGATTTTCTTTTTTTCATTTTTTTTTTACAACATAAAACTACAAACAAAGAGTGATATGTTTAGTGCACTCAATTATTTAGAGCAGTTTTTGATTGACCAATCGGTGTTGTATTGAAGTAAAAGTAGAACTTCCAGATATGGTTATGAACACGATGTTATTAGATGAGGTTAACTTGTGTTTCATTGTGCGTCCTGGTTGTTTTGTTGCTTGTATCATGAAAGTTAAAATATTAAGAAATTTTTTTAAATTTATGTTTTGTACACTTCTATCGAAATCGAGAATCGGTTTCTTGTGTCTGTGTCGGAATCGAAAAATATCAGTATCGACACATTACTAGATAAAGAAAAATCTAATGAAACAGCTATAATAATTCTGGAAGAAGACGTCAGATTTTTTCTAAAAGAAGATTGTTGTTAGAATAAATTTGTGAATTGTGAAAAAAAACCAGTGATATAATGGTGGGAAAGCTACTTTTCTGAACCCTTTCGTTGATATTCCCATATATTAACTTCTCTCAAAGTGGGCGATAACATTTCCTTGTGGACACTGGCCTTCAGGGGGGGGGGGTATGGTACATGGCCCACAGAAAATTAGGGGTGTACAGGTGGTCCAGGAAGGTGATGGCTGATTAAAAAAAGAAGTTGAAAAATTATATTTCCTGATAGTTCTAACTGAAATTAAGTACCTACTATGATGTAGCAGTAGTACAAAATAAAAAAAATAAAACCGATTATAGTATTATACAGCCACTCTTTACTAATGCAAGTTCAAACCTTTTTTTGTTGTGTGTAGCAGTCACCTTATGTTTCATTTTTACAACTTTGTATTATAAAGTGGGTGCTAGGAAATTTTTGATTCTCAATGTGGGCAGGGGGCAAAAATGTTTGAGACTTTATGCCATATACAGTCGAACCTCCACAAATCGAATATTTACTCTATTCCCATTGAAAAATGTTCCTTCATTTGAATAAAATTACCTCCTTTGTTCAAAAAAGGTTCATCTGATTTTGATCTAAAATCTTTATGTACCGTTTTATTTTTAATTTAAGACGCGTCATAATTACTAGGTACATAGGAAACAATTTTTTGGAAGAAATAAAAATGTCCAATAATAGCAAAAAAGCATAACCTATATTATATAATATAATTTACTTACATTACATACCAAATGCAAACTGAAAAGTACATACCTGACAGTAACATTTCACAAAAACCAGTGATTTTTATGGCTAAATAAGTAATCTTTTTCGTTAGCTTTCTAATTACGTCGCTGAGTTGTCATCGTCATCAGTTACATTGGAGTCGGATGTTAAATCAGGTTCGTTTGTGTCACTGTGATACTGTGATTCCAAAGGACTTCATCTTCAGAGCCATCCAACGCATTCAACAAACACTTCAAAAAGGATTTACTGATGATTCCCAGTGGCAAATCTTTCCAAGCTTTCGAAATCCATTCTACAATTGTAGCTGCTGAAGCTCGTTTAATTTTTCCAGTTGGTATAAGGAGTGATGGTCATTTTTAGTCAACACTGATGTATTGTGCACAAATTTGATCTTTAAAGGATTTATTAATCCCAGCAAAAACTGGTTTGTAATACCTCCAGGAATTACTTTTCTTGGATTACAGGAATGACATTTTCCATTTGTCAATTTTGTTTACATGTTATCAGACAAATGACCACAAACGGCATCTATTACTAACATACTATCTCATTTCAGAAGTCCACCCGGTCTACGGTCCTATACACCTCCTAACCAATCTTGCGTAAGCTCAATCGTCATCCGGGCAATTTTTGAGCTCAAACAATTACACAACCACAGAAAATTTCTTTATGCTTAGTTTTCCTGACCAGATTTACATACAGCGATAACATATTGCCATCTGCAGTATCAATCAGCCTTACAGTTATTCTTAACTTTTTGTAACCAGTTGTTTCACCGTTATTTGTTTTTGTCCCTTCTCACTTATGGTGTCATTTCGTCGCATGTCAAAGAAAACAGCAACTTCATCAGCATTACTGATTTGACTGAGGTGGTATTGTTTCTTTAATCAAAGTTGTATTACATAACATTAACTTTGTGCCAATTTATCCTTGTAATCAGATGGTAGCTTACGGCAAATGGTAGTTCTACGACGTAATTTCAAACATTGTCTTATCATGAATTTCTCACACCATCCATGGGTAGCTTCAAAATGAAGGCCGTCTTTTGTGGCAATTTCTTTGGCTTTTAACATTAATCCTTCTCGTGTTACTGAAAGACCTTTGCGAAAAGTTCCTTGAAGTACGTTAAAACAACAGCTCGATTTCCAGATATTTTCCATGTTTTGGTCCCGAAAAAGGTTTTTTTGTTAGTTTACACTCAAGTAACTTATCTTTCATACTACACCAACGACACACATTCAGTTCGTTTAACCAGAACTATTTGCCGGCAGCATGATTTCCGATCTGTTCGGCACATAAAATAACCTTACGTTGAAATTCTGCGTCGTTTATGAAAAAATTTAAAAGGTTACTAAAACAAGTAGAGGACAACAGAACGGACCAATTACAGCTACTACAGTGTTTGTGTGTGGCACAAGACTGAAGACTAGACAGGAAACGGGAACCTTAATTATTGTTTATTATCAACTCATACTCAATTTCACGAAAGATGACTTATCTAAAAACAAAGGGATAGAGAGTTTACTGCTGTCAATATGTAGTAGATGGCTACATACATACAATATAATAGGTATTTGTACACTAATACATATGGTTAATTTACATTGTACCTCGAATTCAAGACACATCCATTATTTTAGCCCTTCAATTGTGTTAAAAATGTGCGTCTTAAATTTGAAGTAATACAGAATTATTTTTAATTTCTCTTGCTTGGTATGAATATATACAAAAGGAAAGTATTGTTTTCAAGATGATTTTTCAAAATTTAGTTTTCACCGGAAATACACGTTTTTAGGCCCCCTGCATCCAAGAAACATACTTTTACCAATTGGTGTGTGTGCATGCGCGGGTGTGTATGTGAATGTATCATACAAAGTTGAAACTCATAACTTGTGTTAGCTATCATGGGGGACCTGACATGAACATTTTTATTAAAATCAGTTGATTGGAAGTAGTGGTTTCTTTGTGTGATTTTCACTTTCTTACTATTTTCACAAAAACAGCTATTACAATTTTGTTTTAAATTGCCTTGTTCTTTGTGCTCTCATGGTAAAAAATGGGTTTTTTTAAGATTTAAGGTTTAATATGCATTATAGGTAAAGTTGTGGCTGAAAAGTACGAAAACGGCTGAATATTTTGAATGCAAGGAAAATTTCAAGATATACACAAATGTGAACCCCACTCGAATACAAAATACTATTTTATGATGAATCAAAAAATTTTGTCTGCCATCTTGAATGTAAATTTATTTTTTTAAATGGGGAAGGTGGTCGTGTAAAATGATTTCAATGCAAAATTTCAAAACAATGAATGGCAAAAACTGCACATTGATATATTACATTAATATGATAACATAATATAGGGAGCGGCAGAAATATCTCCCCAATTTGAAAGGCTAATAAAAAATACATAAAAGATTCTGGTCAAAATTTTATTAAACCATCTGAAAGAATTATGTTCGCCATTTATTTAGATTTATTTTAATGTTTATCTTAATAAATTTTTATTTTTAATCCTGATAAATGAAAGTGTGCTTCACCACTTGAGAGCATAATAGCATCTCTTGGAAGATTTTCCAGGATTGCCTGACAAGATGCAATACGGTTAGCCCAATCACGTTCACTAAGTTTGTGCATAACCATGATTTTGTGTGGATGAAAGTGTAGGGCTTGGTGTAAAATTTTCTCACACTATGATCAATTATTCCCAAGCTGGCTGCATGCCTGTGGGCTGGATGTCTTGGAGATTGAGTAACTGCTTAGTGGAGGAATTGAACATTCTGTGGAGTTCAAGCATGCGAGGTTTACCTTGTGGTGTATTTTTTAAAGTTGAACCTATGACTCTAAAATTTTTAATCCGGGTTAGAACGGTTTTCCTGTCAGGGACTGCACCGTGCTGATTTATTTCCTGCGTATGAAATAATCAGTGCGTTGTGATTACAGAATCGCCATTTTTAAAAGAATTTTCAATGATGAACACACGATGTTCATCAGTCCATACTGTCATGGTGGCGACTGAAATGGCAGCTGTGTTTCTGCACAATGAAACAACTCGGGTCCGCCTTCCACCGCCTTTAGCGTCGGGCCCACAGTGGTGGCTAATTCAGGAGTTACTTCTACAATTCCCTGTATGATAACATATTGAACGTTGAAATTCTTCTCTGCAGTAGCACAACTGTGGCTAAATTCTGCAAACCAATTGCAGTCAGTCTTCTCTGATTCAACTTTTTCATTACCAAAAGTTGAACAAAATTATTTGAGGCTTGTTGTCGAGTTAAGACTACACAAAAATCATACGACAATAACATTCACAAGTAATTTCCATTTTTCCACAAAATTACTTTTTTTCAACGCTCATTGTTAGCAAACTACTCTGCCGTTTTCTCAGCTGTAACTGTTTCGACAATGAAAAATGTTAAATTTCACAAAAATAATGACGTCGCTTCTCAATAGCGTGGACGTTCGTAAATAGTGGAGTTTAAATTGTGTATTGCATGGGTAGCTACTTTTCAGACAGACGTCATTAAAGAAAGTATAGTCTTATAAATACTGACCCAATGATTAATAAATTACTTCAAAAAATTTTATTATTATTTTTAAGCAGTTTTTATTTACATAAATATTACATTACATTAACATTTTGTTGTAAATAAGACTACTGTTTACATTACTTACATTACAGAATACATTGGTATTATAATTAATTTATCTTAGCATTTATTGAAGAATATAAAAATACATTTATCATACATTTTTATTTATTTTTTTGTAATTAAAGGTTTGATTTTATATTATCCTATGGCTAAATGTTTATCAGTTAAATTTAAGCAAAGTGACACTAATAACTAACCAAGAAATGGAGCATACTGAATGTTATTCAGTTTTATCTTGTATCCTTTCAAACATGTTCTGAAAACAATTTTCATTAAAGATACCAAAATTTAATTAAACGTTTGTGAGTAAAAGTAGGCTATCCCATTCCACTTCTTGTTTAGCTAATAGTTCTTTACATTTCATTTAAGGCGAGTCCCCATTGAAAAAATAATCTATTTTTGGTTTTTTTACCTAAAATATAATTTTAAATTCCCTCGTCAAAATAGTCTATCTTTTACCATATTTGCCGATGTATAAGACGCACTTTTTTCTTTCAGTAACTCGTCAAAAAAACAGGGTGTGTCTTATACAACAGATGAGAATTTTTTGAAACTGTTTTATGTTTACTATATAGCATTAAAAAAATCAAAATACTGTACTGGACATTGTTACCGTCATAGTACTATTTGACTTTCTAATAACCTAATTCAGAAAAAGTGTTTCTGTTGTAAAAATTCTGAGAATGTCATAATTCAGTATCAGAGGACATGGTTTTATCTGTTGACAAAGAGTCAACAATCAAATACAGTATATGTTGAAAAAACTGATTATCTCATCGCTGTCTAATTAGTCATTTCTTTTAAAATCCCATTTAAAGGAAATCACACTCACTTCCTGCATCTGAGATAGGCACTAACGGTTTCGCCCATTTCACAAAAGGAATAAATGGATATCACTGGGGCAAGAAGTAACATCAGGAGGAAAACTTAAACGTCCTTCCATAACTCAGTCTGTGAATGAGTCAAAACTTAATGGAACAATGTTGACTCCAAAATTGTTGTGAATTCTTTCAAGAAGTGCAATTCTTTTGATAGAGTTGAAGGTGATTTATTGTTTGAAATTAGTTCAAATTCTTCAAGTGCCAGTGACTCCAACCAGGTTGCTTCATTACATAACTTTACTTTATGTAATGACCTCAAAATCCTTCTAGTAACAGACATTTTCATTCACCTTTATCAAAACTTTCACAACAGATTTTTGCTCATCCAGGCAAACTGATACATAAATTTCTTCCCGTCATCACCAAATGAAGTTCAAAGACGATTAAGGAGGAAGTAAAGCAGGGATCTGCTATTTAAGAAACTTTTATTTTATGAATAAATTACCTTATTATATAATAATCAATAAATTAGAAGTATAAATAAATAGAAATAATGGGACTAAATAACATGTCGAAGATGCGTGCAGTGGATATTGCTCTTCATGCACGTCACTCATGTCATTTCATTCATTCTTTCACCCACCGTCATATTCATTGGTTGTTAATTTTGTAACAGTTGTGAATTTAATTAATAAAGTTAAAAAAAATGATTTTTCATTTAAAACAAAAATGTTTTAAAAGCTGGCGTGTTCGGTGAGAAAAAGGTAGAAACATTTACACTAAGTAATATAGGGATGGGGACCCCCATTTAAATTTTTACTAAAATAAAACTCGTGTAAAATTTCTTATCTTAGCTAAAGGACAAGATATAATCTAATCAATAATTCATTTACTACGAAATGTGAAAAAATTTAATCGCACAGACAACTGGAAAAAACATTGTTATTGTTTAGGTCATCAGCTGAAAGGCTGGTTTGAACCTCTAGAGGTTTTATGAAGTAAAACAATAAGAGAGGTGGTTTAACCTTGCCTTCCTCACTAAGTGGAAAAGTAAGCTTATCAGCATACCAGGCTCTCTGTAAAGCATCTACTTTCCATCCTGCAAATGATACCTATACTTCATTCAACCCAATTTTGGCTGTATAGTGAAATTTATCATTCTCAGAGGAGATAACTCTGACTAATGTCTTTTACACCTCTACCTCTTCTGTTCTTAAATACTTCAGTCATTATTGGCTGACCATGTGATAAGAAACAGAACTATTTTTTGTAGACTTGGAACTAGCAGATCAAGTGCAAATAATTTAATACTCCACCTGCCAGTTATGGGTAAAAAACATTGTTATGTCTCTGTATTATATTGTGTTACATTGTTGAATATTGAATTCAATAAAATTATGAATTATGTTTTGTGATGTTTTGTGCTCTGTTAATGAATTTCATAACAAATCTATTAAAAACTTATAATTTTTCTATGATAAATGTTAAATTAATTTAAAAGATTTTTGTTTGTATACTCTTAAAAGTTTTTTTCTTATTTTAAACGAGTTAAGTTTTTCACATTTCGTTGTATACCATGATACAGCAATTACATTTTTCTCTTCTTCTATATTTTACTACAGTCAAACTACTTTTAAGAGACCATTAGTATTGCAATATATGAAAAATTCTCTTTTATTTGAACTATTTTGAAAAATATTCAAAGAAAGGTGAACAAATAAACTATTCACGAACTGCAGTTTACGAACTACGAATAATTCAGTTGTTGAATAAAATTAAATAATTTCACTGTTGCAAACAATTATAAACAATATAACCGGACTATAATATTTTTTTAAATGTATAGTCTTTTGACATATTGTTGGAAAGCATATCAATTTTTAAAAAAGTATTTATATTTGTTATTATGATTTTTGTTTTATCATAAGTTGAAAGGGAGGTACAGGTTGTTCTGTAAATGCCATACTTTTTAAATTTATGACTGCCGTTTTGGAATGCATTAATATTCTTGAAATCTATTTTCGCCAAAATGTGGAAGTTTTAAATATCTTTAATATGATGTACTGCACAACAAGTATTTCCTTTTGAAAATATTGAGATTCGAACCCATAAACCTTTGTTCAGGGCACATCCTGATTTTAATGAATTTATAATTTTGTTTCAATTTTCTATGTTAAACCGTTCTTCCATATTTGAATTGTAACATTTTACATGGTCCACCTTGTACATATTTTTTCTGTGGTTGCTTAAAAAGTTTAAAAAATATAAATGTGGTCCCAATATAAAATCGGTCTCTCAAAAATTTGGTCACTGAGAATGGCCTTGTATGTGACACAGTCTCTACACCAAGAGAAGTTTGACTGTGGTTATTTACTACTTACTATATACACTAATAATAGAAAATTAATAACTATTTTAAACAATACCTTACAAATAAATAAATATAATTTAAATTAATTATACTTTATTAAATAAAATTGGTCCTCTTCCATTATGTGGACATCACTCCGAATTCCACTGAATTTTTTCACTTGTACTCTACACAAATGAACGGAACAATTAGAATACATAGTTTGGTTGTTTTATGAACAAAAACAATAGTAACGTATTGTTCGAAGTTGAAATTATCTATGAATAAAGGTGCACCCATATAGTGGAACTATTGGCCTAAACATTCTTCCATTATACAAGCACAACCGATCTTAGTGATAATTGAGTTACATAAAGTCAACGAGAGTATAACCAAACTTGAATTCACCAGCAAAGTTAAGGTAGATCTTAGGAACTAATACCCAACCCTGTCCTTTAGTTAAAAGTCATTTTGTGAGCATTCTCACAGATTCGATGTTGTGGTAGATCATGGAAAAAATTCACCGCATCTTTTTCACGTATGGGAAGATTCTAAATTGTCATTCGCCATTCCATCTTGCTATCGACTCATGAAAAAAACAAGTTAATCTACAAAAAATAATCTATACATTACCAGCAATACTGTTATCATGCATAAAGTAGTAAACTGGTTACTTTAATACCAATTTTTAATTTAATTTATTAAATCATGAACTCGGTTAAATAACAATGAAATACTCATTAGGAAATATAAGATGGTAGGCAAGTTGCGCTCTGATAACATGGCAATTAAACAGAAAAGAATGTGAAATATGAATGGTATCCACATAATGAAAGAGTACCAAATAATTTATCTCATTTTGTACTTAATTGAATTTTTGTAATCTTTTTTTTTAATTAAATTTAAATATTCGACTCGTTATGATTTTTAGATTGTATTTTCTGCAAAGAGCTTCTTTATGAAAAGCTTTTTGGAAAATATAAACGAGTCAAAAATTTAAATTCAATATTTTCAAAATAATTTATCAGTTATATTACCAAAATTGTTAGGTTAGTATCCTTAAATTTACCAATCAATCTTTTTAATTCATCCTGGAGCTTTTAATCAGTTATAATGTACGATTATTTTACATTTCTTTATTAACCTGTTGTTGACTTGATTTTAATTTGTTTATAATTTCCACTATCATCAGAGTACACACGTATTTGTCTATTTCACTCCTCTGCCAACCACACCCATTCCGGAGGAATTTAATATCAATAGAGTACAGTACCCTGTCACATCTGGACTAATATGGCCATCGGCCGATCCAGTATGGAAAAATCCAGATATCACTAGGTCATTTATAAACCGCCAGAGAGCCAGAAATAATGGACACGTTTGTCGTTGAATGTTATTTTAGACGTTTCTATTAGTTTACCATTTGTATTAGTACACCATACTCTTTAATATACAAATGTTTACTTACAGTAGTATGCCTACATCAGTTCATACAATACTTGAAAAATTTGTGATTTTCATCTGTTTCACACACTGCACATATTTTTTTTAAAACTATGACTACTTTTTTAACGGCATCACTTCAGTTTCATCTTGACGTTGAACATAATTTATCAGAGATTCGATGGTCTTGAATCCCTCAGAATGACTCATTTTAGGCTTATTGTCATCCTCTTCGTGTTCATATTTTCTTATTGCTATTGTACACCATTCCTATGATGTCACTGTCTGTAATTTTGTTGACTTCATGTTCACTTAACCACTTTTTGACTTCATTATCATTGATTTTTTCACATCCATGCAGATACAAGATCTGCAATATGAGTCACAATACGACAAACATTATTCCAGTTGCAACTTTTGCTTTTCCATTTGTAACCATTTCGCTAACTAAAATTGAAAAATTAGTTTGGAGATACGATCAGATATGGGAGGGTCCAGATGAGACAGGTTGTGTGTATATAAAATAACAAAGGTTGAAACTATAAGGTACATCCAGAAAGTAAGTTCCGTTTTTATCCGTTTCCCAGAATCACTGTTCAGCATACATACCATAGTTTTTGAATTTACTGTCTGCTGTTTACACTTTATAGTCATTGGTTTAAATAGCAAAATTGATTGAAAATCCCGCCCATTGTGAGATTAGATACGTCATTTTATTTCTAAATGCGAAGAACACTAAACTAGTCTATATTCATCAATAGATTTTCGATTTGTGAGGCGCTTATGAAAGTGCGTCGCGTGATATAGAATTAGCGCCGAGGAATGCTCACAAATAGTATTATTTTTGTTAGTGAAAATGGTAGACCTCACGCCATGATCTATTAAGTCATGTGAGTGTTTCACCACAAACTTTTATTTTATATACTCTGATGATGGTAAATTAACCAAAATTTGTAATTTTTTAACTGAAATCGTAAATAAATTAAAATCAAGGCAGCTATAGACGATTACGAAAGAAATTAAAAATATTTATACGTTAATTTATTTTGTGGTGTATCTCTAGCACCATGTTACTGGTCTTCTGTAGAATGGTACAATCCATATTGATTTACAGGGTGATCGTAAAGTCATGCACCTAAATATTTCTGTTTTGTAGGAGTGACGATTAAATTTATAAAAGGTATTTTAATTAGGGATTTTTTTGTGTGATAGAATATTTTATGGTAGCACTGCCAGATCACGCCATCTGGCAACAGCGGGCATGGCACCAAGCAGCTTGTTTAGTCTGAGCAGCAGTATCTTTTATGCTAGACCAATGCGTCTTTTATTGTTCTGAGTTATTGTAAATGCAAGGACTTGAAGAAAAGATTTTTTAAGTATTTTCCAGAAGCTATAATGTGCCAAGTAAATTTACTTGGTATGTCGTTTATTAAATAGTTTTTGAGATACAAGAAGTGGGCATGAACCATAAGCATACCATGTCTATCCTTCCATAAAAATCAGTAAAACATGAGATTTTTTAATATCGCGGTCTTAGTGTGCATTTTACCACAAAAATGTGTATAAATAAATTTATAGGAAATAAACAAATCTACAACTTTTATTTCAGGCATTTTCTTCTACAGAGCTTAGTTTAGCATCAATTAGTGATTTTCCTTATTTTTAAATTCTACGTGATTAATCATAAGTTCTATTGTCCATTATTTACATTGGCAAGAGAAAGTTGTAGGAGTGTTTCACAACAGATTTTTATTTTTACTCTTCTTTGATTTTTGGTATCGGAATCAAGGATTGATGTTGCTTGGTATCAAGAATCGAAAAATATCCTTATCAACACATTAATACTACCATACATTATTGTATCGCACAAAAATTCCCTAATTAAAATATATTTTACTGTCTTTCCTACAAAGCAGATAAATTTGGGGCACAATTCTATGATCATCCTGTACTTACCCTGTTCATTGCATTGATTAACTTACATATTGTGTTAACATAATACAAACGTTCTTCATGTAATTTAACCTTGTTATACCCACAACACTTTGAGACAGTCTTCCATTAACGGTTCTTTTTTGATTCATAGTTTTAATTATTTTTGTGGAATTGTAATTGTTTTTTGTTTTTATTTAAACTAAAACTCTATGCTATTGTCTTCTCATCAAACGGTAGTTACGGCATCTTTTTACCAAGTCAAATTTCCGGTAACGCAAACAATGCCACTGTGGTATTTGGCGCATGTCTTCTACTATCTGCAAAATATCAAAAACATACATAATTATAAATTATTATATAAATTAAAAGTCACTGACCTTTCTTTTTGGTTGCACTTAAGTTTTAAAAAAACTTATGATCATTATATTGGTATACCACCTTTTTCAAAGTATTTTAAAAACTAAAATTCAGAATGTGTGTTCCATTCAGTCTTATCAAATGAAATTTTAGTTTTATTTGATATGAATTAATAGAACAACCGTTCTGAATTTTAATTTTTAAAATACTCTAAATATTTTGGAACGTATGTCCCACTTTCGATATCTATGCTGCAATATTACATTCCAACAGGACAGAGATGCTTACAATAAGATGCACAAATTTCAGCAAATATGCAGAACTATCCACAGAACCTAAAAAAAAAGTAAAAACATGAGGTTGAGATTTTATAAAATAATAGTACCAGCCCTTCTCTATGACAGTGAAACTTGGATGCTGTCAAAGCAAGAGGAGAATGGATTGCAAGCTTCTGAAATGAAATTTCTTCGACACACATTGAGGTGTAGTAGAGAAGATCGTTAAAGGAATACTGAGATTAGGAAACAACTGAACAACTCTCTATAAATGACAGGGTATCTCAGAACAAAATCCAGTGGTTGGAGCTTGTGAGCAGAATGAGAGAGGGTAGGATACCTAAGCTATAAACTGGAGGGAAATACAGAAGGAGGACTCCTGAGAAAGAGATTGGCAGATTCTAGAGATTCATAACAGGCAGAGATGCCTAATCCTTAAAAGGCAGAAAAAGAAGAATTAAAATTAGGTTATGTGTATTGAGGTTAGTTTTTTTATTTGTTTCTCACCAGTTTTTTGGGGTTCAGGGGGTCTGAAAACATGTACATCCAGTGAAAACTCGATTTCGAAAAATCAACGTGAAAACAATACTTTCTTTCCTAAATATGCAATGCCGCATTGGGGTAGTTGGTAATGTGCTCGCCTCTCATCATGTGGTCTTTGGTTTGAATACCATTCAGGCACGGCATATTTTCATACGTTACAAAATCATTTCATCCTTCACCATCTGCATTAGCAGTAATTGCAGAACAGTCGGACGTTCAAAAAAAAACCTGTATTAATAGGTTTTTCTTAAAAATTTAGTGTTGTGATTAGCAACATAGTAATCAATTCTCTTTCTTGTGTAGTGGTTGTGGACTTTTAAATTCTGTAATTGTTTTGCTTTACATACATGATCACTTGAAAGATGTACTAAGAAGGAACTGTAAGCAATTGAAGCTCTGTAAATAATTATCTGCTTGAGGTTAAGTGGTTGACTCCCACCAATCACCTAATAGCTGTTTTCTGAATTTTAAAAACTTTCTTAGTTACTCTGTGAATTCCGAGCACACAAATCTTTTTTAATTAGTTTGCAACCCAACGGGTTGGTCTAGGGGTAAAGTCGTCACCGCTAGTCAGCTGTTTAGCAGCTGATTTTCGGAGACGAAGGTTCCTGGTTCAAATCCTAATAAAGGTATACCTTGGACAATTCAAATTGGCACAAGCAGCCTCGGTGTTTACTCCACTCTTTGCCCCTCACCATGCAACGACGGTACAGTCACAAAAGTATACAATCGCTACTGTAATGTGCGACTCGCGCATGATCACTACGCTTTGTTTTCACTGTTGTTATTAATAATCTATCAGACATAATGATGTGACTAATTTGTTTTCGTATATGATTTTGTGTTCATTATAAAGTATTCAGACAAATTTGTTTAGTTTGTTGCGTGCGTCTGTAGAGTGTAGTTTAGTAAGTTTTTGCAGTAGTTCTTGTAATTTATAATTTAAATTTTTACTGGGACAAATTAAATACATATTTTAAAATGAAATAATTATTTGTATGTTTGTACGTTGAAATAAGGTTGTAGGCATTTGCGTACATTAAAATTTGTAGACCTTGTTGAAAAAATAGGTTATGGATATACTTTATGCGGTATTGTGTGTACACGTAGAGCAAGAGTTGTGCCAGTTCGAATTGTCCACAGTATAGTTACTTTTATACGGATTTGAATACTAGACAGTGGTTACCGGTGTTCTTTGATGGTTGGGTTTCAATTAACCATACTCTCTCAGGAATGGTCGGCCTGAGTTTGTACAAAACTACATCTCATTTACGCGCCATACATATCATCCTCATCTCTTTGGGTCATGGGATTGCTTATTGTTCTAAATTGAACAGATTGCAATGTACACATAATAGAAATTTAAAAAAATAGTTTGCAGCATAAATTAAAATTTTCTTAAGGTTTGGAATAATGTAGGACCTATATGTTGGTTACCCTATATGGTGTTATAATGAGTTGTGGGGATTTTTTATAATATATATGAGTAGTTAAAATTTTCTGTAATAAAGTAAAAATATAGTTGGGAGCTGACGTGTTTGCTAGTGCGGGATGAAGTGCAAGGGGGCCTTGTACACTGCAGTAGTTATTTGAAATGGTTTGTGACTAATATTTTTAGAAGAGCGCGTACTAATTTTGTATTATTACTACTACTAGTTCATAGGAGGAGGGGAATCGTACAAACAATCCTCTTCACCCGAATTCCTTACGCTAGCAATCAAGTGAGCTCCCATCTATACTTAAAATGGTTTTTGACAATCTTATTTAATTGAAATTAAATTTTCGTATTATTGTTAATTTTAAATTATTTAGAACTGTAAATTTTCATAACTAGATTTCGTTTCAAAATAAGCTATTTAATAACACATATTTAGTAATTACCAATAATTATAATAATATAAATAATCAGATATAACTAATTCCCACGCACAGGTTCGTCTTCTGCGGGAATTAGTAAATTTGTTGATTAACTGTTTTTTTTATTGAATAAATAAATAATTGAATTGAATCAAAATAATGTTTTTCCTTCTCTATATTCGTATAGGACAAGAGAAAGTAAAAAAGCTAAAATTTAAAAAGTAATAGACAAATAAGTAACTTACCGCTTCTGGACTGCTGACCGGAAAACTATTGACGTTGCCAATAAACAATGCAATGAAAGATAGTAGTCCAACTGCCACGTAGAGTAATGTCTGATTGCTGATGAATCGCATGATTCGTGCGGATTTTACTTGTTTTTTTTTTATCTTATGTTTTATTGGTTTTTTCAATTTTTTTTTGTTTGATTATTTCTTACGTAATCCTTCAGTCGATTTGTTTCTTGGATTAGGTTTTAAAATTCTTTATAATTTCACTTATCACAATTTTGTCGAAAAATATTCTGAAAAAAAAAATATTTGTATTATATTTCAAAATAGATTTATTTCATATTTTGTTCTATAACACTATGCTTAGTGTCAATTAGTGATTTTCTATACTTTTTGTTCAATACCTGTGAAAAGTGGGATTTTTTATATTTTTATAAAGGGTATACTATTTATTTTTTTATATATATATATATACGAGGTAGGGTCAAAAAGTTCCCGGAATTGGTTATTAAAAATTTATTAAAAATATTTATAACATTCTTACATTATTTCCCTTCAAAATACTCTCCTCCTGCATCTACACATTTATTCCACCGTTCATATAATTGTTGGAAACACTCTTGAAAGCCGTTTTTTGAAAGTTCCTTCAGCCGCTCCGTCGCATTTTCAATCTCCTCTGACGAATCAGCAAAACGATGTCCCTTCAATGCCATTTTTAACCTTGGAAACAGGTAGAAATCTGGTGGTGCGAGATCGGGAGAATATGGAGGATGTTCTAGAGTGGTAACATTATTCTTGGCAAGGTATTGTTTCACCATTAGGGATCGATGTGCTGGGGCATTGTCGTGCAACAAATACCAGTCATTCTCTGCCCATTTTTCAGGTCGTTTTCGTCGAATTGCATCTCGTAGCCGTTTTAAGATCTCTGTGTACAATTCTTTATTTACTGTTCTCCCTTCAGGAATAAATTCATAATGAATCACTCCACGGTAATCAAAAAACACCTCCAACATCACCTTACCCCGGCTTCTGTCCAAGCGAAATTTTTGTTTTCTTGGTGAAGTTTTTGACTTCCATTCAGCGGACTGCCGTTTTGTCTGAGGGTCGTAAAGAAAGCACCATGTCTCATCACCTGTAACAATTTTGCGCAGGAAGCTGTCATCTGGATCAGCCATTTCAATCAAGTCCCTGGACATGGTCACTCTCATTTCCTTTTGCTCAGGGGATAACATTTTTGGAACAATGTGCAAGCAAACACGGTGCATGTTCAAGTCATTATGAAGAATGCTGTGAACACTCCCATGTGAAATACCAACTTCAGAGGCAATAGTATTGATGGTTGTTCGCCTGTCCGCACGCACAATTTGTCGAACGCGCTCAACATTGTCGTCTGTAGTGGAAGTGGAAGGCCGCCCAGTCCGAACGTCATCTTCAATTGTTGTGCGACCGTCGCGAAAACGCTTATGCCACTCGTAAACTGCTGTTTTCTTCATCGCAGAATTTCCGTATGCTTTTTTTTAGCATCTCAAGAGTCTCCGAGGGTGATTTCTCCAGCAACACACAGAATTTAATATTGCCACGCTGCTCTAATGACGACATTGCACAATCCGACGAAAGACAGAAACTACGATCTACAATATTAAACACCGAACGCACGGAACCAACTACAACTGCCTGCTAACCTCAAAAGCACATTCACTACCAGTTATGCCAACCTCACAAACAAAAATTTCCCTTTCAGCTTACAAATACGTGACTGTAAGCGACCATTCCGGGAAATTTTTGACCCTACCTCGTATATATATATATATATATATATTTTTATATATTTATATAGTATTTTTTTTTTTTTGATTTTGTATATTTTTTATATTGCGGCCTTAGTATACATTTTACGACAAAAATGTATGTATGATAAAAGTTATAGGGAATAAAAAATCTACAACTTTTATTTCAAGCATTTTTTGTGCATAGCCCCTAGTTAGCGTCAATTAGTGATTTTTCAAATTTTTTAAGTCCAACGCAGGTCTATTTTCAATTTACCTTGTTTACTAATGATTTAACATCAGTTATTAGTTTTATTATTTACATTGGCGAGAGAAAGTCGTGTGAGTATTTTACACCATTTTTTTTTTTTATTGTAAGGTAATTGAAAATCGAAATGAAAAAGTAAAGTTAATTCATATGTTTCTAAAAGTAATGTTAATTTCGTTCAAATCTGGTACTTAACTCATTCCAACTCATTTTGTCTAGAAAGTTTACCGCGAAATGATTCGGATATCCGTTCTGTCTTTGTTCGTCGGGTTGGTTCAGTGGTTCTTGCGTGATGCCGTAATATACAAACAGTCAAAAATTCAGCTGAAATTTTTTTGTGTTTACGTGGTACATCTGGCGTAGAAACAAAATTTGGTGCATTTTGAAAAATTGTACAGACAAAATCACAATTTTATTTGTATAGATAGGCAAGAAAAAGTAAAAAGCCGTTGTGTGTGTGTATTTAAATAAAATGTACATTTGTATTGGTAAGAAATATTGTTTTTTAAAAAGTTTTTGTTAATATCATGCAAGAGGCTTTTAGTCAGCTATCGTTCTCATTTTAAAGAAGACCCGGCTGTGAAAACTGTCCAATGCTATTTAAATAGGAGTTTCCATTTTTCTCAAAATGGAAACTCCATTTTCAAAAAACAAATGTTTTTCTTGATATAAAATTCTTCCTTAATAGCCCTGAATTCTAATATTCCGTCTCTCACTACACCACTGACCAACTGTCAAAGAAGCTGATGATGAATGATAATGAAATCGCTATTTTTATGACGTATCTAAAAGTAAAAATTCACCAATCTTCTGCACAGTCCACCTTAACCAGTCTCAAAGCCAAAAAAAAACAAGACAAGTAAACACCCCAAAACCTATTATAATTGGTAATTAAAATCGTCCCTTAAATAAGAAAAATATTTTCCTCACTGTTTGGAAAAGTATGCTTGTCAGCATGCCAGGCTCTCTGAAAAACATCTACTTTCCACCCCGCAAATGACACCTTCACTTCATTCCCACAGAATCTGGCTGTATAATGAAATTCATTACTGTCAGAGGAGGTAACTGTGTCTTTTACATCTCTACCTCTTATATTCTTAAATGCTTTAGTCATCTAATTAACTAACTACGTAATAAGAATCAGAACTAATTTTTGTAGCCCTGGAACTAGCAGATCGAGTGCAAATAATTTAATACTCCACCTGCCTGTTATGGGCATATATTTGATTTACAAAAAAAATAGTTTCAAATGAAATTTAAGTTCTTTTAAAGTTATCCAAGAAAACTAATCTTAAGCATTAAATTATTGGTTGAAAAAAATAACCAAATAATAATAATATCAAATGAAATTAATAAACGTTTTTCACTTTATTAGGGTTTAGTTCCTATTATAAATTTATAGATATTCAAAGGTTTCAAATTATACAATTTTGACTATATTTTTCCATTGTTTGCGTACTTTTTTAAATAGACATCAGTTCCCAGAGTAAATACTGAACCATAGCCTTTTCTGTTTTTTTACTGGTGTAGTTTCGAATAACTATTTTTTTGTGTGAATGCGATTGAGATTGAGAATTAAAAAATATGGGTTTACCTGGATCATTTCCACTAACATTACCGAGTATCCGGATTGTGGGTCTCAACTGCTTAGCTTTACTAATGTTTCATGTCGCATGTATCTGTTAGTAAACTGTATTATTACTGGTTTGGGTTGGTTTTTATTATACGAGTTATTTTATGTGTAATTATTTCTTTTTTTCTTCGTTTATATTATTCATATTGCTAAGCAGTTTCATCACATTTACACGAAATCCTTGTTGACTTCATTCTCAGAAATCCCACTCACTTCTAAGTTTTTATTTCTAGAATATTGATTCAACTATTCTAATTCCCTTATCAAATCTCGTACGTGCTGTTGTAACTTAGTATTTTTTTATTTTCTCTTCCCCTGTATGAATATATAGGGGAAAGGAGGTATGGTTTTCATGTCGATTTTTCGAAATCGAGTTTTCACCGGATATACACGTTTTCAGGCCCCCTGAACCCAAAAAGACATTATGTAGCAATTGGCCTGTGTGTGTGGACGAAATATTTTAAGAACGGAATATCGTAAGTTCTAAGTTTCTTAAATAAACATATTTTTTTCTTCAGCTCGATTAATGTGTTCCTCCCATCGAAGCAAAAAATCGATTGTTCCTCAGTTATTTTACATCTGCCACTGGTAAATTCTGAGCAGCCATGAATTGTTATGTCCTAAATTTCCAGCTGGCTTTTTGAGCTTGTAGGGAAAACCACAAAAAGTGGGCCTTCTCCGCGTTTATAGAAAGCATATTTTTATCTAGTCACCTCTTAACTTTTAGTCGCATCTCTGCTCTTCCTTTGACTGTATCTCAGTCTGTTCCCGCAAACATAGTACTATTTTAGTTTAGTAGTTCTATTTTATATTTTATGTTGTCTAAATTTTGATTGAATCCAAGTTTCAATTCTTTCTTTTATTTATGATTTCTTTTTATATCTGTTTTCTTTGTGCGTGTTTATGGAACGTGGTCGCTAATGACCACTAATGGAGTTGATGCGATCTTAAATAAATAAATTTTTAAAAAATGGTATGAAACACTCACACAACTTTCTCTTTCCAATGCTAATAATAAAAAACTTATTTTTAATCAAGAGCGAATGACGCTAAATTAAAATCAATCTCTGTTGGACTTTAAAATATGGAAAATCACTAATTGACACTAAACGAAGCGCTGAAG
Source organism: Catonia carolina (assembly GCA_035578175.1). NCBI lineage: Eukaryota > Metazoa > Arthropoda > Insecta > Hemiptera > Achilidae > Catonia > Catonia carolina. The sequence continues at coordinate 15,408,896 of JAQMRL010000012.1, read as the reverse complement.
AAAATAATGCTTATAAATAAAATTGTAAGTTTTTCATTTTCTAACAAGTTTTATTATAATTATTAATTCTTACTCTAAAATGTATATTAAGGCCGTAATCTTTTAAAAATTTATTATGAGGGCAGCGCCCCCACAAATTTCAGCTGACATGCGGCTTACCCTATCTGGTAGAGCACAAAAAATGTAGTATATGAGGCAATTTTAGAGAAAATCTTTAGAGAAATCTTATGAGCCTTTTATGAGAAAATTTCAAAAAGTGACATCTCACGTATAAACTTCCGTTTGACTTAATCTCATAAAAATAATTATCTTGGGTCCCATAATGATGGTACATAACTTAAGTTTCAACTTCGTACGTTATTCCGTTCTTGAGATATTTTTTTCACATACACACAGACAAATCGGTAAAAACAAGGGTTTTTTGGGGTTCAGTTGGTTTGAAAACTTGTATTTCCGATGAAAATTCGATTTCAAAAAATTGACATGAAAATAATACTCTCACTTTTTATTCATATAGGGCAAGAGAAAGTAAAAAAAATCTGCAAATTATCAAATATTTTTTATTTATTTCTAACGGATTCCCCTTATAAATTGAATTTTTAAAAAATCCCATCTTAAGGGGAGCAGACTGATTTTAATAAAAGAATATTGATTTGTCAATTTTACCATATATATTGATAGATCGTTTCCCCCTATTTAAATTTACATATAACACGACATAAGTTGCTTTTTCTGTTGAGAGAAAATTATGTTTTTACGTTGGTGGGGTACGTAGTGTTTATTTCGATATTTTTTTACGTTTTTCATTCTTGTAAATTGGGATTAACATAATCACGTTACTGCTCTAACATTATGGAGATCGCGCATTATGGAGATAACTCAAAGATAAATATTGGTGGGTTTTTGTTTGGAAGTTAATGCCAGTTGGCAATAGGTGTTTCTCTGCGGTATTATGTTTTTACTATATATCCGCATTTTCCGCATATTGTATTTTTTGACTTTAGGTACACTTATTTCAGGAATCATCCCACATAGGAGTGTGAAATTTCGCACATTACATTTTAGTACTAAGGTGTGAATTTACTCCAGAGGTATTTCAAAAATTTTGGAGTTTTTATTTTTAGGTGATTTTTTCATTAAAAAAATGTAGGCTACATTTGAATTTTTTGAGAACAAAAATAGTTGTTAGATTGGATAAAGATAAATGAAAAAGCTCTGGTACAAATTTGTAAAAAGGTACGGTAGATAGGTGTGGCTAAGCTCAGCTTCGTAGCTTTAACGGTTCGTACAAAAAAATCTACCCAAGTTAGTATTGCTGGTATGGGGATAATGAAAATGGTCTGTGCCTCCCTTAACAAGCACCTTACCCATCGGTGGTTTGGTAACCACCGGGGCTAGTGGTAATAAAGTCGTCACCGCGAGTCAGCTGTTTGACAGCTGATCTGTGGAGACGAAGGTTCTGTGGTTCAAATCCTAGTAAAGGTAGTTACTTTTATACGAATTGGAATAATAGACAGTGGTTACCGGTGTACTTTGATTGATGGTTGGGGTTCAGTTTACCATAAAATTTGAGTCTGCATTAAACTTGCGTTGTATTTACATCCCATTCATGTATTAATTTATTAATACAAAATTCAAAAGAAAAAGAAATACAAATAAACAACAAACTCAGCATAATCTTGACGTGACCGATAGATGGTCGTCTGCCAAGATTAGTAAATTCAGAATTATTCAAATTAAACTCCCTGTTTTCCTTGAGCGTGGCTATAAAATAAGTAAATACCAAAAACAACAACCTAAATACAAAACTTCTATTATTTTAAAAATTAATTAATTCTAAAATTCGATTAGGATACTACAAAGAATTCTTTCAAATTGTTAAATAGGAAAAATAGGCCTAGTTAAATTAATAATTATAAAAATAAATCAGTTATTCAACAGGGAAAAATGCAGTCATTCATATCATCCTCATCTCATTAGGTCGTAGGGTTGCTTATTGATAGTAAATTGAACTGATTGCAATGCACTTACATCAGGGATTAAGAAAAAGAAGAACAAGCACCTGTGATGCAAATGAAACCTACATACCACATTTGAGTTTCTAGGCTTTGTTTGGATTAAAACATTTTGTGATGATTAAAGTTTAAAACATACGTGTGTGTGAGTTCGCAGATTTTGTTTTTCTTTCAAAGGAAATCACATAACTACATGTGCGTGCGCGCTGACACGTGTTTATATAGAGTAGGCCTGCAATAGTCTAAAGGAAATAAACAAATTAATTTAAATTTAGTTGTTTGTATCATGTGCGAATACGTTTTTTATGTTTGCTTGTGTACGACATTTCCAGTAACTCTTTACCTACAGAATTATTGGTTGTGGTAGGGACATATTACCCATACATAGACCCCCGAGTGAAAATACAAACATTAATTATCAAAGTAATAAATAACAAACCTCCCACATATTCAATTGATCGGCTTTTCAGTGATAGTTGTAGGCAACTGTATATCAAAGAAATTCCTATTAAAGGTATAATTATAACGGGTGTTTCAAAAAATGATGCAATTGTAACATTAGAGGTTATCCACTATTACGTAGGACGGTAACCGTACCGACACATGCAAATAAATATTCTTTGTTGAGATTCGCATCGGAGAACACCATTAGACCGTTCCGTCACCAGCCAACGCCGTAGCGTGCCATGCCTGTTCAATCAACGATTTGCTGGCCAGAATATTTTATAGGTGACGGCACGCTCTGTGTATGATAAGCGTCGTTACCAAACCGCGTATGCTCTGCGTTGCTACCCCGTTCTGACACAAGACTACATAGTTCTTGCTTGCCGATAAAAGAGGACTGAACGGCAACCAAACAGGTATGGTACGGTTAGCATACGCGTTGTATACCGGTATAGAACGTTGTTAATCCGTTAAAGTATCATAGTAGTGATCGGAGCGGTTTTTTCATGCCGGATACGGTCATGGTACGATACGTTTTAGTGGGCAAAGACTTATAGGAGGTTGTAACGCGTACGTAAATCTATTTTCACCTTACAAGTCGTTTTGCGTCATTCATTCGTAATTAAACATAGGTTATGTTGTTCATTATTTACACTGGCAAGGGAAAGTCGAGTGAGTATTATACAATGTTAGATTTTTTTTTTTTTACTACATTCGGGTCTGCTAAAAATGAGTTGCGTCCTTTTTGAAACACCAGTTAGATTAATTTTATGTACAACACTAGAAATAAACATTTAATAATTTTCCACTATCGGCAATAAAGGCTATTTAAAAGCCATTACGACTATACAGTGTACGTATAGTCGACTATAATAGTCTGTATGTTGTTTTAGTCATCAGCCGAAAGGCTGGTTTTAACCTCTATAGGTTTGACTAAGTAAAACGAGAAGTAAGGTGGTTTACCATTGCCTACCTCACTGAGTAGAAAAGTATTCTTATCAGCAAGCCAGCTCCTCTGAAAAGCATCTACTTTCCACCCTGCAAATGACACTTTCATTTCATCACCACATAGTCTGGCTGTATAACGAGGCCTGCCCGTAACAGGCAAGTGGAGTCTATGAAATGGAAACATTTGAAATAAATAAATATTGGCTCCGTTATTTATATTGTTTAGTTTTACTTTCTCTTGCCCTGAATGAATATATAGGGAAGTAAACTATTGTTTTATTTTGATTTTTCAAAATTGAGTTTTCACCGAAAAGCACATTTTCAGGCCCCCTGGATTCAAAAACATGATTTTAGCGATTGGTGCGTGTATATAACGGAATGTCGTACGAAGTTAAAACTTAAATTATGTACCATTAGGGGACCCCACAAGAACATTTTCATCAGAATCAGTCAACCGAAAGTAGTAGTACTCGTATATTCGTGTAATTTTTAACTTTTTTGCAATGTTCTCAAATACGGCCGTTGTGATTGTTATAAAAATTGTGTCATTTACTACATTTTTATTTTATACAAGACAGGACAAGGGCCCCATGTCTGCTGTAATTCTTGGGGAAGCTGTGCTGTCATGCTCGTGCTTTTGGATCTTCCTTTCTTAAGTTGTTCAATGTTGTGCAGTTCACGTCTCTTCTTTTCATTCTCTTACCCGAAGATCACTTCGTGGCGTTTTTCTAAAAAATTCTCTATTCTGTGTATCTTCTTTGTCAATTTTTGCATGTGTACGGTCATTCAGTGTTACTGTGAACCATGCTGGTTTGGTTTTGAGATTTATTATTTGATCGAACATTTGTTTCGTCAATCTGTTATCGTTCATTCTGGCCAGATTTCCGAAAAATACGAGTCTCCTTTTCTCCATTACATGGATTAAATTTCCAGGTTTTTGTATATCTCTTTGTTCGAACGAGGGGTCTATTGTAATTAAGTTTTCCTTTTTAGATCCTAGGATGTTCCAAACTATTCTTCTTTCTATGTTCATTATTATTAATACCACCTTTCATCATAATTTTAAGTGTTTCTGCTCCATATAATAGTACTTCTGGTCTTACCACCGTCTAATAGTGCCTGATGTCTGTATCCCATGACTAGGGTTTTTCACTTTCTCTTGCCCTATATTAATATGTAGGGACGGAAAGTATTGATTTCATGTCGATTTTTCGAACGGAAAACAAGTTTCCAGACCACCTGTACCCAAAAACCTGTTTTTAGAGATTGGTCTGTGTGTGTGAACAAAATATGTCAAGAACAGAATATCGTACGAATTTGAAAGGTGGAACTTAAGTTTAAGTTTAGGGGACACGACACACGGGAATTAGTAGTTTATTAGTTGTAGTTTTATGTCAATACGCTTAACTTATTTGTGTTTTGTTAAAACTAAGAATTAAGATTATTAATTAGTAGCAAAAATTCCCTATTATAAATAAGTATTTTTTATAGATATTTCGTATAGTAAAACAAATCACACCTCAACGTTTTCAAAAATGTACTCGCAAAGGATGAAAACGGTGTGTAACCCTAAAATCAATATTTATTGTTGATTAAGTTCTAGACAAGTTAGATGACTGAATTTCGGTGATGTTATTTGTTTTTTGTTTTTTTTTATTGAGTGATGATGCCTATATAAGCCTTGGGCTTGTGCGTAGGTAATGATATGTGGTGATTTACAGATGAACAAAATGCCAGACCTGACCGGGAATCGAACCAATTATTATAGTACATTTAATTATTATTATTTATAGTATCTACATTAAAAAAATTACCCCTTAATAATTTACAAAATTTACTTTTAAAATGTTGAAAAGGGTGCCAACCCTTAAACCAATATTTTTTATTTACAAAGTTCCGGATGAGTTAGATGACTAAAACTCGGTGTAGTGCACCTAAAAATGTCACCTTTCAACGATTGCAAAATGTACCCGTAAGGGGTTGAAAACAGTCCAAATCAGGAAATCTTAAATTTTATTTATTTATAACCCTAACATAAAAATTATAGAAACCAAATAAAATTATACCCGGGTGAATACCGGACGAATAGCTAGTATTTTATAAACCCTTGATAATTAGACAATAACTTACATATAACGAATGAGAATCATTTCCTCCAAAAACATTTTCCTTTTTAAGTAATATCTAAACCCACTTAGACACTTTAAAACTAAACACTGTTTATAAAACTTATGAATGGAAAAACACTTAATAATACGTGGAAACCCACGGAAACCGTACAGTACAATGTACGTATTACACGTCACTGAATTACGTATTTGTGTCCCGTATCATCAGACGAGTGACCTAACTCGAACTAACCAAGGGTGTCACTTTCAGGGATCTATCTAATGATTTAGATCTTGTCAAAGCAATTTGTATCAATTTAACATATCACACACACGCGCAGCTACACATTGTGTTTATCTTTAGCTATCCTGTTGTTACATATAAAGTTCATTAACATAACCGCGTCATTCCATCGGCCTTCTTTTAATATATAAATAATTTTTTTTTGCTTTATTTAAAATTGCTAACACAGATTGGCCATTCGTGACTACGGTGGAATTTTTAATGATTTGCAGACCGTAGCTGGGAATCGAACCCGGCACCTTCCTCTTGGTAATTTTAACCACTACGCCACGGAGGCCGCCAAACATATAATAATAATGATCTATTTCGGTATCTATTAGAATGTTAAATTGTTACACATTTTTTTTACAAAAAGAACATGTAGTTTATAAAACTAATACTGTTGTGCCGGCCACATTGGCGTAGTTGGTAACGAGCTCGCTTCTCATCATGTGGTCCTGGGTTCGAATCCCGCTCAGGCACGGCATATTTTCATACGTTACAAAAAATCATTTCATCCTCATTACGCACAGTTACGCCCCAACGTCGTCGCGAATGACCACAGCAGTTGATGCGATGTTAAATAATTAAATTTAAAAAACATACTGTTGCGTATTTTAAAATATTATTTATTTTAAGTAACGGGTGTTTCAAAAAGGACGTAACTCGTTTTTAGGTGGCATGAATGTAGTACAAAACTATTAAGGAGGTACTGCCTCGCCAAAAATGGTAAACATTTTTTTTTTACAATTTCTGATCACTTAAAATGTTCTGAATTTAATGAATATTTTCTATTAGAAGTACATTACGTAGTAGCCTAACCAAGAAAATTGAATTTTGTTAATCATATGTCAAAAGTAAAATTTCACATAAACAGCTGTAAAAACAATGACTTTCGAAAATTAATATCTGCAAGAAAGCTCGTAGAGAGTTAATTCTTTTTTTTTTTAATTAACTGCCTAGCTATAATTATAGCCTCAATCACATACCTTAATTTACCAGAGGCTATCCGAGTTACCGATGTAACACCTCAAATATATAAAAGAAAAGTAACCAACTGGCTGATTAATTTAGGGAGAGTGCAGTCTGAGGTTTTAATTAGTTCTATATATTCAAACTAATTGCTCTTCCTCTTGTTTCATTCATAGATTTTTGTCAGCATTGTCATCAAAAGTCTGCTTTCATCCTTTGCCACTACATGACATTTTATTTTTATCTGTTATATATTTTTTTTTTATATTTATTTTTGTATTAGACTACCTGTAATGATTAAGCTTGATAACTACTGTAGTGTTAGTATGTATTATTAGATATAGTATAATAGTAATATTTTTTCTTCATTTAATATGTACAGCCAAGTAATAACTACTACTATTTAGCAAATTATATTATGTATATTGTAGAAAAGGGAATTTTTAGTAATGAAATTAATATATTAAGTTCAGTATTACGTTAGGAATTTTTTTTGTATGTTTCTTTTTTTAAATTTTTATTCTTTTCTTTTATGTAAATTTAGTGTTAATATAAAAAACTATTATTATAATTATTATTATAAACCAACTCATACCCGCGCACAGGCTGGACCTGTGCGGTTATTAGGAAATAAGATAAAATAAGATTCATTGTATTTGTTTTTAGTAATATGGATAGTTTTTATTGCGGTTTTTAGCTTTTTGCTGTAGGCAAAACGAGTGCGTTGTGGAAATAATTATAATGTACAATATAATTTGAGTTTTCCGCAAATTTAATTTTTTTAAATGTGCTAGCGTTAGAAAGTAAATAACTTTTGTTCAAATTGACATAAATGTTTACTTGTTTTTTAAACATATTAGAATTTCCATATTTATGATTTAGAGTGTTTAGTTTTCTGCGAAAACTAATGCCAAATTTATTGAAAATAATATCAATTAAAATTAAAAACTGTATAAATTTTTTACATATATAATGTTTTTTAAGTTAAAATTTAAGCAAACTAAATACTACAGATCATGAAATAAAATTTTATTTTAAGAAAAATCAGATATCACTACAACTGGTCAAAATATTTACTTTCTCGTGAACCCCTAATTTTTCACTATTTTAGGGGTTGTTTACATTTTGTGATTTTTTTAAAGAAAAGTTAATTTGAGCTTAGTTTATCTGTAATAATATATTAGCTGTAACTACTTAAAGGAAAAAAATTATATTTTGGAGGGAGTACCCCCTTAAATTAATAAAATATGTATTATCATTTTATGCAAAAGTATTACAATTACGAGGGCCGTTTATTTTTCAACCTCGGATAGGTAAGTAAATATAGAAAACACGTGTTATTGCTAAAAGTTTTATACTTTTTTCAACATAATCACCTTGACGATTGAGACAATTATCGTACCTGTGGACAAGCTCTCCATACTTCATAAAAAATGTTCCCGGCAATGAATTTAATTGAGTCTTTACTCTCCTCGTTGTGTTTCTTGTGGAGTTAATGCAGCGGGGATCACGATTAAAGCAGCTGTTAATTGTGAAACTTTTCAAAGTTTGTGGAGAACCATTCAAAACAAAAGATGTACGTTGTGATCTATGACAACGCCCTTGCTGGTGTAACCCAGTGGCTTTTTAAACAATTTAAATGAAACTTTTTCAATCCCCCCCCATACATTCCTAACCTTGCAATGAGTGACTTCCATCTTTTTCCTGAACTGAAGTAGTAGCTAGGAGGGTAGCGCTTCCAAACTTGACGAGTAGCTTTAAGGGAAGACTGTATGATGGTTTTGACTGAAAATTTGATTTTCGGTTTTTTATATTTTACAATAGTTTAGACCTAGATCTACCACAAAAACATTAAATTACGACAAAAAATAATTTTAATGAAAAAAATTAAGTTTTTATCAGGTTTACCCTAAAAATTAACATTTTTCCGAGAACAAATATTTTTCATATTTTTATATTGTTCGTTTTAGTGCAAAAAGAATTTAAATTTTTTTAAATATCTGCTTTACTATTTTTAATATTCTCCGCTGTTGGTGCAGCTTTCTAACCAATTGTTGATGGACAATTAAATTTTTTTTGTATACAATTTGTTTTTATATGTGCCTTTTCCCGTAAATTTAGATTTGTAGGTACGTTTTTCTCAGAAACCATTTAACCTATCAGGCTGAAATGTTTACCAGTTAATTATCATGTGCATGCATATTCACCGACATTGTTTTTACTTCCTAAGGTGCTCAAAAATATTAGTAATATGCAAAATACGTAGAAAAAATTGTAAAAATTTTATGTTATTCGTTATTCTTTTAAAAAATTTATGGTTTAACAAATTATATTGAAAAAATATCAGTAGCTAAAACCACCCTACAACTATAAGAGTGTAAAGTTTCGTTTTCCTATCTTTCACCAATTCTATGAAAAAATGTACCTAAAAATTGCAAATTTAACATTGTTGGGATACAAAGTACAGTCTTTCCTTAAGTCTCATTTACATTCATTGATAGGAACATTTTACGAAGAGGACATTGGAAAGCTTATTCATAAGTACGACAAATACCTCAATCGTCAAGGTGATTATGCCGAAAAAAAGAACTATTAAGTGTGTGTAACTTTCAGTAATAAAACATTTTTTTCTATATTCACTTGCCGTTTATTTATGGTCGGAGGTTGAAAAAAAACTGTTATTAATTTACCATTAAATAATCTTATAATAATTTTCTGCCCATAACAGACAGGTGGAGTGTCAAATTATTTACACTCAATTTGTTCGTTGCAGGGCTAAAATAAATAGTTCTGTTTCTTATCACATGTTCAGCTAATTAAATGACTGAATCATTTAAAAACAGAAGGGGTAGAGGTGTAAAAGACACTAATCAGAGTTATCTCCTCTGAAAGTAATGAATTTCTTATACAGCCAGACCCTGTGGTGAATTAAGTGAAGGTGTCATTTACAGAGTGGAAAATATGTGCTTTTCAGAGGACTCGGCATGCTGATAAGCGTACTTTTCCACTCAGTGAGGAAGGCAATGGTAAACCACCTCTCTCCTCGTTTTACTTAGTAAAACCTCTAGAGGTTCAAACCAGCCTTTCGGCTGTTGACCTAAACAACAACATAATAATTTTCTGACCCTAGCCCGGAGTCTAACTCGGATTCTTTCGTTTTGTTAACAGATGTGATTTTGCAGTAAAACATCAAATTCCGAAAACTTAAAACATTTTCAAACTTTTAAGTTTTTGTAGCAAAAACATGAAACAGTATTATTCTTAACAGAATTTTGATAAGATAATTAATTACTTACGTGCTCACGTTTTCCTGAAAAAAAGTTTAGTAAATTATTCTTGAACTTGAATAATCATGAAATAAATTTTAATAGTTTTTTAGAACACTTATATTTGTTTCTTGTTGAAAAATTTGTGTCGTTATCAATTCACACAAAATTAAGTTGTTTGTAGTGTAGATAATCTCTTAGCTATACTGCATGATGGCAACTTTTATTTTGAGTCAAGTTCTCCAGTCTCGTTGTAACATATAGTAAATGGCAACGATTCCCCCTCCACTACGCGTTTCATTCCGTTTGTCTTTTCTATCATCATGTTACAGTTATTATCGAATCTTTAAACGTAACACTCCTGTCTTTGTTTGTTTGTATGTGTGTGTGTGTGTGTTTATGCGCGTGCGTAAGTTATTTCATCCCTTGTTCGTTGAGTTCTCTAAGATTCCTTTCCTTAGTCCCTCTCTGTTTTTTTATGTTTGTAGTTTTTACTTTCTCTTGCCTTATATGAATATACAGGGAAGGAAAGTATTGTTTTCATGTCGATTTTTACCAAAAATTCACACGTTTTCAGGCTCCCTGAACCCAGAAAACCATACTTTTAGCGATTGGTCTGTGTGTGTGAACAAGTATCTTAAGAACAGAATACTATAGTACGAAGTTTAAACTAAGAACTTAAGTTAGGTACAGTTAGGGGACCCTACATTAACATTTCATCAAAATCGATCTACCGGAAGTAGTAGGTAGTTTGTTAGTGCGGTTTTTTACTTTTTTCAATTTTCTCAAAAACGGCTCGTACGATTTTTTTAAAAATCGCCTCATTTGCTATATTTTGTATGTTCTACAAGATAATTGTAAGCGACTGAAATTCTTGGGGAGGCTGTTACATTTTAAAATAAAAGTGTAGGCTATATTAAAATTGAAGAACATAAAAAATTACAACTTTTATTTCAAGCGTTTTATTCTACCACGCTTAGTTTAGTGTCAATTAGTGATTTTCTATATTTTTTTCATCAAAATCTGTAAAAAATTAGATTTTTTTTTAAATTACGGCGTTATGTATTTGACGACAAAACTGGATGTAATCAAAATTATAGAAAATTTAAAAAACTAACCCTTTTATTTAAAAAAATTTTTCTTGATGGCCTAGTTTAACATCAATTTCCCGTCTTTGTAAGTTCTACAGAGGTTGATTTTTTTATTTTACGTCATTCACTTATGATTAAACAGGTTATATTGTTCATTATTTATATTGGCAAAGGAAAGTCATATGAGTTTTCACACCAGATTTTTTCTTCACGCGAAACTTTAAACTGTAGTAAGCCTACTTCTTTGTATTGTTGATTGATAGGTATTGTATTAGTTCTGTATTAACTTGGTGTGTTGGTTGGAAGTATTTACAGTATGACGTCATTATTGTTGTGTACTTTTCCATGTTTCTGTTAGATTTTATGATGGTCGGTTTTTGTTTAAATATACTCCTAGTACACGTTGATTTGTTTTGTGAAATCAAAGTTTTGATATAAAACAGTCCTCTTTCTTATTAATTTCCTCATTCTTATTCGTACTCTTTAACCTCCCTCTTTCTCCCTTCACCCGTGGTGTAGTGGTCCGCGCAAATAGCTTCTACACCAAGGGTCCTGGGTTTGATTCCCTGGTCAGATCTGGCGTTTTTTTTCCACTAATTTTCAAGTATAACCCTTCATCGTCTCCATTAGTAGTAATCTGGAAGACATTTGGATGTGAAACCGAAATAAATTCCTATGTCCTTTCCTTCCTCGTTTTCCCATTTCTCTCCGTCATCTTGGGGTTTGATTCCCGGTCAGGTCTGGTATGTTTTTCATTCATCACCCTTCTCATCGTTTGCGTTGTTTAGTTTATCAGCCAAAAGGTTGGGTTGAACCTCTAGAGGCTTTACTAAGTAAAACAAGGCGTGAAGTAGTTTACCTTTGCCTCTCTGACTTAGTGGAAAAGTATGCTTATCGGCATACCAGCCCCTCTGTAAAGCATCCACTTTCAACCCTGCAGATGACACCTTCACTTCATTCACCAAAGGGTCTGGCTGTATAATTAAATTCATTACTCTCAGAGGATACATCTCTGACTGTTGTCTTTTACACCTCTACCTTTTCTGTTCTTAAATGTTTGTCATAAAATTGACTGCCCATTTGATAAGAAACACAACAATTTTTTGTAGCCCTGGAATTAGCAGATCGACAGCAAATAATTTAACACTCCACCTGCCTATATGGGCAATCATCGTCTGCATTAGCAGTAATTGCAGAACAGTCGGACGTAATAAAAAATAACAAAAATAAATTTCTTTTTTTCTCTCCCTCTCCTGTTTCTCAACATCCCCCCTCCCCATTCTCTTCCCCTCGCCCCTTTTTCTTCTCTCCTCTTTCTTTCTTATTTTCCTTCTTATCTTCAATGTCCTCCTTTTTTTTCCCTTTCTCCTTTCCTTGTTCTTTTATCCCCTCATTTTGCTATTTCTCCTTCATTTCCTTTCCCCTGGTCCCTCTTCTTCATTCCTTCTTCCACTTTGTTTTCCTATTTCTTTTCAGAAAAAAAAAATGGTTTTCTACTTTTTAACGCTGGTGTAAGTTCATAGAAAAAACAAATTTAGGTATATTTTCTATCATGTATATTATGCCTGCATATCAATTGGTCACCATACAAGATGCTTCCCCGGTTGTTGATACCTAACAGTTAACATTTTTACCGACTTGCTTAATTGTCCTTAAAGCAATTTATAAATTTTATTCATTTTGTTTATTTTAATTACGAGTAAATACCAGAAATCTTTCTTGTAGAATAATAAATAAAAAATGTTATTTCGTACACTTTTCCCCGTAGTTTTTTGGGTTAGTTTTTCAACCCGATTACGTTTAGGTATACGTGATCTGTTCAACGTAAAATTTTAATGTTTGTGTGTACGGTATTAAAAAATTGGGGCTAATAACTATTAATTTGGACAGGATGGTTGCATGGATTGAGGTTCTCTTTAAGATAAACGGTGCTCATTTGCCTGGCATTAAAAATGAAGATGTTGTCGACCTATTTCTTATCTTCACACATGTTTTACTTATAGGGTGTATAAGAAATAAATGTTGCTACATTATGAATATAGGCCGGTGAGGGTATGATTAACTCATTTTGGTTGACTCCGTTTGGATTAGTTCCACTATTACTTTTTCCTGTTCATGTGAATATATAGGGAAGGAAAGTAGTATTATTTTCATTTCGTTTTTTTTTAAATTGACTTTTCACCGGAAATAAACGTTTTCAGGCCCCCAGAATCCAAAAAACATGTTTTTGCCGATTGTTCTGTGTGTTTGAACGGAAGAGCGTACAATATTGAAACTTGAAACTTCAGTTAAGTACCACTAAGAGATCCGACGCGAACATTTTCATCAAAATTGGTCTACCGGAAGTAGTAGTTTATTCGTGCAATTTTCAATAAAGGTTCCTATGATATTTTTTTTTTAAATCACCTTACTACAATTTTTATGCTCAACAATATAAGGTAAGCGGCATGTGTGCTGAAATTCGTGGGGGTCCTGTACTTTCGTGGTAAACATTTTTTTTTTTTTTGTTTAAGATTGTAGTCTTGATTTGCATTTTACTCCCAAAAAAGTTGTAAAAAAAATTAAAAAGACCTAGAACTTTTGTTTCAAGCTTTTTTTAACGCAGCGCTTTGTTTAGCAGTTATGTAATTTTTGTATTTTGTCATTTAAATCGGTAAAAATAGGGGATTTAAGTGTAGGTAATAATAAAGAAATATGACAATATGCTTCTCTGTGTTTTCTTAAAACGAATAGTTAAGATGATTAATCATTAGTAAAAAATAAAAACCCCGATTGTAGAAAAGGAAGCAAATTAAACATTTTGGATGCCAAATAACAATGTTGATGCTGATAGAGAGACTTTTTTACAGTTGCGGAAGTATTAGTTGCCTCTTTCTAGTGTTGTAGTGGTAGTAGTCTCTGCTTCGTAGATGTAATCTGTTTTTATGCCCCCTAATTAGAAATTTCTTTAACACAAGAGTTGCCTTATTTATATATTATATTCATCGCTGGAAAACCAGCGAAATCTGTTCAAACGAATATCTCGGAGGTTGGTTGAGCAAGAAAAAGTAAAAATGTTACTACCATTACGCGGTGAAATACTCGTACGGTAAGACATTTATGGGACATGTTGTACGATGCGTTTATGATTAGAGGCTATTGTTCTAGAATGCGTTGTGCGTATCCAGTCCGCACATGCTGTCTCACTCTAACTCCCCACAGACACACGCATTATCACGTATCCGGTCGGATTCTAACCCTAAATTTATATTTATTTATTCATTTGATTAGTCTAAAGAAGTCCACGTGTCGGTCATCTTTATTCCATTTGCTCATAGCCAAGTGAATAAATGGCAGGCAAACTTTGACAAAATATGTGGATATTTTTACTTAATCTTTCCCTACATGAAAATAGTTTGTAAGGAAAGTTATGTGTTCAGGTACCCTTTGCTCAAAACACATCAACCGACATTCTGTGTGTGTGTGCTACACAAGAAACAGAAGTGATTACTATGTTGCTAATCACAACACTGAATTATTTCAACAGGAACCTACTTATGCAGATAGAAAATGCATTAATAAATTTACCACTGTTTTTAAAAAGTTGTGGTAATTTAAATTTGTTTAAAAAACAGCTAAAAAATTCTTGATTGATTAAACTTGTTTTCTTGGCTAAGTAAAGCTAGGCGAGAGGTGGTTTACCTCCTCTGGATTGCCTTCCTCATTGAGTGGAAAAATGTGCTTATCAGCATGCCGAGCCCTCCGAAAAGCACCACTTTTCACCCTGCAAATGACACTCACTTCATTCGCCACAGGGTCTGGCTGCGTAATGAAATTCATTACTCTCAGAGGAGATAACTCTTGACTAGTGTCTTTTACACCTCTACCTCTTCTGTTCTTAAGTACTTCAGTCGTATAATTGGCTGACCATGTGATAAGAAATAAAACTATTTTCTGTAGCATTGGAACTATCAGATCGAGTGCAAATAATTTATCACTCCACCTGCCTGTTATGGGCGAAAGATGCAGTTGTAAAAAAAGTAATTTTATGTCAACGTACGTGTTCAGTTATAAATTTTATCGGATTATAATTTTTCTTAAATTCCTGGAAATTCACTCTTGACGTAATGATAATATCGAACAACGGAAATTTTTTTGAGAAGTCCTAGAAGTACATTTTGTTTTTATTTTATTTTACTTTATTTAAAAATAAAGCAATGTATGGTTTCGATGTGATGACCCATTAGTAATTGTGTTTTATCCATATTGGTTCCCCTCCCAACGTACCTATTACATAGTCTTTATATAAAAATAAATGTTTACCCCAGTATTTTTTATGTTCTCCTTTTTTATATAAACGTAAGGTTACTGTATTGCGTCATCGACCTCTCTCTTAATTTAATAATGCTTTTGATTGGATAAGCTTTTCATAAGGTCGTTATAGGTTGGATGGAAGGTAGGGATTATCGTATCAACGTGCATATGTAATGATAGGTCAGTTTATTTATATAACTTCCTTAAAAACTTAATATCATCATCCGGTAATCTTTTTGCAATATTGGAAAAATTCTGGTGTGAAATTTTCAAACTTCTTTTGCCAATTTATAAATAATTAAAAACAAAACCTCAGAGCCCATACGCATTGCTGCGGTTAACCGCAACGCGGTTTGACAACGTTGAACGGAATCTTACGACGATTAGGTATACAATTGGGCATCCACGGTAAAGTACCTTGAAGTCACGTTGGATAAGAGGCTTACCTTCGCCGACCACACCAATGACAAAATTCGTAAGGGTAAGATCCTTCTATACAAACTTACCCCCATTCTCCGCGCCAAATCTATCGCCACTTCTGTAAAACTTCTCATGTATTCTGCCATCATCCGTTCCTTCCTTCTATACGGGTCGGTGGTCTGGTGGCCACTACTACCCAATACGCATAAAACGTCCTTTCACGCCTTTCAAAATCGCATCCTACGCCTCATTGCGAATTTCCACTATCTAATTACTAACTCCATCATCAATGATCACCTTCTTTTTCCCTCCATCCAGGACTACATCCAAAACACCTCAAGAAATCTCCACGACGCTGGAATGGCTTCAGAAATTGAAGCCATTCAGAACATCTATACTAGACCACACCCACTAGCGACGATCCGCCAACTGCCATTCCATGACTTACTGTAGTAACGCGACTTTCAGCGTAAATTGAACATATAATTGTACCAACTTCAGTCCTTCGCGCCCAGCCAGATTTTTTGTGATATTAATTTAGATTAATGTTATGGAAAATCTGGTAATTGTTCTGTAATATATATGTTGATATTATTATTGATGTATACATTAGTATTTACTCCCGCTCGTTTTTCTGATTCTGAAACTAAATTTTACTTCCAACGACCTTTCCGTAATGTTTCATTGAAGAAACCTAGCCCCGTAATTTATCTTCTAATGATCAGGTGATATTTCCCACAACATCGTCTAAATTATCAGTAATCAGTTTCATTAATCAAAAATACTATTTTATCTATTCTAGATTGTTAAATAATGACTTTGGTTTTACTGTTACTCTAATATATTAGTAATTTAGAGTTGGTGGTTGGTGAAATGACTTATTTTGGTGATGCACCTAATTTAGTGAAAAATTTTGTTTACTCAGCACCCCTCCCCCCACATGCTCGGTTGAACCTGCAGCTGTTTAACAACTATCAGCGGTTCCTTGCGGTGATTAGTTGAACATGATACACTATCTGGCTAATAGGTACTGGTACTGTACAAGAAGGATTTTGTTTTCTTTTAGTAGTTTTCTTGTTTTATTTTTGGAAGAGGATAAAGTTAATAAATGTTATCCTAAAATAATTATCTTTAAACAATTTTGTTCTTATTACTTGTCTGACATGTAAGTTGATTGAACAAATAGCAAATGAAATTGGTTGAAAAAAAACTACTGACGCAATGGCGGTTAACCGCTGGATGGGCCATAGTTCTTTATCAACCGCTTTGTTGTTTGGCGGTCGCCCGTGTCGTAGTGCATAGTATACAAAAATCTAGTGTGAAACAATCACATAACTTTCTTTTGCCAATGTAAATAATAACCAATATAACCTAACATTAGTAATAAAACATTACCAATAAACAAAAAACAACCTTATTTTAATCATTAGTGAATGATGCAAAATGAAAACCAACCTTAGTATGGGTTAATAATACGGAAAATCACTCTTTCACGCTGAGCTAGGCTCTTTAGAGAAAAATGCTTGAAGTAAAAGTTGTGGCTCTTTTAATTTCCTATAAATTTGATTTATTAGAACAATTTTGTCGTAAAATACATACTAAGGCCGAAATCTTAATAAAATCCAATTTTTACAGATTTTCATGAAAAAGATCACTATTACCGCTGAACTAAGCGTTATACAAAGAAATGTTTGAAATAAAAGTTGTAGGTTTTTAAATTTTCTACAACTTTGATTATATACACTTTTGGCCTAAAATGCATATTAACGCCGCAGTCTTTAAAAAACCATGTTTTCTACGAGAGCTCAGCCTCCCCAATAATTTCAGCAGACATGGCGCCTACCCTATCATGTAGGACATAAAAAATTTAGTAAATGAAGCGATTTTTAAAAATATCGCAGGAGCCGTTTTTGAGAAAATCGCAAAAAAGTGCAAAATTGCACGAATAAATTACTACTTCCGGTTGACCAATTTTGATGAAAATGTTCGTTCTTGGCTCCTCTAACCTAACTTAAGTTTCGAGTTTCAACTTCGTACGATGTTCCGTTCTTGAGATATTTTGTTCGCACGCACGCACGCACGCGCACACACACACACACACGCGCGCGCACACACACACACACACACACACACACACGGACCAATCGCTAAAACATGTTTTTTTGGTTCAGGAGTCTGAAAACGTGTACATCCGGTGAAAACTCGATTTCAAAAAATCGATATGAAAACAATAATTTCCTTCATATTCATACGGGCAAGAGAAAGTAAAAGTATGGTTTTCACTGTTTACATCAACCGCCTACGTGCGTATAGACCCAATTTTAATCGTGGGTGGATTCATTTTGTCATTTGACACTAGACTAAAGTGCCTAAAGACCCGTTTTACCAGAACGTGGTAGAGAATTCCGGTTTAAGACGTTTCGTTCATCGCTATCCATTATCCTTTTTCAACATAGAACACTTCACACAATTCATAATTTCTTGCAATATACAATTCAGAATATCGCTATTATTAAACATAATACAGTAACATATTGTTAGCACAACATCATAAAAGATCTGGTTTGAAATACTCGCTTGACTTTCTATTGCCAATGTACATTGTGAAAAATGTAACTTATGTTTAATCACGAGTGAATGACGCTAAACTAAGCGCTGTAGAAAAATGCTTGAAATAAAATTTAAAGGATTTTATCATTTTCCACTAAGACTAAATGGTAAATTTTTTTGGGTTCAGGGGATTATGTATTGTGTTGAAAAATCGACATGAAAACAATAGGTATTTTCCTTCCCTTTATATTCATTTTGCCCAGAACAGGCAGCTGGAGGGTTAAATTCTTTGCATTCGATCTGCTAGGTCCTGGGCTACAAAAAATTGTTCTTATCTTATCGCGTGGTCAGTCAATTATTTGATTGAAGCTTTTAAGAACAGAAGAGATAGAGATGTAAAAGACGCTAGTCAGAGTTATCTCCTCTGAGAGTAATAATTTCATTATATAGCCAGACCCTGTGGTGAAGGAAGTGAAGGTGTCATTTGCAGAGTGGAAAGTAGATGCTTTTCGGAGAGCCTGGCATGCTGATAAGCATACTTTTCCGCTCATTGAGGAAGGTACTTGTAAACCAACTAACTCCATGTTTACTTGATAACGTCTCTAGAGGTTCAAACCAGCCTTTCGGCGGATGACCTAAACAACAACACGACATTTAGCCTATATGCCCATATCCTATATATCCTATATGTCTTTATATGTCCATATAGTTATTAAAAAGAATGTCTGTCCATCTATTTGATGGTGATTACTGATTTAATTTGTCTGTTTACAGTTGCTATTGTCTCCAGTCTACACCATGCCTTCGATCAATTCATTTTGCTCGAATTTCCTGAAGTCTTTCTCCAACCGAATGTAAGTTATCAATTTATATTCAGTATCCTAGACTGTTAAATTGGTTGTGTTTTTTCAGAGTTTTAGACGCAATAAAATATTTCGGTGTAAGAGCGATAATTGACGCTAGTCATGGGACGAATTATAATAGCTTACATAATCCAATAATTTTTGTTCGAATAAAGTTCCTAACAGCTACACGCTGTATGAATGGTATCGATACATAACATAACATTTAAAACTAGGTTCATTCGGGATCTGGTTATAATAAATAATAAACATACTAACGTTAAGCTTATAACAATTAATGATTTAACTTAGCCTACTAACAAATACAATTAGATTACATAAAATAAATAAATTGCAAAACGTAAGCTTCAACCTACTTGACTAACAATAGATAGGCCCTACTGTTCTTAAAAACCAAAATAATTACCTGCCCACAATCACTTGCTACCACTCGTACGCTAAGCACTATTAACGGAGTTTAGAATGACACTGTTTCGAACGGCCGGATAACACTATCCATTCACAAGCTCAACTATTGATCTGACTCACTACAAAGGCGCTAACTGATTTTATACCTGCATTTTGATAGTTAATCTAGACCCTTCGAATAATTACGAGATCTTTCTAACAAAATCGTCGAACAAAGTAAACATTTCTACTGCTTTAGATTTCCTAGAATTCCTATTCAAAACATTTCATTCATCGCAATTCACTATCCCTGTTCAACACACTCCACCCCATACAGTAGGCCTACACATTTCTTCCAATAAACAACCTATTCTATCAACCATTTCTGGAATAATGTTACAATATTATTCAGAACCCTGAACATACGAAGTTATTAGAACAAATGCAGTGTACTGGTAATATGAACACATCACTACTCTGTTGGCATTATTATTCAGTGTTCTGTCATCCGTATGGCGTACTGCATCCTCCACTGTGTTACACTGTGCTTTAACACCCAAACCCCACCTTTTCTACTTCTCTACTTGATGCAGCACAATTTGTATCGAGCACCATCCACAGAAACAGACATAACAAACCATAAAATTTTGGTTTTTAGGCACATTAAACATTAAATTTATTCTTAATTCACACGCCTCGATAACACCTAAGCCAAAGTTCGCTCGGGATCTGGGAATAATAAATAATAAACAGGCTTTCTTTAAACTTATAATAATTATTTATTGAAACAATTATTAAACTTAGACTGCTAACAAATTACAATTAAATTAATACAAACTAAACTCAACTGCACCTAAATAAAATACTGACACAGTCGAAACAAATATTTACCTGTCTACAGCCACTACTGATACTACTCGCACGCACACGCATTATTAACGTAATTCAGAACAGGTCCCGTAAAGACACTATTTTGAAACCATCCGACAACACTAATTCCATTCACAGTCACGTACTAACTAACTCACTACAAAGGCGCTTACTGTTTTTATTTCTTGTTTAAAATCTTTTTGGGAGGGCTGTGCTCTTGTAACAAAAAATTGTTTTTTGCAGCTTTAATATGCGTTTTAAGACAAAATTGTACAAATGTAATCAAAGTTATAGGAAATGAAATAATCTGGTGTGAAACACTCACTTTCGGCCGGCCCGTTGGCGTGGTGGTTAGTGCAACTGGCTTCTACGCCAGGGCCCCGGGTTCGATTCCCGTTCAGGTCTGGCATTTTTTCATCACTCATTTTGTTCTATCACCCTTCTCACCATCTGCATTAGCAGTAATTGCAAAACAGTTGGACGTTAAACAAAAATAAAAAAAACACTCACTCGACTTTCTCTTGTCAATGCAAATTGCAAATAATTAACAATATAACCTTAGAAATTAACAAAAAACTAACCTCAAAAAACAACCTAATTTTAATCATGAGTGAATGATGCAAAATGAAAACCAACCTTAGTTTGGCTTAAATAATACGGAAAATCACTCTTCGATGCTAAACAAGGCTCTGTAGAGAAAAATGTGTGAAATAAAAGTTGTAGATCGTTGAATTTCTTATTAATTTGATTACATACACTTTTGTCGTAAAATGCATACTAAGATTGAAATCATTAAAAAACAGAAAATCACTACTTACTGCTAAACTAAGCGTTATACAAAAAAAGTTTGAAATAAAAGTTTTAGATTTTTAAATTTGTCTACGACTTTTATTACCTAAGGCCGCAATCTTAAATAAACCATTTTTTGCTATGAAAGAACAGCCTTTCCAAGAATTTCAGTAGACATGGCACCCTACCCTATCTTGTAGAGAATAAAAAATGTAGTAAACGAGGTGATTTTTTAAAAAAATTGTAGGAGCCGTTTTTGAGATTATTGAAAAAAGTGAAAAATTACATGAATATACTACTACTTCCGGTTGGCCTATTTTGATGAAAATGTTCGTGTTGGGTCCTCTCGTAGGTCCTAACATAGGTTTCAAGTTTCAACTTCGTACGATGTTCCATTCATGAGATATATTGTTTTCACACACCCACAGACCAATCGCTAAAAACATGTTTTTTGGATTCAGGGAGTCTGAAAATGTATATATTCGGTGAAACCTTGATATAGAAAAATTGACAATACTTTCCTTCTTATATATTCATATAGGCAAGAGAAAGTAAATATTTACAACTTATATTTCAAGCGTTGTTTTCCTACAATACTTAGTTTAGCATCAATTAGTGATTTTCTGTATTTTTTTCATCAAAATTGGTAAAAGATTGCAGCCTTAGTGTGCATTTGACGACAAAAGTGTGTATAATTAAAGTTATAAGAAATGAAACTATCTGCTACTTTTATTTCTAGCATTTTTCTCTACAGAGCGAGCCTAGTTTAGCGTCAATTAGTGATTTTCTGTATTTTGAAGTCGAACACAGGTTGCTTTTCATTTTGCATCATTCACTCATGATTAACATAGGTTATGGTTTTTATTATTTACGTTGGCAATAAAAAGTCGTGTGAATGTTTCAAACCAGATTTTTTTTGTTTTATGAGAGACACCTAGATTTTAAATCGGTCAAGTGTGTGGTCGTAGTCAAGATTGGCAGTTTTGTAGGAAGTTTCATAAAATTAATGGACATAAGTTTTAAGACAAAATGTAATAAATAAGAAGACGTTTTGTTGATATAATACACATACACATTTCACACTATTCTTTATTATTCATTATTCTTTATTTTCCAGAGGTGATGAAAGTGTGTCAATACGTGGCAGTAAATTTAAACCAAATGATGTAATGATAACTGCAAAGTTCAGACTTAAAAAGAAAAATGCAGAACAGGACGATATAATTAATGAAGATCACCCCCCGGTAACAGATATTAATAATTTTGGCACCATGGGTATCAGCAGCAATGATTTTAAAATAAATATCAATAAGAAAAATCAATCAAAAAATATCACGAAAAGAAGCAATTTTAATAAAAGAGTACAGAAAGTAACTAAGAAAAATAGAAGGAAAAGATTAATGTCTAAAACAGAATTTGATATTGATGTGTCACCTGATTTTGGGTTACTTAATTTGTTTGAAATAAAATAATAATATTTTTATCTTGTATTGTTTATTTATTTTCCATGTGGTTTTCTTATTGCATCCAGGAGACTCTAAAAGGAAGTAAAGAACATGTTAAGATAAAACTGATAAGTCTAAATTTTATTACTGTTAAATTCATTACATACCAATTCATTTATTACCCCTATTTAACTTGCTTACTTTAATAACCATATTATCCAATAATTTTTACCAAATAATACACTATTTGACTCAGCGTTTAGTTAGAAGTTATGTATTTTCCAATCAAAAGCTTTTTTTTTAACTCTTATGTGTGCACTTGCCCATAACAGGCAGATGGAGTGTTAAATTATTTGCACATGGTCAGCCAATTATATGACTGAAGCATTTAAGAAAGAAGATGTAGAGGTTTAAAAACATTAATTAGTTATCTCCTCTGAGAGTAATGAATTTTGTTATACTGCCAGAGCCTGTTATGAATGAAGTGAAGATGTCATTTGCAGTGTGGAAAGTAGATGCTTTTCAGAGGGCCTGGGCTTGCTAATAAACATACTTTTCTACTCAGTGAGGAAGGCAATAGAAAACCACCTCACTCCTCATTTTATTTAGTAAAACCTGTAGTAGAGGTTCCATCAAAGTACACTGGTGAACACTGTCTAGTATTCAAATCCATATAAAACTTTTACTGGGATTTGAACCACAGAACCTATGTCTCCGAAAATCAACTGTTAAACAGCTGACTTCCTGCAGTGACTTTGTTGCTAGACCAACCTGGTGGGATAAACATTAGCATTTAGGAAGAGAAAAAAAACTGTTTCATAACACTTTACTGTGGTGCCCCAGAAATACAAGGAACTACAAGGATTTGCTAAGAAAAAATAATCACAATTTTATTTTGTATGGCACTTCTTTATCACATTGTGTATTTATTTATATTTTCTTTCATTTTATAAATAGCTCGTTAGAAATATAACCCTGTAAAATTTGTAAGCATCATTGTCAGTAGTTCAAAAATGTTTTGTCATATTATTTTTGATGAAGTCACAATCTGCTGTATGTACTTTCATGTACAACCATACACTTTCTAATGTCAGAAACTGAATTGCAACCTGAAACATTAAAGAATACAGGATGTTTATAAAAGTATTAATTCGCACAATAATACTCTACTATTTTTTTCATACAGGAATTCTCCTAGAAATTTTTAATTAATACAAGAGTGAGACTAGGTGATTGGCTGTCACTGCTGCTTTTCAACTGTGCCTTAGAGAAGGTAATCAGGGAGTGGAGAATAACGGACATTAAGTGAATAAGGATGGGTAGAAGAAAGGATTATATACATGTAGTCTGTTTAGCCTTTGCTGATTATATTGCTGTGATTACTGATACCCCAGAAAATGATATAACTCAAGTGGAAAATTTAATAGCTCAAGCTGAAAAATAGGTCTACAACTATAATTTCCCAGGGCAGAGTTCATAACAAACGTTAAAAATTGCCTGAGTCCCATACCTATTCATAAAAATAAAATGAAAAGAGTAAGGTTGTTTAAATATTTGGGAGAATGGATTAGTATAAACAATAACCAGAAGAATAGCTTAGAGAGAAGGGCGGACAGATAACATGAGAACTGCATTCATGAATACCAGAAACCTATATAACAAAAAAATCTGAATATGGGATACAAAAATCAGGCACTATCAGGCTGTGGTAAGACCGGAGGAAGCATTTTATGAAATAGAAACTCTTAAAATTATGTTGAAAGGTGGTATCAATAAAATAATAACGCATAGTATAGAAACAAGAATAGTTTGGAACATCCTAGGACATAAGAAGGAAGAAGACAGTTACTATAGACAAATAGATTAAACAAACAGATAAATACAAAAAAACTGAGGAAAACATAATCCATGTAATGAGAAAAAGGAGACTTGTATTTTTCAGACATGTAGCCAGAATGAACGATAGCAGGTTGACAAAACAAATCTTTGATAAAATAATAGAACTCAAAACCAAACCAGCATGGTTCACAGTAACATTGAAAGGCCTTATTAAAGATGCAAAAATCAACACAGAAGAATTACATAACAGGGAAATTTTTAGAAAAAAAAATGTAAGCAAAACATGAAGAAGTAATTAAAATATTGCTTTGGCATGGTCTCTCCAAAGGGCGATTCAGAAAAAAATACTAATTGTTTTTAATGTTAGTAGGAAAATTCACAACTGTTACAAATAAAACAACCAGTGAATATGATGGTGGGTGAAGAATGAATGGAGAGCACCATCCACTCGGATATCTCCCACATTTTATTTATTTCATACTAATTCATCAATTTATTTATTAATGACATATAACAGTTCCTAAAACAGCAGATCCCTGCTCCACTTCCTCCTTAATCGCCTTTTAACATTGTTTGATAGATGACGGGAAGCAATTTTATGTATCATTTGGTTTGGATGAGCAAAAAGTCTGTTGTCGATAAAGTTGAATGAAGACTTCTGTTACTAGAGGAATTTTAAGGTCGTTATATAAAGTAGCATTAGAAACAAAAGAGAGTTTGTTGATTAATATTCATAACGTGCAATTGAAAGCTCTGAATCCGAGCTATCACTGACCATTTAGCCCATCCATAAATTTTAACAACACACATCTAAATTGGCGTAAGAAGGATTTTCCATGCCGTTAGTTTCTGTGTAATTGGAAGTACTGAACATCGTACATCAATCTGTTCAACATTGTAAATCTATTGTCCAAGGTGTGTCTTTTAACAGAAACATGAACTTTCCAAGTTCATCACCTTTCAAAATGTAGGCCTGAAGAACCTCATAGATGTAGCTGTCGGTGTAGGCGAATTGAAGAGAAACACTCGTGGACAATCACCTCATTGTAATGCAAAGATTATGTGATTTGTTTAATTTATTCTTAACAACCAATTTAACAATCTCATTTACAGCTTTTTATCCCTAATTTGTGTACATTGCAATCTGTTCAATTCAGAACAATAAGCAACCCCAAAACCCGAAAAGATGAGGATGATGTGTACAACGTATTAATGAGATTAGTCTTGTACAAATCCAGGCCATTCCTGAGAGAGTATGTTAATACTCTCTCTAAGAGAGTAGGTTAATTGAACCCCAACCATCAAAGTGCACCCCTGTCTAGTATTCAAATCCATATCCATATAAAAGTAACTACCTTCACTAGGATTTGAACCATGAAGCTTTGTCTCCAAAAGTCAGCTGTCTTGCTGACTCACAACACATATCATAGCAACACTTATTGTCATGATATTTTTTGTTGTTATTTATGAATTAAGATATATGTACCTAAATAAACAATTCCTGTCACTGTAACAATAGTCAATAAAAATCTGAACTTAGCAATTTCGCCACCAAAATTGTAGCACTATTGAAACTAATTCAATTATTTTGTCATTTACCGTCCAAGATACCATTATGGCTTTTACCAGTTTTAATTTGTTTAGTGCTCCTATTTAGGTCGTTTTTCTTCAACCTGTGATAGGCCATAAATAAAAGACAAGTGAAGATAAGTGCACCTATGGCTACTTTTTGATATAATCACCTTGATTGAGGCATTTATCGTACTTGTGGGCGAGCTTTCTAATACTCTCTCTATAAAATGTTGCCGCAAATGAGTCCTGATGTCGTCTTGAAGCTCCTTGTTGTGTTTCTTGTGGAGTCCATGCTACCAGGTACCATGATTAATGCAGCTGTTTATTGTGAAAATTAACGAAGTTTGTGAAGAGCCATTCAAAGCAAAAAAAGAGGCATGCTGACTTCTGGATTTGGTCTGACCATGATATGCCTGGGCCTTACGGTGCTGGTGCAACCCTATGGCTCCCTGAGTAATTTCAATGGGAAAATTTTTGATCACCCGCAATACAGTTCTGACCAAACATGAAGTGCTAATGCACTATCTTTGAAGTGCTTCCATCTTTTCTCTGAACTGAAGAAGAGGTTAGGAGACCAGTGTTTTTAAACTAATGAGAAGCTTCAAGACTCTTTTAAATTTATTGGCAGCAACATTTTATGAAGAGGAGAGTATTGGATAGCTTGAGACAAATGCCTCAATGTCAAGGTGATTACTTATTAAAACTTTTTTTTTGTAACTGCATCCAGGAGACTCCAAAAGGGAGTAGAGGACACGTCAAAATAACACTGATAAGTCTAAATTTTAACAATGTGTTACACTTATTACCAGTTTAATTTATTACTACTACACTAATTTGCTTACTTAATAAGCATGTATATCAAATAATAGGTACACAATTGACCTCCAAGTTTAATTAGAAGTTTACATATTTTTCAAATAAAACTATTTTGAAAGGAATTTGTGTACACTATAAAATGTTTCATCAATCAAGTTTTTTTTCAGCTTTTGTTTAAACAAACTTAAATTACCACAACTTTTTAAAGCTTGTGGTAATTTATTGATATATTTGATAACTACACAAGTAGGTTTTTGTTCAAACAATTAAGTGTTGTGATTAGCAACATAGTAATCAGTTCTGTTTCTTGTGTAGTGGTTGTGGACATTTAAATTCTATGTAAAGGTATTTTGCTTTACGTACATGACCTGAATAGCTCCTTTTCCCATGTAAGGAATTTGCTTAAGAAAAATAATTGAAAATGTTTAGTTTACCTGTTAAGGCTAATGTTTCATCGAATTCACGTGCTAGTAATCCAAGAACATGTTTCACACCTTTTTCTCCGTTATGTGCTAGTCCCCATATAGCTGGTCTACCAACAAACACCTAAAAGATATGAATTAAAATTTATTTGAACATTTAACCTCTTCTCCATTTATTTAAAGGATAAAAACAATTGGTTTCTTTGTTCAGTTTTTTTCTCAGCTGCTGCTAGACTAATTCTTCTTATGTAGAGAGTAAAATTAGGTTATATTGTTACATACATTATTTAGATTGGCAAGAGCAAGTCGTGTGTGTGTTTAATACCAGATTACAGTAGAATCTCGGTAGTCCGGCCGTGCAGAAGTCTGGCACCTCCAGTAATCCGGCTCTTAAAATATGAGGCCTAAAAGTTTGAAACCTCACCCAGGACAGATTTTGGTGAAAGATTTAAATTAAATTAGGGAAATCAACTCGACCTAATTACGGCGGATTTAATGTAACATGTATGTTTAGGATTTGATTAAAGAAATAAATAAGCAGACCTTAATTATTGTTAAATGGAATAATTTTTGGCCTTTTATCCAAAACCCAGAACTGGGTCGTACTCTATACTTCATGCTGAATTGTCAACAAAACGTAATTCTCAGAACACAAGCACCCCCACACCGCACTAGGCGATGTCAATAACCGATAATTATGTTTAGTACAATGACTACTCAGTAAACCTTTTTAAATTAGTTAATTTAATTTAAAATCACATAGAAATCAATGCATATTCATTTTTTGTTTAAATTTATAGTTTATATTTCCAAAATTCCAACACATCCAGTAATCTGGCACCCTCTCGGTCCCGAACAGGCCGGATTACTGAGATTCTACTGTATTTAATTTCTAACCTAACCTGTTACATCATTTAAGTATTAGACAGTATTACCATTTTAGCTCCCAGTGCTAAAGCTTTAAAGACATCTGTTCCATATCTGATACCACCATCTAAATATACCTCGCAACGATCTCCAACAGCCTTCGCTATTTCTGGTAATGCTTCTATCTGAAAAGTTTATAACAAATTACAAATCAACAATAAAGTGAATGATTAGATTCACTATTTTCTTTAATCTTAAATTAAAATTAAATGTCAGAAACCAGAAACTGAGAAAGCTTGGAAGCAATGGATTTGGACAGTGTGACGTGCATCGACTTTTGAACTCAGTTCATTGGTTATGTTCACCGATATCTGGATTCTCCGTTATGCCATTGCACCCAGTCACTTTTTACTTTCTCTTGCCTATATGAATATGTAGGAAGGAAAGTATCACTTTCATGTCGATTTTTCTAAAGCGAGTTTCACCGGATATACACGTTTTCAAACCTCCTGAACCCAAGAAAACATGTTTTTAGCAATTGGTCTGTATGCGTGTGTGTGTGTGTGTGTGATCAAGAATGGAACATCGTACGAAGTTGACACTTGAAACTTAAGTTAGGTACCACTTAAGGACCCGACACGAACATTTTCATCAGAATTGGTCAACCGGAAGTACAGTAGTAGTTTATTGGTGTAATTTTTCACTTTTTTGGGATTTTCTCAAAAACGGCTCCTAAGATTTTTTAAAATTACCTCGTTTACTGCATTTTTTATGCTATAAGATAGGGTAGGCACCATGTCTACTGAAATCCTTGGGGAGGCTTGGCTTTTGCAGAAATAAATGGGTTTTTTAAGATAGCAGCCTTAATATGCATTTAGCACAAAACTGTATTAATAAAAGTTGTAGACAATTTAAAAAGCTACAATTTTTATTTCACACATTTCTTTGTATTAGTTCAGCAGTAATCAGTGATTTTCTGTTTTTTTGTTCATAAAAATCTGTAAAAAAGTATTTTTTAAATATTTCGGCCGTAGTATGCATTTTACGACAAAAGTGTATATAATCAAATTTATAGGAAGTAAAAAGACATACAAATCTTATTATGAGCATTTTTCTCTACAGAGCCTTTGTTTAGCATCAAGGAGTGATTTTCCGTGTATTATTAAGCCAAACTAAGGTTGGTTTACATTTTGTATCATTCATGCATGATTAAAATAAGGTTATGTTTTTTTGAGATAAGGTTTTTTTTATTTCTAATGTTAGGTTGTTGTTGTTTAGGTCAACAGCCGAAATGCTGGTTTGAACCTCTAGGGGGGTTTTACTAAGTAAAAACAAGGAGTGAGGTGGTTTACTATTGCTTTCCTCACTGAGTTGAAAGAGTATGGTTTTTAGCATGCCAGGCCCTTCGAAAAGCACCCACTTTCCACCCTGCAAATCACACCTTCACTCCATTCACCACAGGGTCTGGCTGTATAGTGAAATTCATTACTCTCAGAGGAGACAACTCTGACTAGTGTCTTTTGCACCTCTACCTCTTCTGTTCTTTAATAGTTCAGTCATATAATTGGCTGACTATGTGATAAGAAACAGAACTATTTTTTGTAGCCCTGGAACCAACAGATCGAGTGCAATTTATTTAACACTCCATCTGCCTCTTATTGGCATAAATGTTAGATTATGTTGTTCATTATTTGCTTTGGCAAGAGGAAGTCGTGTGAGTGTATTACACCGGATTTTTTTTCATATAAAGACACCTGCTTCTCTGTTTTCCCGTACATTATATTTGTTTTTGAGCTGTAAGTACTGACACCTCTTCCCATTGACTGTTAACATTAATTCATTCAGAAATTGCACGACAGATTCTAAGCTAATACATTTGTGCCTCATTGTGTTTGAGCAGCATGACAACACTGCCCAAACCCTCCTACAGCCCACATGTTGCTCTCTCCAACTTCTTTCACTTTGCTGAGCTCAAAAGGAGCCTGAAAAGACATCATTTTGGGACGGATATGGCAGGTCAAAGGATTATGACACAGCATCTAATCAGTATAGCAGTTTTGGACTTCCAGGACATAAACCAAACTGTAAAAATTGCTGGCAGCAGTATGTCGACACTCAAGGAAAGAACTTGAAGAATTTTAAATCACTACACAAATATAAGGGGAACTCAAAAATAACTGAATGCAATTCACTGTGTACGACACTGTTGTAGTTCAGGCTATTCCCATTACATATGTATTAAGTAACCCCTCTTCAGTTAGTATGACAAGTAGCGTGCTTGAGATGGTTGTAGCGAGCTCCTGAGACAGTTTTTGTGTGATGATTTTTTTGAAATGGCTAGTATTTGAGAATAGGGTGCGACATTGAAATGTTGTTTCTGGTTGGTAGAAGCGCATCAGACACGATTGATATGTTGTCTACAGGTTATCAAAAACTTGGCGTGAAAAGGACTCATGTCTGAGGGTATTTATGATTTAACTCCACCTTCCACTGCAAGCGGAGCGGACTCCATTTAACTCGCAATGGTTTAAGGGCATGTAGGTGCTTCCACACTATGAATAGAGTGAGCGGAGCAGACTGAACGAGTAGGAAGAACAAAAGAGTAGGAGGAACAAAAGAGGTCGCAGAGTTGAGCAGATTTCGGACGGACTCCGTTTGACTTGCAACACCAAATCTCATAGAAGTTCTTCTAATGCTTCTGTGTATTCTTCTTCTAATTTTTCTTCTTCTAATCTATAATCTTCTCTATAATCTAATCTCTTCTAATCTATAATCTAGAATCTTCTAATTCTAATCTTCTTCTAATGCTTCCACCATTAGATTAATAAGCGGAGTGGACTGAGCGAGCAAAAAGGGACTGCTGTGTCATGCTCTGCAATGTTAGTTTGGAACGGAGTCCGCTACACTTCCCATCAGTTTTCACTTGGCAGCAAGTTTTTCTATTGGTGAAATAGCTTTTCTAAAGTTTGTATCCAGTTTCTTTATATCTTCTTTTACAAGTGATAGTAATTCTTCAAATTGTTCTCTACTGACTCTAAAATAATTTTTGAAATATTCATCTTGTGAATCGTAGAATATTCGTAGTAATCACGTTTGACAGGCTCTCTAATGTGGATGTAGCTCATCCAAAATCTTGGTTTGTTAGCTTATTTTTCTTATGATAACTATAGAATAACAAGCATTTGTAGTTATCATCACTTCAATCATCTGACATTATTACTAGAAACGAACAAACAAGAAAAACACACTAGAAACTAACCCTCGACTTGCTCAATGCAATGACTGGATCGAACTGGCTTGATAATAAAGATGAACTGGCTGCCTCGCACAGTCCGCTGGTAATGGAAGCATCAACCTCACCCATCTCATCTCTCGCCTAGCTCACTCCGCTACCCAGTTTCAAACCTGGTGGCAGTGGAAGGCAAATACCTCTTTTCTGTAAAAATTTTTCTTAGTGGAAGGACAAAACTATTTTACTCCGTTTCGCTCCACTATTTCATGCTCATTACCTTTTTGCAGTGGAAGGCAGGCATTAAACGCAACTACATGTCAATTGACGATATTGAACACCCAGGCTGGTCTCTCCATAATCGGAATTGGTAAAAACATGGTAAAAATGTGTATAATTGTGTTTGAGGATTGAAGGCAAACTATTGATCTTGAGATGTTTATATGGTAAAACAGCCCAATTTGTGGCATAGTGGAGACTGGTTCTTCCACTATGACATTGCCCCAGCTCACCCAGCCATTTCTGTGTGTGATTTACTGTGTACCATAAATTATTGATTTTAGTCAATTAGTTGAAGTCCAACAGAGGTTGATTTTCATATTATGAAATTTACTCATTATTAAAATAACGATATGTTTTCCATTACTACTTTCTCTTGCCATACATAAAACTTTTACAAAGAAGCTGCTTTCACATGTGAAATTTTAACACACTCAAATTACAACTGTTTACACAACACTGACTAACTGAGTAAAGGGTAACCGCTTTATATAAAAAAAGTTATCGAATGTTCTTGATAGATTAGAAATATCAACAGAAGGCAATTAATTACATTGTCAAAATGCTGAAGATTATTTGCACATAAATGATGCATAGAGCCACACCTGGTCATCTGACTGAAATCCAGTGAAGTCCATTAGGTCATATCTTGCCTTCATTTTTTCCTTACTTCCAGTCTGGGTCCTCAACTAGCTGCAGAGGTATCACACAGCTTGCAGACATTTTTCCTCCCATAAATGGAGCTGGTAGCAGCGGTGAAAAATTTTCTTCATCGTCTTCTTGATGCAGAGGTGTCCGTTTGAAGTGCAGCCATGTTATTCGGTCATAACTTCCTTGGACCCTGTGTTCCTTTAACCAACTTAAGGGATGAATTTTGAAAAACCTTATCTTAGTGGGTAGTACACCTCAATAGGAAAAACATGAAAAATTTAAAGCTTCTAGGTCTAGCAGTATGGCCTGGGCATTGATAAATCAGTGAGAACAAAACTTTAAAACTAAAGTTTTCGATTACTTACTGAAGCAGGTACAGTGTCTAATTGCCTTGCCCCATGATTTGAAACAACTATAGCAGCAACCCCAAGATCAGCTGCAATTATCGCATCTTCAGCTGTTAAAATTCCTTTTAAAACTAAAGGCAATTTCGTGACACTTTTTAACCATTTTATGTCATCCCATGACAATGAGTCGTCAAACAGTTCATTTATGTATTCGTTTAATCCTGAACCTTCTTTTGCTGAATTTATTTTAGTTGACTTTAATCCTTCAAAATTACCGAGCCTGTAAAATAAATAAAGATATGGAAAATACTAATTGTTCATAAAATTTTTATTTATTACTTTGACTTACCATACTACGAATATATAGTGAAGGAAAGTATTGCTTTCAAAACTGAGTTTTCCTGGAAATACAAGTTTTCAGGCCCCTGAACCCCCAAAAAACAAGTTTTTAGCGATTGGTCTGGGTGTGTGACCAAAATATGTCAAGAACATAATATCATACGAAGTTGAAATGTGGAACTTAAGTACTACTTGGGCACCTGATACAAACATTTTCATCAAAATCAGTTAACCGGAAGTAGTAGTTTATTAATGCGATTTTATCAAAAACGATAGTTCTGTTCACAATAATACCGTGCTTTGATGCTCCAGTGTGCTACTTGGTTTAACAATCCTTTATTGGCAAGTTCCATTTCCCATTCCTGAAGAACGTTCTCCAGCACACATTTAAAAAGAAACGGTGCTAGTCCATCACCCTGCCTAACGCCAGTTTTAATTTCAAACTCGGAGATTTCTCCTAGAAATTTTACTTTCGATCGAGTCTGTGTTAATGTTTCCTTAATGACTACTGTTGTTTTTATGTCAACTTCAAATTCTTCTAAAATATTCAGTAATGTTTCTCGGTTGATTGAATCACAAGCTTTCTTAAAATCAACAAACATTACCACTATATCTCGTGAAATATAACTTTTTAGAACTAGTTTTAGGTTCCATATCTACTCTGTCCAGGATCTTTCTTTCCTGAACCCGGCTTGATATTCACCCAGTTTCTGATCTACCTATTGTTTGGTCAAAAGTGCTTTGGAGAGTACTTTGAACGTTTGTCATGGGTAAAGGGAAATTGCACAGTAATTGTTTCCATCTATCTTCTTTTTTATGCAGTGGATGTATCCGTGTCATTTTCCATTCACCGGGACTTCTCAGTTTCAGAGATCTTTTCTATTTTTTTTCTAAATGCTTGGATGGTTACTTCTCCACCATTTTTCAATATTTTTGACCCACATAAATACAAAAAAAAATTGTAAACAGATGAGATTCTGTTGTATTGTAAACCTAAAAGATAACAAAAAGTTAATCTATTTTTAAAATGTACAAACCTTAAATGTGATGGAAGATGGAATTTGTTGCGCATGTCAGCATATCTTGAACCAAATATGCATGCATCCACTGTTAATACTAATGCTTTGAAACCTGCCTTCTCTGCTCTTAAGACCATTTGACGTGTCACATCTCTGAAATAATTTTTTTTAATTAGTAATTTAAACATAAACGTAAGTTCTAGGTTCGTCCATTTTAGAAAAGTAGAGTTAATGGATTAATTGGAGTAGATACATACATATGTGAGTAAACTACACTAACTGGCACTTGTCGCATCCTAACTTCCATTCATCCTATCCACCTAGTCATACTTCCTCAATTCCCTAAGCTTCATCACGCAACCAACACTCTCCCACCATTGCTATTGTCTCACTTTTTGAGCAGGTATAGATACTGCAGTCACGAGAATCCGTTTTGTGTATGGATGGGCTGTAAGGAAGGGAAGTTAAGATTTGACAGTGTTGCCAACCTCAACAGTGAGACACCTCATTTCACTACTGTGCAGTTACTACATACTACTTTGTATTGTTACTACAGTACATCGTAAGCTGTGGTTTATTCCAAGAAAATATTTTCTTCATAAACCTTATAAGACAAATTCTGACCTGTAATTTAGCCTGTAGCTTAGTTACATGACTAGAAATGTTCGATTGACTGTATTTACCAGCTACCTTAATCTAGTGGAACATAATCTCCTAGTAGTGAATTGCCTTCTTTACTATCACTATCACCGTCATCTTTACTATACATCTCACTGGTATCTTCTGAACTGTTTCTTTTTTTACCAGGTGTCAACAAAACTGTTGAAGAAGAATAGCTTCTTCATGTCTTTATTTCCTTCTTTATATTTTGAATTGTGGAAAAAGAAACATTGCATTAGTTAGCTGCTCGCTAATGGCTTTTGTTAAGAAGCATGGAGAGACATTTTTGTTTAGCTGAAACTTCACAACACTTTATTACACTGCATATTAGATTTTGTTCACCATTGAGAATAGTCCAACCATGTTTTCAAAAAACCAGCTTTTCTTTTTATGGTAACAAACAGTTGTATTCATACAGTTAATCTACAAAAAGTTTTGTGATATACTGTATGTGCTCTGGGTATAGTATATGTTGTTGTGCTGGCCAAACTGATACCAAAGCAGTCGTGCATGCGCATGGATACTTTCCCCCTTTACCCCTCGTTAAAAACAGAGGCTTACTCGTGACTCAAGTAACTATAGTTGATATTTAATGCAGGAGAGAAAACCCTAGCTGATTTTAGATATAAGTAAAGCTTTTGACTTTGTTGATCATGGAGTCTTGTTGAAAATACTGAAGTCATTAGGTGTATTTGCATCAGGGCTCTTATCTGGCCAGGGAAGGACTTTGAAGTCCCTTCTATGTAGAAAGGACAAACCCGACTCCTTCCACAACTGAATGACTGGTTCCCTGTTGGAGACTTTGTGTGCAGCAGGACAGGGCTTCTTACCACAAAGCCAGACAAGTTATACATTTTCTTGGAGAAAATCCTTTCCTGGCCAGGTAACAGCGCTGACACAAATCCAATAGAACATCTTTGGGCAATTATTATGAAAAACTCAAGACGAAGATAATCACTATAATGACTGAGCTGATTGCTGCACTTATCAAAATATGGTATAGGGATAAAGAAATTCATACAGATCGTGAATCACTCATAACAAGCATGCCAAACCATATAAAAAATGATAAATAACAAAGGGTACCATTTTAAATATTAAAAGGTTGTAAACATGTCAATAAAGAAGTTTTGTAGAAGATATGAGCTATTGTTTTGATTTCTTTCCATGAGTCTAATAATTTCCAACATGTCTGTATATATATTTATTTTCCCGTTACTTACAAAAAAAATATCATTACAATATAAATGTTAATTTCCTTAATTATACTTTGAAAATTTAAAACTATTTACTTTAATTCAGGTTGGTAAAATTAATCTACCCAACTATGGTTTCCCATGTTCAAGGGTAGATCAATTCAGTGCTTTTTTGTTTATTAACTACTGCAACTACTAAGGTAATCTATTAGTGTGTTAGTAATTACAACTACATGTTTAGTTAGGGCCTACTTAAATACTAATGAAACTACTAAGACATTTTTATTAAAAAAGTATGCTATTATAATATGTGCAAATGAAAAAACAAACAATAAAATATGTAACATAAAAGAATTTATTTAAAAATAGAAAACTAATTATCGAAACCGGTAGATGAGCTCACAAAATTATGTTTCCTGGAGTAACCATTGCCATAGTTTCTATGGCTTCTTTCCCTACTTCCAGTAGCCAAATGGTTACTTCTTTTTTATACCTTATGATGTCCAGCATAGTTTTAATTAATTGTAAAGGGAACAGATCGGCTAAACTCCTTAACTGGCTTACAGATATGTTACACGATTTTCCTTCAAATTGTCACCATGAAAAAACCATGGTAAATGAAATTTAAAGAGATGTAAACACTTTACTTCTTCAGTCCAAAATAAAGACTAGTTTTTCATAATAGTGACCAACATCATTTGAGACAGCACTGAATAGGAGATGTATCAGACAAGTTAACACTTACCTATCTTTATAGATGTAGAGTTGAAACCATTTAATTGTGTTTGGAGCAGCCTTCGCTACATCTTCTAAGCTAGTTGTTGATAATGTTGATAACGTAAAAATTGAGCCAAATGCTCCAACAGCTGAAAAAAATTCAAGAGATTTATTAGTGGTCACATAAGGAACGACAAATGCATAAAACTTAGTAATGCGTAAAACAAGTAATGCGATAAAATATGTACCTTATATAAGAACACAAAAATGAACCAACTTCCTGGCAAAGAGAACATAGCAGACGAATGGAGTTAAGAATAGGAGCACAGTATATATTATATGCTTAAGAGAGTGAAAATAACTACCAAGAAAGCTGGTGGCCCATACTGCCCTCCATTTTCTGCGAATGGGCAAAAAACGCATGAAAAAAAATGAAAATTATAGTCTACCTATTGCTTGAAATTTTCTTTTTACCGGTTTTCTTATTCAAGAATTGTATTTACCTTACAATAAATATATTACAATTTAATTTTACAACAATTTATTACATCAAAAAAAATTAAGAAATGTTTTAGTAGCCCATACTAGCCGACTTTCCCATACTTTTGTCATAAACTGCAAATTAAGGCCGCTATCTTAAAAAATCCCATTTTTTACTGATTTTGATAAGACAAATTCAAACAATCACTAATTGACGCTGAACTAAACGTGGTAGATATTTTGTTTTAAATAAAAGTTATAGGATTTTTAATTCTCTACAACTGTTATTACATACTACGCTTATGCTGGAAATGCATATTAAGTCCTCAATCTTAAAAACCACATTTTTTACAACGATTGCACAGCTTCCCTAATAATTTCAGCTAACATGGTGCTTACCCTATCTTGTAGAGCATAAAAAAATATAATAAGTAAAGCGATTTTGAAAAATACGTACATACAAAAATCATTTTTAAGGAAATTGCAAAAAAAGTGAAAATTGCACGAATAAACTATACTAAAGGCCAAGCCAATTGCTGTGAGCGCTGGACTACGCATGCGCATATATACTTCGACCTGCATACCTCCGAGCTGCAGTAAGATGTATAGTCAGCGTGTTGATGAAAATTGACAACACCCATTGTATTTTGTAGGCATGCTGTTCTATTGCAGATAATATACGGTGCACTATTGCAGTACATACAAGACTGTACTAATGCAGACGCACGTTTTGCCCAGCGCTCTCCTTACGAAAATCAGACTATACTTCCGTTGACCGATATTTATGAAAATGTTCGTGTCGGGTCGCCTAGTGGTACCTACCTAACTTACGTTTTAATTTCGTACGATTTTCCGTTCTTGAGATATTTTGTTCACACACACAGGCAAACCGCTAAAAACATTTTTTTTGGTTCAGGGGGCCTGAGAATGTGTATTTCTTGTTAAAACTCGATTTAGAAAAATCAACATGAAAATACGAGTTATATTCGAAAAGTAAGTTCCGTTTACTAATAAAAAAAACAAGTGCAGATATAGCAAAGCAATTTATTTCAAAAAAATCTACAAACCGTACTCTACTTTTCGTTGTAGCTCCCGTAGTTTTGCAGTCATTTGTCAAAGCGTGATACAAGTTTTTGCATGCCTTCTTCGCAGAATGTTGCTGCCTGTGTTGTCAACCGTGTGGTAACATGTTCTTTCAGCTCTTCATCGTTGTGAAGCGTTCTCCACCAAGGCAAGCTTCAGATGCAGAAAAAGATGAGTCGTTAGGAGCGAGGTCGGGGCTGTACGGAGGATGGCCAAAAACGTCCCAGCCAAAACCCTGTAGGAGGTTTTTAGTCACATTCACCGTATGTGGTCGGGCGTTGTCGTGAATGAAAATCACACCTTTTTAAGCATTCCCCGGCGCTTGTTCTGTATTTCGCGGAGCAGTTTCTTAAGCGTCTTGCAATAAACATTTTTGATTGTTTCACTTCGCGGTAAAAAAAAATCAATCAGTAAACACCCTTATCTGTTCCAAAACACTGTGCCCATGACTTATCGACATGTCAAGATTTGCTTGGGTTTAATCTTCCTGGGAATAAAGTGTGCCTCAATTCCATCGACTGCCTTTACTTTCAGGAGTGTCATAAGCAACCCAAGTTACATTCCCGTAACTATTTGAGATTAAAATTTCTCGCCATTCTCTTGATAACGTGTCAGAAAATCGAGTGCGCTGCCCATCCCACAAGCGGCAGGATTTTCGATTACCACCGTCATTATAAACTAGCAACGAGACGTAGACAGCACACAGCGATCTTCGACTGACGTCAACCAGAGTAACTACCGCGCATGAACGGAACTGCGATTAAAGCGCTGCCGCGGAGAAAAATTAAAACGGAACTTATTTTCCGAATATGCCTCATACTACTTTTCTTCCCTACATACTAATATTCATAACGGGCAAGAAAAAGTGAAAATAGAAATAACTTTATATACAATAAAGAGTGT
Organism: Catonia carolina; assembly: GCA_035578175.1. Lineage (NCBI taxonomy): Eukaryota > Metazoa > Arthropoda > Insecta > Hemiptera > Achilidae > Catonia > Catonia carolina. The sequence goes on along the minus strand of JAQMRL010000012.1, from coordinate 15,369,733 downwards.
ACAAAGATTTTTAAATTTTATTAAAAATATTTCATTTCCTTAAACTCAATATGGCAACTGGCTTCTACGCCGGGGATCCGGGTTCGATTCCCGGTCAGGTCTGGCATTTTTTCATCATTCATTTTCATTATTATCATTATCCACCGTCTGCATTAGCAGAAATTGCAGAACAGTCAGGCGTAAAACCAAAAAAAAAACTCAATATGAACGAACATCCACATTTGAATGAAACAGTTGAGCCCAGCTTTTCAGAAATTGGCGATAGCTAAATCTATTTCCTTACCTCCAACCTAACCTCCAATTGTTACTTCGAACTCCTTGTAGATCTCTCATGAATTTTATCTAATTAATGCATTTTAAGTCCTTGTAGGCCTATTACTTAAAAAAAGTTGTAAAAGCATACAAACCTCTAGCATTGGCACATTCTCCTTCTGGATGTGCCATTTTTTGCATGGCTGTTGGTGAAACAGCTATCGGATACTTTACGTTATGACCAAGAACTGTCGTAGCACAACTTCTTTTAGATACGTCTATCATCATACGAGGACGTATCCTTAACCTAAAAAGAAGTAACATTTTAGTTTACAGTTTGAAGTGTTTGGGTGTTCAATCATCTGGCATCGTAACAAATGACTATGCCACTTTCGCTTGTATTTCCGAACTCGCGAGAACGCCGCTATTCCGAAATTTTATATATAACTCGAAGTACATTTCATAATAACTCCTGTTTTCTGGGCTTTTTAACTGCGTCCAGGAGACTCCCGAAGAATAATAGAACATGTCAAAAACTTGTAATAATAAAAACATTTATTTCCCATATTAACAGTTACATAAAAAAAACATAAAATAAACGTATTGCATAAATTACTATTATTATTAACGCCATTACTATTTATAATAATTACGGTCCATAGGAATCAACTGATACCCAACTATCTCTCAGCGTTAATAGAGTCTCAATAGCTCCAGCTATTGAGCAACTCTCTCAGTTGCTGGCTTGAACTCAGTGCGGGCTGTTTTTCACTTGGACAGCTTTACATTGCCTGCTCCAGAGTTCGGTCAGCCGATTCTCTGTACATTCATGCCCCCCCCCCCCCCCGAGGCAAAACAACTAATATTGTGTACGATGAAGGACTCCCCCTGATCAAATGAGACAAAATTGTTAAAAAAATTTTGTTTTTCAACAAAGATAATGTTTTAATCACACATCTCTGTGGCTTAGTACCAGACTGCAACACAAATGGTCCTGGATTCAATCTGAAAATTATCTTACAATAATACGATTACCCCACAATCCTTAAAAACAGTAAACTACAGATCCATAACCTCAGAATCCATCGGAGTTATATCCAAAGAAGTTAATGTGGCTTAAATTTTTTTTTTTTTGTTTAACGTCCGACTGTTCTGCAATTACTGCTAATGCAGCCGGTGAAGGATGAAATGATTTTTTGTAATGTATGAAAATATGCCGTGCCTGAATGGAATTCGAACCCAAGGCCGCATGATGAGAGGCGAGCACGTTACCAACTACGCTAATGCGGCCGGCAAAAATGTATTATAATAATATGTTATATCAATAAAGGCTAATTCACATTCACTAAAGTATTCATTATTTCTGGAAATTAAAAATTAACTACGCTTCTGAAAATGATAAAAACGCTGCGTATCTTAATGTAAAAACACCGAGATCTTGCTTTTCTTCTACGTCCAACTGCTGACGACAAAGGGAGGTAAATACGAGGGTAAGTCAATTATTATCCGCAATGTAGTTATAAAATGTTATTGTAATCAAATAGGAAACTTACAAGTACATAATTTTTCGACATAGTCCCCTTGCTTTTCAACGCACTTGGTCCATCGTTGTCAAGTTTCCTGATGCCCTCATAAAAGAAGGTTTTTGGTTGAGTTGCGAACCAGGAATGCACCGCTTCTTTCAATGCTTCGTCCGAGGTAAATCGACGGCCCCTTAATGCCTCTTTGAGTGGACCAAACAAGTGATAATCAGAAGGAGCAAGATCAAGACTACATGGAGGATGAGCCAGTACTTCAGAATTGAGTTTCTGGAGCGTTTCAGCAATGTGGGCAGCAGTATGCGGACGGGCGTTGTCGTGCAACAACACCACACCTTTTGACAGTAGTCCTCGGCGTTTGCTTCGCATTGCAGGCTTTAGCTTGGCAGTAAGCATCTCACTGTAACGTACACTGTTTATTGTTGTGTCCTTTTCCTGATAATGTTCCAGTACTGGACCTTGTGAGTTTCAGAAAACCGTAAGCATCAGTTTTCCTGCGGACGGTTGGGTCTTGAATTTTTTCTTGCACGGCGAATTTGGATGTTTCCATTCCATACTCTGCCGTTTACTCTCCGGCTCGTAATGATGGATCCATGTTTCGTCACCAGTAATGATCCTGTCTATGTTCAGTAATGATCCTATGGTCCCGTTCGTTACCATGGCGAACCAAATGTTTTTTGCAGATGTCCAAGTGCATTTGTTTATGCAACAGTGTCAGTTGTTTTGGGACCCATCTTGCACAAACTTTATGAAACCCAAGTGTGTTGTGAATGATTTCATAGGCAGAACCGTGGCTAATTTGTAGACGATGTGCCTCTTCGTCAATAATGACTCGTCTGTCTAAGGGAATCATTTTACGTGAACGCTCAATGTTTTTGAAATTAAGACATTTACGGCGGTAGACGGTCGTCCTGCTCCTTCATCGTGCGTAACACTTGTGCGACCATTTTTGAATTTTTCAATCCATTCGTAGAAACTCCGTTGTGGCAAACCACTGTTCCCGTACTGTACCGAAAGTCTTATATGAATTTCGGCTCCTGATATCCCTTCCGACCACAAAAAAAACGGATCACTGAACGTTGCTCTTCTTTGGTGCAAATAGAAAGCGGAGCAGCCATGATTAACAGCACGACAGCGATAACGAAACTAACCTAGCAGCTTGAAACTTGCATACATATAACCACAAATAAACAAAGCATGCGTCATCAACGCAAAACGACAGTACTGCCAACATAAACAAAAATATAACTAAATTGCGGATAATAATTGACTTATCCTCGTAACAATGAATAATAAAAAATGTCAGACCTGACAGGGATCGAACTTGGTACACCAACAGACCACCCACAGCACAAAGAAAACCGTTCGAAGAACGGGTATTTTAGCTAGTAGTTTTTCTATAAAAACTGTTTTGAATAGGTCTCAGCTTAGCTGACGAAAAGTATAGCAGGGCCTTCTCCTACCTTTTCAGAAACCTGTTTCTGATTTATAGTATTATACCTGTTTTTTTTTTAAGTCCTAATGACGGCTTCTACATAACAATTTTTTTAAAAGAAAGTAATTACCTATATATTCATTTCTAATAACTCACTAAAAATAGGAATTGTGGTGAACCACATTTCGTACGACGATTTATGTTCCATGATCTTATAAAACAATTATAGCATTCCTATCCCTAGTAAATTTTGTAGCAAGTCAATTTTTATTTATATAGTTTATGAATAGTTAACTAAAGAAAAAAATCATCTCAAGCTTACCTTACATCAGTTTTGGTAAGTAATATTTAATAAATATTTTTATTGATTAGGGAACAATAACCTACAAGACGAATAAAGGTGAATAAAATACGTACATACTGGATGTACAAATTGGATATGAGTCACCAATTCACCCAACTGATTCCTTAGAATTGACTACACATGTAAACATTTTCGTCTGGTCTATTCTCTTGAATGCGTGGATTTTTGAAAGACAAATTAAATGATAACAATGAGCGAAGAGATGATTACAATAAACGGCCCAATTACAATGTTATTTATACGATTCGTGTCTGTATTTATATGAAACGATGATAATAATAACCGAATGATAACAAACCGTGATAGACGGCGGCTTCTGTATAGAGGCTGAAGATTCAGGCTGTGTAGATGGCCTGCTACTTAGATTACGTTTTACTGTAAATCAGTATATATTGGGTTTAAATTCCAGGAACCTTCGTCTCCGAAAATCAGCTGTCAAACACGTCTGTTAAACAGCAGATTTAGGGCGACGACTTTATGGCTAGATCAACCCGGTGTGTTTTATAAAGTAATGGGGAAATAAATAAAAATATAAAGGCTAAAGATTCAGACTGTGCAGATAACCTTGCAGGCCATTTTCAATTCAACATAATCTACCTCCCAGCTAGATTATGAAGAATTGCTAATCGATAGATCCTGAGTTTGGAAACGTTAAAATCACCCGATACTGTTCAGAAAGCAACAGTAATCCACTATTAACTGAACTAAATAATTCACAGAATAAATGATTGTTGCTAAGCAATCATTGTTAAATTGTTGGTTGCTATGCAAGAAATTTGTACTTGAGTACAATTTGTCCTTGTAAGAAATTTGTAAATCTGTATTAAAATTTTTGTAATGTTTTTTTTTCATGAAATCTGCGTTCGCGATTAATACTGTAGATATTTTTTGTAGCTCTTTTTCTTTTAAACATTTTTGATTAATATAAACATGTTAATTATGATTGAACCTGAAGAAGCTGTTGCTATACAGACATGAATTGAAAATCAAAAAGAAACTGAGAAACAGGAAATTTTGGGTTCACCTTTAACAAAACGAACAGACTTATAACAGGTAGTTTTGCTGTTTTATATCAGGAAATGGAAAATAACAATAAGTTCTTAAATTATTTTCAAATGTCGACTTCTTCTTTCCATGGGCTGCATGGTTTATTAGAAAATTATGTAGGAAAACAGAACACCAAACAAATAACTGCATACTACCAGTTGAAAGGTTGGTGGTTACTTTATTCCTAATTACACAGGAGATGAAGGCAAAAATATATTGAACTGCATACCACCAGTTGAAAGGTTGGTGGTTACTTTATTCCAAATTACCCAGGAGATGAAGACAAAAACATATTGAACTGCATACCACCAGTTGAAAGGTTGGTGGTTACTTTATTCCTAATTACCCAGGAGATGAAGGCAAAAATATATTGAACTGCATACCACCAGTTGAAAGGTTGGTGGTTACTTTATTCCAAATTACCCAGGAGATGAAGATAAAAACATATTGAACTGCATACCACCAGTTGAAAGGTTGGTGGTTACTTTATTCCAAATTACCCAGGAGATGAAGACAAAAACATATTGAACTGCATACCACCAGTGGAAAGGTTGGTGGTTACTTTATTCCTAATTACCCAGGAGATGAAGGTAAAACATATTGAACTGCATACCACCAGTGGAAAGGTTGGCGGTTACTTTATTCCTAATTACCCAGGAGATGAAGGTAAAACATATTGAACTGCATACCACCAGTGGAAAGGTTGGTGGTTACTTTATTCCTAATTACCCAGGAGATGAAGGCAAATCATAATGAACTGCATACAACCAGTTGAAAGGTTGGTGGTTACTTTATTCCTAATTACCCAGGAGATGAAGGCAAAATTATATTGAACTGCATACCACCAGTTGAAAGGTTGGCGGTTACTTTATTCCTAATTACCCAGGAGATGAAGGCAAAATTATATTGAACTGCATACCACCAGTTGAAAGGTTGGCGGTTACTTTATTCCTAATTACCCAGGAGATGAAGGCAAAATTATATTGAACTGCATACCACCAGTGGAAAGGTTGGCGGTTACTTTATTCCTAATTACCCAGGAGATGAAGGCAAAAACATATTGAACTGCATACCACCAGTGGATAGGTTGGCGGTTACTTTATTCCAAATTACCCAGGAGATGAAGACAAAAACATATTGAACTGCATACCACCAGTTGAAAGGTTGGTGGTTACTTTATTCCTAATTACCCAGGAGATGAAGGCAAAAATATATTGAACTGCATACCACCAGTGGAAAGGTTGGCGGTTACTTTATTCCTAATTACCCAGGAGATGAAGGTAAAACATATTGAACTGCATACCACCAGTGGAAAGGTTGGTGGTTACTTTATTCCTAATTACCCAGGAGATGAAGACAAAAACATATTGAACTGCATACCACCAGTTGAAAGGTTGGTGGTTACTTTATTCCTAATTACCCAGGAGATGAAGGCAAATCATAATGAACTGCATACAACCAGTTGAAAGGTTGGTGGTTACTTTATTCCTAATTACCCAGGAGATGAAGGCAAAATTATATTGAACTGCATACCACCAGTTGAAAGGTTGGCGGTTACTTTATTCCTAATTACCCAGGAGATGAAGGCAAAATTATATTGAACTGCATACCACCAGTTGAAAGGTTGGCGGTTACTTTATTCCTAATTACCCAGGAGATGAAGGCAAAATTATATTGAACTGCATACCACCAGTTGAAAGGTTGGCGGTTACTTTATTCCTAATTACCCAGGAGATGAAGGCAAAAACATATTGAACTGCATACCACCAGTGGATAGGTTGGCGGTTACTTTATTCCTAATTACCCAGGAGATGAAGGCAAAAACATATTGAACTGCATACCACCAGTGGAAAGGTTGGCGGTTACTTTATTGCTAATTACCCAGGAGATGAAGGCAAAAACATATTGAACTGCATACCACCAGCGGAAAGGTTGGTGGTTACTTTATTCCTAATTACCTAGGAGATGAAGACAAAAATATATTGGAATCTGTACAGTACTGGGAGAAAGTCTCAAGCTGAGATGGCTCTGTCATGATTCGTTACATGCAGCAGAGGAAGACAGAAAACGTCGCAAATTATAATGAGGAAGTACGTGGAATCCTAACCATTACCCCAAAGACTGCTGGCAAGCACTAAGAATCCTGAAATAAAAATTCATCAAACCTTTGGAAGGCAGTTTTGTTCAATTTCAAAGTGAATTCATCACAAGCGCCACTCTTGTAATAATCGCATGCATTTTTTGGTAATGCTGTTTGAGCATACTTCTCGTAATCATTGACACAAATAAATGTATTACTTTTTTCGGGCATTGTTAATCTGAAACAAACAAATAAAAATAATTTAAGGAAGATTTTACGATTTTATTATTTTTTTATTTTATTATTTTATTTAGTGTTTTTGCAAAAAAATTACAATTTGCAAAAGGTTTATTATAATGTACGTTTAAATTGAGTACAGAAATAGTAAAGAACCTAATTATACGAGAAAAATAAACAGGTTATGTGAAGTGGTAATCTATTTTCTGGAGTCGAAGAAAAATATTAATGTGATTATATTATGGTGTTGGTCTACTTTTCATCAGAGGCAACAAACTATTGAATCACATTATAGTTTTTGGAATTTGTACAGGAACAGCATTTACCTTTCGCTGTGTTGATTATGCAGATAATTGAATAAATGGTAGTTGAACGAATTCATAATTCATAAATGTATTTGCTAACGGTTTAATATTGTATTTCCAAATCGCCATTTAGAGAGCACACCCCAATCAATATTTTTATTACTTCTTGATGTTTTACTCACGTTTTGTCTGGTTAGTGCTTTCTTCGTAAAACGGAACTTCACCTACCTTCACAGGTAGGTGGCGAGTTAAATTACTTGCACTTGATCTGCTAGTTTCAGGGCTACAAAAAATTCTGTTTTTTTCTTCAAATGGTCAGCCAATTATATGACTGAAGCATTTAAAAAAAGAAGAGGTACAAGTGTAAAAGACACTTGTTGGAGTTATCTCCTCTGAAAGTAATGAATTTTATTATACAGCCAGACTCTTTGGTGTATGAAGTGAAGGTGGCTTGTTGGAGGGCCTGGTATGCTGATAAGCATACTTTTCCACTCAGTGAGGAACGCAATGGTAAATCACCTCACTCCTCGTTTAACTTAGTAAAACCTCTAGAAGTTCAAACCAGCCTTTCAGCTGATGACTTAACAACAAAAATATTAAACAATGTTTTTACACCCCGTAGCCCTTTATGTGTCACTGGGATAAATATTTCCCAGCGAACATTGCACTACAAATTATCATTTTTAGGTTACAAAACTCTGGGATAGTCATTTCCCACTATGCCAGTTGCGAAGAAGAGATTCAAATGGTTCGAATTATACCGCCAGTTAATGACAGCTGATTGCAATAGATTAAACTGGTATTATAAGTGGGAAATTATTATCCCAGCGGCCTTTACAAAGCGTGTGTTATCCAGTGAAGTAGTGTAAAAGTGATTTTTTCTTGAAAATAAGAAAAAATTAAAACGTCTGCGTGAACTTGAAGATAAATATTCTTTCAATAAGGTATAAATACTTAAAATATGACCGTCTACAAACTTGAAAATTTTTAGGTTAGAATATTTACGCTAAAAAGAATATTTTTTACAATAAAAATAAGATGATTTTTTTGCTATTACATTTAATACTAGTTTGTTCCTTGGACTTTTTAAAATGAAAGTAAATTTTTTTATCCGTTGCTTATGTTTGGCAAAGATGTTACTGGAGTAAACTGAAGTAGATACCGAATTTTATAACCTCGCTTTAGATGTGTACACGAATTTACAGTAGTTAATGCTACTACATACTACTGAATACTCAGTACTTGCAAACAGTAAATAGCAAGTTTTGAAGATTTTTATATTTTGTTTATCTTCTAATTTTAAAATGTTTACAATTTTATTCATAGCTGTTATATTCTGTAGTTTACAACCCTATTATGTGAATCATTTTTGAGATAATGTATATAGGCAACATTGCAATTTATAGATACTGTTTACATAATTTACTATCTTTTTAATAGGGTTCATTTCTAAGTGAATACTTGTAGGCCTGTTCTCATTAAAATAGTAATTCGTAGTACACAACCATACATTCAGACATTAAAAATAACTCTATTTATTTTTAATTTCTGTCGTTTTGTTTTTTCAGTTGTTTATAGGGCCAGGCAATGATGTCATTAATGAGCGGCTGCGCAAGGATGAAATTGATGATGAGAAAGCATTAAATTCAGATATTAACGGAGACTCTGCTGGAGAGGATGCCAGGCCAATGGACTCATCGTTCTCAACAAGGTCATGTTCTTCCTTAACTATTCTATTATTAAGTCTGGTAGTACACTGTTGTGTGATAGACGACAACCCTCAACTAGTGGGATTAGACATAGTGGGCATAATAGTCGATCTCAATCACTACAAATAAATTTAAACGAGGGTAATGATTATGGTATGTGGTCTGATGGTTCAGATAGAGACCTTAGTTACATATTACCAACTGAAAAAATCTGGTGTGAAACACTCGCACAACTTTCTCTTGCCAGTGCAAATAATTAACAATAAACCTAACATTAGTAATAAAACATTAGAAATAAATAAAAAAACTAACCTCAATAAACATAACCTAATTTTAATCATATGTGAAAGACACAAAATGAAAATCTATCTCAGTTTGCCTTAAAAATACGGAAAATCACTCTTTCACGCTAAACTAGGCTCTGTAGAGAAAAATGATCTAATTAAAAGTTGTAGATCTATTAATTTTCTATAAATTCGATTATGTACACTTTTGTCATAAATGCATACTTAGACCGAAATCTTAAAAAAATCAATTTTTCACATTTTCGTGAGAAAAAACAGAAAATCGCTAATTACCGCTAAACGAAGCGTTATACAAAAAAATCTTTGAAATAAAAGTTGTAGAATTTTAAATTCTCTACATTTTTTATTATATAAATTTTTACGCTATAATACATATTAAAGCCGTAATCTTAAAAAAACAATTTCTTGACGTGAAAACAGCCTCACCAAGAATTTCAGCAAACATGGTGCCTACCCTATCTTGTAGAGCATAAAAAATGTAGTAAACCAGGCGATTTTAAAAAAAATCGTAGGACCAGTTTTTGAGAAAATCTCAAAAGAGTGAAAAATTACACGAATAAACTACTACTTCCGGTTGACCGATTTTGATGAAAATGTTCGTGTCGGGTCCGGTAGTGGTATGTAACTTAAGTTTCAAGTTTCAAGTTCGTACGATGTTCCGTTCTTGAGATATTTTGTATACACACACAATCACACACAGACACACCAATTGCTAAAAACATGTTTTTTGGGTTCAGGGGGTCTGAAAACGTGTTGGTCTGGTGAAAACTCAATTTTGAAAAATCGACATGAAAACAATACTTTCCTTCCTATATATTCATATAGGCAAGAGAAAGTAAAAAATCTGGGCGTAAAGCCTAGATCCCTGCTATTAGATTCAATCTCAGATGATTCTGATAGTGAGAACGAGTTGATTGATGTTGAGGCAGTCATTGAAAATGATGCAGAAGGGTATCATTGGACTAAAGTGGTAATGGAACCACAGAAATTTGTTTCAGCAAATTATACTTTACCTCGTGGTCCCGCTCGTTAAGCGCGTAGTTACATGCCCCCACTATATGTGTTCGCCACTGTGAATCAGTACCTGCGACCAGCGTCCACTACGCACTTACCCTTAGAGGAGGAGTTCATAGCTTTTTTAGACATTGTTATTTTTATGGGATTCCATCCTTTACCAAGTAAAAAATTATACTGGTCAGAAGATGAAAAATTTTCACTGAACAAATCAGTAGTAATAAAGTGATGACTAAAGAGGTTTATAAAAATTTTGAAGAACATCCACTTGAACGATAATGAAGATATGCCGGCACCTGGTGATGCCAAATTTTACAAGCTGTGTAAAATACGGCCACTTGTAAATCATCTGGAAAAAATGTATGTAGATCTATATTGATCATCTAGATACTTAGCCATTGATGAGATCATGGTTGGATATAAGGGTCGAAGTACTATGAAACAATTTATGCTAAAAAAGTCAATAAAAAGAGGATTCAAAATTTGGGTTTGTGCTTGTTCTATAACAGGGTTCATGTTAACATTTGAAGTATATAATGGTAAAAAAACTGATGGACTGCAATTCTAGGCCTAGGTGAAAATTTTGTAATGAATCTAACAGCAAATTATCATGTCAAAGGGTACTACTGCTTTTTTCCTACTGTAAGATTGATGGAAATGTAAATATATTTCCATGTGGTATTATCAGGAAAAATTGTAAACACTATCCTGATGAAATAAAGAAAGATAGAGGTATAAAGAAACACGAATATGACTTTACTCAGAGCGGAGATTTGAATATAGTCAAATGGAAAAACCGAGACACTAAAAGTGTTTCAGTAATAAGTAATTACAATTAATCCAATAAAAACTACCAAGGCATTCAGAAAAAATTCAAAAGGGTTTGTGATGAAGTGACGTGTACTGTCAGTATAGCTGATTATATAGCCTGATTTTCATGAGGAGAGTGTTGGGAAAAACGTGCATCTGCATTAGTATAGTCTTGTTTGTACTGTAATAGTGCAGCGTATGTAATCAACAATGGAACAGCATGCCTACAAAATACAATGGGTGGTGTCAATTTTCAACCCTGACTTTATATCTAAATGTAGGTGGGAGGTGCATGCAGGGTCAAAGTCAAGTATGTGCATGCGTAGCCCAGCACTCTCAGCAATTGGGCTGTAATATGTTTATTGGGGGGGGGGGGGGGAATGTTGGTCGCTTTGACTGATACATGGCCAGTTAAAGCATAGTAAAAAAACTAAGATAATGGTGGATGAAGTTATTCTATTATTTTATTGATTCAGCAATTGTTAATAGTTACTTATATATTGAATCGTGTAAGAAAAAAAAGTTAGAAGTATTTCGCATCCTTATTATAGAAATAAATTATTAATAAATGACTTAATTGAAAATTTTGTGTCTAGGGAACCCATGCCTGCTCAGGGCAGAGCACGGAAACAAAACCATCCGGATGGGCGCCCAACAATAGTTAACTTTGTGAGGTTAGCAAATGTTGCCAAACACTTACCAATGAAAACAGAAATGTACAGGTGTGCACATTGTTTGACAAAAAAAGAAGGAAAAGAGAAGTTTTTTTCCTCATGCGAAGTTTTGTTATGCAAGGTATGTTTTCAACCTTTCCACATGAGTTCATAAATACTCACATGAAAATGAAAAAATGTTTGATTTATATTGTTCATAAATGAGTGTAATTTTTTACAGTATTTGTAATTTCTTGTATATTACTTATGTTTTGTATTTTCTTCAGAAAATGAATTATTGCAGTTTTATTTTTTTATAGGTACTGTAATATTTTTTAAGTATTTTTTGGATTACTTATATTTGGTATTTTTCCATATTATTGATTTTACATTGCTTATTTATACTTAATTACAATTTTTATTTTTATTACACTAGTTTTTAATTTCATGTAAAAATACGTTTATATTCTTTTTACTAATTTCTGTTTGTGAATGTTCTTAAAATAGGCTAAATAATTAAACATTCATAATACAATAATTTGTTGCTTTTTTATTTCTTTTAGTACTACCAAAGAGGGCACTAAAATGTTAATCATTATGGGAATTCTTTATCCCAGCATAAAAGCTGTGTCGCTAACGTTCTGTGGGATAAAATATTCCCACTTTAAAATTTGAAAAATTTGGTTTAAATAATAATTTTTTATTAATTTCATATTTTTTTTGTAATGAGGAGTAAAAAATATGACTTATTTAACACGAGAAACAAAGAATTCAAATATCCCCAGGTTTTTGTCACTTAAAGGGCTAGCCAAAATTACTCTACTGTATTAATATTTAATATATTTTATCCTAGAATTTTACAGCATTTATGCCAAAGTTAAAAAACTGGAGAATTGGTATTAAAGAGTCGACTTTTTACCAAAATATCTCAGAACAGAACAGTGAATGTACGCTGTTTCATTTGAGATATTTTTTTAACACACACACACTCAGAGATCAATATCTAAAAACATGTTTTTGGGTTCAGTGGTGCCTGAAAATGTGTATTTCCAGTGAAAACTCTTTATGAAAACAATACTTTCTTACCCTAAGTAATCATATAGGGCAAGAGAAAGTAAAAGATATTCTCACAACTTATCCAAGGTTATAGTGTGAGTTATTTATTAATTGAATTGTTTACAACAGGCCAACTCAGCCCAGTTACAGAAACAATATTTCATTTCAGAGCAAAGAAAATATACAAAAGGAAAAAGAAAAGAATAGAAACAAAAGTAGTCAATAATGCAAACAGAATTAAATATACATAAAACAGTATTATATACATAAATTTTACAAATAATTTACTAATCAATTAATCATGATAGAGGTCCAAAACAAAACAAAAATTAACACACACATAATGCGGAATTACTTGAGAACTTGCGTCTTGAAAGACTTAAGAATGGCTGACGTATACAATGCTAGGCTCTGACGAAATGGATCTATTGTCGCAATTTTGTCCATTATATTATAAATATCATGCAGTTAACTGGTGAATAAGCTGCATATTAGTGGAGGAAGATTTATGATAAAACATATTTTTTGAACGGTTATAAAAACTTGGGACGCAAAAAGGGATTTTTCCAAGCGTATAAGGATCTTTTATTTCAACACACAATAATTGTTTCAAATATTTTAGAGACGCTAATGAACGCCTATAGTAGTTATGATCCTTTAGGGAATTTAGAATGATCATGAATTTTGTAGCCCTTTATGAAGAAATCTTTTAAAGTACATCTGGTGCTACTATAGTACGTGGCCTACCGCGTTATATTTAGTGAAATTTGTATTTCTTGATATGGTAGCACTTTTGGCGTGTAAATATTCACATATTTTACAGGTTATGTGAAATACATAAAGTCATGTGAACTTTAGGTTACCTGCATTCAACGGTTAACCATCAGCGAAATTATGTAGACCCTCAAACAGGAGCCAATACACATGCAATTGCGGGATCGTGGTTGGGCGCAATAGTAAGCATTCAAACAAAAGGAGGCGTTATGAAAGAATTATTTCATTCCCATCTCTACCATTCATGGAAAATAATGAGAAAAGTAGAACCTGATTTGTTTGTTGCCTTTTGTCAATGACATTCACAGCGTGTACCCTGTGCAGACTGACTAAAAATAACTGGGTGAATCCTTATTGTATTATTAAATTATAGTATTATTTGCTATTGTAAAATTTAGTATGTAATATTATCATAATAATTAAAAAAGTATATTATTATAATTATCATACATAATTTGTCTTATCACATAACCTGTAAATTATGTGAATATTTACATGCCAAAAGTGCTAGTGGACAGTGCTACCACATCAAGAAATACAAATTTTACTAAACATAACACGGTAGGCCATGCACTATATTAGCACCACACATCCTATAGCTTATAATTATTCTAAATAACAATATTTATGTAATGTACATATTTTTTTCTTACCTTATATCTAAATCTATACAAATAGAATTGTAAATTTGTCTGTACATTTTTTCAAAATGCCCAAAATTTTGTTTCTATGCCATATCTACCAAGTAAACATTGAAAATAAGTTTTACCTGAATTTCTGTGTTTATCTGTTTGTATGTTACAGCATCATGCAAGAACCGCTGAACCAAATTCAGTAAATTTTGGTATTTAGGTTTTGGGCATAATCAAATTGAAAAAAAATCTATAATTTTTTTTAATATTTCAAAGGGGTGGGGGAGTTGAGAGGGAGGGATAAACAAAAAAACTATGAAGATCTCCGTTAAAAATCAGTGTATCAAAAATGTTATATAATCAAAATTACGAAATGTGTAAAGACAAATAAGTTTGATTATGTAGAATTTTTCATTTTCATGTATAATAACGGAGATATTACCAATTTTATAAAATAAACTTAGCAATATTTTAGAAAACAAAATAAACAGAACAATAAACATTTTTTTTTTTTTTTTTTTTTTGCGCCCTGGAGACTCCAGGAGGAGTATAGGACATGTCGTCAGGTATAACACCTGGAATACATATAAGAATCACACAATGTATCACTACTAACAAGAAAGAAATTCTTGTACGCTATAAAAAGTTTCACTGATCAAGTAATTTTTCAGATTTTTTTTAAAGGAATTCAAATCCTCACAACACTTTAAAGATTGGGGTAATTTATTCATGAATTTTCTCCCTGCATAAGTAGGTTTTTGTTCAAACAATTTTGTGGAGTGATTAGCCACATGATAATTATTCCTGTTTCTCGTGTTGTGATTGTGAACATTGAAATTCTGCATAAATTTATTTTGCCTAACATACATAATCACCTCAAAAATGTAGAGGGAGGGAACTGTAAGCAATTTAAGCTCCTTAAATAGTGGCCTGCATGAGGTTAGCTGGTTAGCTCCCACCATACACCTAATAGCTTTCTTTTGAATTTTAAAAACCCTATTCATATTACCCATGCTAGAATTACCCCATACTAAAATACCATAACGGATATGAGACAGAATGAGGCCATGATAAGCTGCCATTAGTAATTTTTTATCATTTAATCTGGCGATTTGTTTTAGTGCAAATACCCCAGATGATATTTTATTACAAACTTGATTGATATAGAAGTCCCAAGACAAAGATCTATCTAGAGATACGCCCAGGAACTTCACTGTTTCTACATAGGCCTACATGCCGCCGTATTCATTCCGAAGCTCTCTTTAGCTACCTACCCCACCCCTACCACATACCGTACCCGTTCTTGGTCACATTGTCAAAAACGAATGTCAGTCACCTTAGTAGTTAACCATTGTGGAATGCTCCTATCGTGATTTACCTTTCATTTAACGGTATCATAACAGCAATTTTTATTGCTCTGTAGCGAATAATTAAATTTCCTACAGTTACATTACACACACACAGATTTGTTATTGTAGCATACAGTTATCTCAATACAACTTTATTATTATTATTATTCATCAAAGCTAAAAACAAATCGAGAGAGGCTTAGTCATACCCGCCGAATTGAAATCGTAGAACAATGTGAACAATAATTGGTATCTCAACGAGTCCACCTGGCTTCTGTCCATAAAAGTGAGTGCTCTTAAGTCTGTTCCAGTCGCCTAAAGGCTGAAGGGAGAGACACAACTATGCGAGGCCGAGTCTGTTGAAAAATGTAAGCTATGGTTACCATCTCAACAGGTCATTGAGTTAACATGAATACATTGAGATCATTATTGTTGGAAATTAAAAATTAACTACGCTTCTGAAAATAATAAAGCGCTGCGTATCTTGATTTAAAAACACCAAGATCTCGCTTTTATTTTACATCCAACTATTTTTTTTCATTAATAATAATTCTGACGTTGAAAGGAGGTAGATAACAATGAATGATTAAAAAAATATCAGACCTGACAGGGCTTAAACTCTGTATACCAACAGGCTCTCCATAGAACTAAGAAAACCATTTGAAGAACGGGTATTTTAGCTAGTACATATCGTCCATCGAATGGTAAACTCACGAATGTACAAATTCTCAGTTTTACAGGAGAGCAAAAAACAAATTCAATGCTTTCTTCTTTAACACACTTTGTGTATATTGGTAACTTTACAAAGGCTGTATCTCCCTAACTGAACAAGATACATATTCGCGAGTTTACTACAACATGCTTTGGGTTGTATACATCAGCGTGCACTAACAAACTCATATTCGCAAAGTTTGCACATTCACGAGTTTACCATTGGAGGGATGATATATAAAATCAAGTCTTTAAAAGTGTTTATAGTTTATACAGAACTAGAATTAGTTATCCATATGCCTGCACCAAATTTTGCATATAGCCTCTTTTAGATGAAAAGAAGGTTTTTGTAACAATTAAAATTTTATTTGTTAATTAGGTTTTTATTTATTAACAAAAAAGTAAAAGCATCGCATTCTGTCATCCTCTACTACCTTGAAGCATTGTGATGAAGGATGGGAGTCGGAAGGGGCAGGGTGTGGTCAAACATCACTATAATGGATTTACTGAATTTCACATGCAACGTTTGGCCATGCTTCTCCAACATTGGAAAAGAAATAGATGAAAATCCCTTTCATTTAATGGTATCAAAACAGCAATTTTCATTGCTCTGTAGCGAATAATTAATTTTCCTACAGGTACATTACACGAGTTGGGACACTGAAAATTTATACATTTATTTACCAA
The DNA here is from genome assembly GCA_035578175.1 of Catonia carolina. Taxonomy (NCBI): domain Eukaryota; kingdom Metazoa; phylum Arthropoda; class Insecta; order Hemiptera; family Achilidae; genus Catonia; species Catonia carolina. The sequence continues at coordinate 15,352,775 of JAQMRL010000012.1, read as the reverse complement.
ATTAAAAAAACTAAAAATATTGTTTATCCCCTAGCATTAAGATAAAATAAATAAATGTAATTGATTATTTTTCTTTGTTTATCCCCTAGCATTAAGATAAAATAAATAAATTTAATTGATTATTTTTCTTTAAAAAACATGTGCTCTTTTCATGGGCAACACGCACCGGGTACCACTAATGAATATGGGAGGAAAGTAATGTTTTCATATCAATTTTCAAAATTGACATGAAAACAATACTCTTCATCCTTACGTATTTGTATAGGGCAAAAGAAAATAAACAGGTTTGAAACAGTCACACGATTTTCTCCATCTAATGTTGTTATTTAGGTCGTCAGCTGAAAGGCTGGTTTGAACCTCATCTACCTACCTTCCACCCTGCAAAGGAGACCTTCACTTCATTCACCATGAGGTCTGACTGTATAATGATGAAATTTAGTATTCTCAGAGGAGATAACTGTGACTAGTGTCTTTTACACTTATACCTTTTCTGTTGTTGAATGCTTCAGTCATATAATTGGCTGACCATGTGATAAGAAACAGAACTATTTTTTGTAGCCCCGGCACTAGCAGATCAAGTACAAATAATTTAACACTCCACCTGCCTGTTATGTGCAACTCCATCTAAAAGTATGGTAAATAATTTTTACTTTTTCTTGCCCTATATGAATATGCGAGGAAGGAAAATATTGTTTTCATGTGGATTTTCCCAAATCAATTTTTTTACCGGAATTACACATTTTCAGGCCTCCTGATCCAAAGAAAACCACATGTTTTTGTCAATTTGTCTGTGAGTGATCAAAAATATAACAAGAACGGGTTCTCGTACAAAGTTGAAATGTGGTATTCAAATTAGATATCACAAGGGGACCCGACACGAATATTTTCATCAAAAATTGGTCAACCGGAAGTAGCAGTTTATTTGTGCAATTTTCATCTAAATCGTCTGCAACTTAGTAAACAATGGTTTAAGGGTTGAACACCATTTTTATCCCCTTAAAGGTACATTTTGGCCCTAGGAAAGACTTTGAAGAATTTCAAATCGCTGTACAAAATATGAGCAATAAAATTTTTCTATAGCCTCCACAAAATACATATTGGACGGATGTATCATTTATTATAGAGAAAATATAACAAATCGGTTAATGGAAAAATACAATAAATTTAATACATTAATTATAATGGTACGTACTACATAATAATCATCAATGACTGTAGAGTTAAAAACCTTGAAAATATTATGAAAGTTAACTTTCATAAAAAACAATTTTTTTTCAAATAAAAATTGATACAAAAATGTACGTGCACAAGTACATTTTAAAATTTAAATAAGAGCTATGAAAAAATTGATAGATAAAATTATTTTTTTGAAATTACATAATATTATATTTTATCTTGTCTTACATGTAATTAGCCAATTATAATAGGATTTTTAATTTTGTTTATTTTCACATTAATACTCATTAAAAACATTCTTGATAAAAAAAACTGATAATTTTTGTTGCAATTATTCCAAAATTTAAATACCAACTTAAAAATCTGGTTGAACACACGACTTTCTCTTGCTGATGTAAATAATGAACAATATAACCTTCCTTTAATCATTAATGAAAAACATAACCTAATTTTAATCATGAGTGATTGAGTTAAAAATAAGGAAAGTCAACCTCTGTTCGACTTAAAAATACGGGCAATGACTAATTGATGCTAAACTTCATCGAAAAAAATGCTTGAAATAAAAATTGTAGGATTTTAAATGTTCTACAACTTTAATTGCTAGTAAGCCCGCAATCTTTATGAAACCATTTTTTACCAGGAGAGCACAGGCCCCCAAGAATTTCAACAGATGGCGCTTATTCTATTTTGTAGAAAATCTAGTGTGAAACGCTCACATGACTTTGTCTTGCCAAATAATTAACAATATAACCTAAGTAATAAAAAATTAGTAATAAACAAAAAATTAACCTCAAAAAACCTAACCTAATTTTAATCATGAGTGAAAAATGCAAAATGAAAATCCACCTCAGTTAGACTTTGAAATAAGGAAAATCACTCTTTCACGCTAAACTAGGCTCTAAAGAGAAAAATGTCTTTAATAAATGTTGTAGATCTTTTAATTTCCTATAAATTTGATTATATATACTTTTGTCGTAAAATGCATACTAAGGCTTAAATCTTAAAAAAATCGATTTTTCACACATTTTCGTGAGGAAAAAACAGAAAATCACTAATACCGCTAAACTAAGCGTTATACCAAAAAAATGTTAAAATAAAAGTTGTAGGATTTTAAATTCTCTACAGCTTTTATTATATAAATTTTTGCGCTAAAATGCATTATAAAGCCGTAATCTTAAAAAAGAAATTTTACCTGAAAACGGTCTCACCAAGAATTTTAACAAACATGGCGCCTACCCTATCTTGTAGAGCAAAAAAAATTTAGTAAACCAGGCGATTTTTAAAGAAAATTGTAGTACCAGTTTTTGAGAAAATCGCAAAAGAGTGAAAAATTACACAAATAAACTACTACTTCCGGTTGACCAATTTTGATGAAAATGTTTGTTTTGGGTCCTCTAGTGGTGGTACCTAACTTAAGTTTCAAGTTAAAAGTTTGTATGATGTTCCGTTCTTGAGATATTCTGTTCACACACACACACACACACACAGACCAATCGCTAAAAACATGTTTTTTGGATTCAGGGGGTCTGAAAACATGTTGATCCGGTGAAAACTCAGTTTTGAAAAATTGACATGAAAACAATATTTTCCTTCCTTTATATTCATATAGGCAAGAGAAAGTACAAATAAAAAATATAGTAAATGAGGCGATTGTAAACAAAATTGTAGGAGCCGTGTTTAAAAAAATAGCACGAATAACCACGACTTCTTCTGGTTGATCGATTTTGATGAAAATGCTCATGTCGGGTCTCGTAATGGTTTGTAACTTAAGTCTCAACTTTGTACACTTTTCAATTCTTGAGATATTTTGCTTACACACACACTAATTGCTAAAAAATGTTTTTTTTTGGATTCTTGGGGCCTGAAAACGTGTAGTCCCAGTTGAAATGAAATACTCTCCTTCCTTATATAATTATATGAGGCAAGAGAAAGTAATAATTTAGTATGAAATACTCACGACATTTTTTGCCAATATACTCACAAAAAAAGTTTTTTTTTTTAATTTCTAATGTGTGTACGATATAATCTGCTCAATTTAAGAACAATAAGCAACCCCCATGACCCAATGAGATGAGAATGATGTGCATGACAAGTAAATGAGGTGTAGTCTTGTGCATACTCAGGCCAACCATTCCTGAGAAGGAATGGTTAATTGAACTGTCTAGTATTCAAAGAACAATATAACATATGTTTAATCATGAGTAAACAACGTAACATAAGAAAACGTAACTTAAATCATAAGTGAATGACGCAAAATTTTGTAAAAATGACTTTTGTTGTAAAATGGCATACTAAGACCACAATCTTTAAAAATTCAATTTTTTACCAATATTGATGAGCAAAATATAGAAAATCAGTAACTGATGCTAAACTAAGCATTATAGAAAAATATGTATGAATTAAAAAGTATAGATTTTTTGATTTTTTACAACTTTAATTATTACACTTTTGATTTAAAATGCATGTGAAGGCTGCAATCTTTAAAAAAAAACACATTTTTTACCATGACAGCACAAGAGCCTTCTCAAGACATTCAGCAGACGTGGCACTTACCCTATTTTGTAGAGAATAAACATTAAATATACTACATAAAAACATTACTTTCCTTACCCTCTTATGAAGGCCAAAAGAAGGTAAAAATTTTAATTGCTTCTTTACGAAATATTTTGTCATGTACAAAGATTATCAAGTACTCATTCTTAATGAAGATTTACAAATGTTTATGTAAGGCTATATATCATCAAAACCATTGTTTAAATAAGTAACATACTTAATTTTGTTTGAAATTTTAACAAAACTTTTTAAGGCAAATTTATTTATGAAGGCATACATTATCTTATATACAAGGTGATTCAAAAATGGTAGATAGGCTACACTTTTTAGAATTTTACTCGTAGACTATAACTAAACAAAAAATATCCTATGGAAAATTACATTTTCCTCTTTGTTTCCCCGCTGTCCACCATTTTACTATTACTTTCTTTTGCCTATATAGAAATATGAAAAGGAAAGTAATGTTTTCATGCTGAGTTTTCACTGGATATACACATTTTCAGAACCCCTGAACCCAAAAAACATGAATTTTAACGATTGGTCTGTGTGTGAACAGAATATCTCAAAAACGGAACGGTTATTCTTGGGAAGGCTGTTCTCTCGTAGAATAAAATGTTTTTTTTTTAAGATTTCTGCCTTAGCATGCATTTTATGACAAAAGTGTATGTAATAAAATTTATAGGAAATTAAAAGATCTACAACTTTTATTTCAAAAATTTTTCTCATGGGATATTTTTTGTTTAGTTATATGAGTAGAATTCAAAAAAGTGTAGCTACCATTTTTTGATCACCTTGTATATTTATTATATTGTACTGGTATATAAAGCAAACTCTATTTAAGTCATATTACTTAACTTGTCAGTGTAACAAAGCCTAGATAAAGTATTTTTTGACACAATTAAAAAATATATTCATATAATATTATCATAAATGCATTATGCAACCTGATTTCGTCTTCTTTTTTAGAAATGAATACTTTTTTTAGGTTATTTAAAGTTGCATCAGCAGCTCGATTATTATCGACTACGGTGGGTTTTAACTTGTGAAAATTTGCAGACCCTAGCTGGAAATCGAACCTGGACCAACACGTTGTAGGCTAGCACATTACCACTACGCTATGGAGGCTGCCAAAAAAAGAATATTTATTCAATTAAAGAAAATCCTATTTGGTGGATTTCCTTAATTTTCTGTCAATAAAATTGATACCATTACAAGAGTAACCCACCAGGTTGGTCTTGTGGTAAAGTCGTTGCCGCAAGTAAGCTGTTTAACAACTGATTTGTGGTGATGAAGGTTCCTGGTTCAAATCCTATTAAAGGTACTTTTACATGAATTTGAAGACTAGGGAGTGGTTATTGGTGCACTTTGAAGGTTGAAGTTCAATTAACCATATTCTCTAAGGAATGGTCTGCCTGAGTCTGTACAAGACTATACCTCATCATTACACAGTTTTAAAATTAAACTCAAACAATTTCTGCTAGAAAAAAAAGATTTATAATATTAATGATTTTTTAATATCTGCTGAAATCAGTCTATGAAAAACAGGGTTTCACCTGTCTTGTCCAAGTGTACAGTACATGTTCATAGTAAGTTTTTGGGAATTTTTGATGCCGATTTATTTATGTAGGTAAAAAAATGTAAAAAATGATTTTTCTTATTTTACTTTCTCTTGCATATATGAATATATAGGAAGGAAAAGTATTGTTTTCATATTATTTTTTTTTGAAATTGATCTATCGCATTTTTGAAGATCTATCACAAACATTGTTGAACTGTCACATGTTATGTTTTTTTTATGTTTTATGTTTTTTTATGCCTAATGTGTGTACATTGCAATTTGTTCAATTCAGAACAATGAGCAACCCCATGGCCCAATGAGATGAGAATAATGTGTATGACATGTAAATGAGACGTAGTCTTGTACAGACCCAGGCCAACCATTCCTGAGAAGTATGGTTAATTAAACCCCAACCATCAAAGTACACCGGTAACCACTGTCTACAATTCAACTCCATATAAAACCATATACCTTGGACAATTCGAATAGGCACTAGCAGCTTCGGTGTTTATCTACTCCACTCTTCGCCCCTCGCCAAGCACCGATGGTACAGCCACAAGAGTATTCAATCGCTACTGTAATGTGCGACTCACGCACGTCCACTACGCTTTGTTTTCACTGTTGTTATTAATCGTCTGTCAGACATAATGATGTGACTAATTTGTTTTTTATAATGATTTTCCTTTTATTATATATTAAAAGCCCAATTTGTTTAGTTAGTTGCATGCGTCTGTAGAGTATAGTTTAGTGAGTTTTTGCAGTTTATTTCTTGTAATTTATAATTTAATTTTTTACTGGGACAAATTAAATAGGTACATATTTTAAAATTAAATAATGAATTGTATGTTTATAAATTGAAGTAAGGTTATAGGCATTGCGTACATTAAAATTTGTAGACCTTGTTGAAAGAATATGTTATGGATTTACTTTATGCAGAACTGAGTGTACACGTAGAGCAAGAGTTGTGCCAGTTCGAATTGTCCACAGTATAACTACCTTTACTAGGATTTGAACCAGGACCTTCGTCTCCGAAAATCTGCTGTTAAACAGCTGATTTTGGTGACGACTACCTCTAGACCAACCTGGTGGGTTACATATTATTTAAAATTATTATTTTTATTAAATCTTTTTTTATTATATTATTTTGACTTGTCATGTACAATGTAATATTATCTTACATGACAATAAAGTTGATGTATTTATTTGCTGACCTTAGACAGAGCGAGCGCCTGCTCTATTTAACTGAAGATGAGAGCTCTAAAACTTACAACCATAGTTTTAAAAAAATAGGATAGAGTAATCTGCCCCACCTATGTTACTTCGAAGTAACTTACATGATGGAATGTCTCTTAAATAGAACTACCCCAAGTGGTAACCATCCTCACAGATGGGAATCCACATTTGCTTCACAAGTCATAGTTTATTTGATTCTGTCGAGACTTTATCAACCGGCATGAAGGAATCTGAATGAACACCGGATAAACAGAATAAAGGAAGAGCCTACACGAAGCTGCAACAACAGCTTCCAGAGATCTCTTTAACTTACACTATGTGATCTAAAATTCCCCAAAATGAAAAATAAAATAATATACAGACTTTTATATTAAAACCAGATGAAAATTGATATTTTTTGTTGTTTAAAAATATGTAAGACCATTTAAAATAAATAAAATTAATAAATATAACTTTTTTGTTCCTTTAAAAATTTAATTGTTTGACATACTTTTTTCCCTGGCACTCTGGAATATATACATTATTAGATTCTGTTAAATATTATAGTAAAATCACAAGAAATAATCACTTACATAAAATTTTAAAAGTTGTTAAATTGAATGTCAAGGTACAGCTGAAAACTTTTATAACTTTTTATCTATGTAACACTTTTGAAAGATGATTATATAACCAGAAGTTTGATCTTTTATCAATTAAAAGTTTACTGCTACAGTTAGTTATAATTATAAAAAAATATTATTAAAAATTATTTGTTATATTTAAAATAATAAAAACATTAAATGAACTAATGTATGTGATGATTACACATACTGTGCAGGAAAGAGTTATGTTCACGACTAACAACTAATTTGACCTTCGCTCCTAATCGAAAACTTCATTTGTCAAAATGGTTATAAATCAAGCATGTTGAAAATGTAAAGAAGGACATGCGCAATTTGTATAATCTATATATAATACACAAATGAAATTTTGTCGTGTCATTTCTTGGAATGAAAGTTCTAAATCAAGTTATCTTTCAAGTAAAACGTTTGGGTTCAAAAGTTAAATTATACAAAGATAAACTTTTGAAATTCAAAACAACGTTAATTTGATTAAAAATATATCTCTAGATAGCAATCTACCCGATTGTCACGCTTATTGCGGCAATTAATGGAACTATATTTTATTGTAAAAGTTTGTAAATGTATACGGGCTAAATCAAACTGAATTATTTGTGAAAAAATTCACATAATACGGAGATATTAAATTACGAAATGTGGTAAAAAAGGTAGGCAAGTGTATTTAATATTATGTGGTAATATTAAGATCAATAAAATAACAAGCTAGAAAGGATAATATACATCCTAGGACCTAAGGAAGAAGAAGACAACAATTAAAATAGACCGCGTTCGAATTACCGACTCATCAAAATCGGTAACAAATGGGATTTTTTTAACATTGCGGCCTTAGTGTGCATTTTACGACAATAATGTATATAATCAAAGTTATAGGAAATAAAAAAAATATTTAGGTACAACTTTTATTTCAAGCATTTTCGATTTGCGTCATTCACTTATGCGTAAAATTAGGTTGTGTTTCATAATTTACATTAGTAAGAAAAAGTCGTGTGAGTGCTTCACACCAGATTTTTATTGTTATTTTAACTACAATAATATAATTATCTACTACAACTTAAATTTACAATATTTGGAACAGTAGACCCCCTGATAAATTTCGTACTTTTTCATTGTCACGTTACTTATGGCATAACAATAATGGGATATGATCCTAATATTGTGAGAGTACTTTGAATGCAAAAGAAAGATTAGATTTGTTTTGATTGCAATGAGAATTATTAGTACTTCGAGTGGACGTTGTGAGTATATCAAACTTCACACGAAGTTGATATGTTCATGACGAGATTCACCGTCTATAGGAAAATTATTTTTAGTTCTCTTCGTCTGGTAAACACATATTGGAAGACATCATCCCTAGCTCAACTTAAACACCTGTGACCAATGTCATGGTTACAGTGTAAGGAATGGAAATAAGTTGGATGTAGGCTTGACAAGACTAAATTCAGTAGCCCGGTGGGTGTCTTGTAGCTTTTTAACAAGCTGCCCCAAGATGTGAAGGACCTCAACCTAAATTTTTTTAAATCCTGATTAAAGTAACGGTTCGTAAAACGGAGCTTCTACTCCATAGAAGAGTTTTCCGGGGATCCATTCCAATGTTGTTTGAAATCGAAAGAACACATTTTAGGTTTTGTGATTATATGGCTGCGTGTTAGTTATTTACCGTCTGCATTAGCAGTAATTGCAGAACAGTCGGACGTTAAACCAAAAAAAAAAAAAAAAAAGTGTTAGTTATTTAGCGATATCTGTTCTCTAATTGAGCTCAATGATTGCTGCTTGGTAATAGCAGCAATCATTGACCTCAATTAGAGTAATATTATGAAGTTACGAAGTAGTAGTCACGAAGCCTTTGAATATATAAAGTATACTCAAAGCACGAAGCTTACGGTACTTAATAAAAAATTCAAACGGCACATTAGAGCTCCAAGGAACTAGCAACTCAGTTACAAGAATTCGTTCGTCTCTGAGTTAAAATTTAATGCTTGTTTTCATGCTTAATAAATTGATGATATAAAAAACATAAGTAAACTATCAAAGTTTGTACTTATCTTTTAAATTATGGCAAAATAATGTGAGAGTTTGCTGGCCGCTGCAGTCGCATTTTCAGCAAAAATGTACCTGAGCTTCGAGACTATGTATTTGTTTTCGGTAATAGGTAACAACAGTCGCTAAAATTCTATTCTTATTTTCAATTATAATAATAACAGCAAAACCAACAATACGGTAGAGAGTTGCTACTTAGAGACATACTTAGTAGTTATATTCGATCGTAATAATCATAGAGTGCGCTTCATGTAAATTCTTTTTCTTTATCCTCAATAATATGTATTTTTATAATAGTCTGAAATGTTTATCAAAACTTTCAAGGAAATCATTTTTTTTAATCTTTTCATAATCGTACAATCAACTTTTTAATTACATGCGATTATAATTTATATTAATTATTTACGTTGATTATAAAATTACTAGTCAATAAAAAATTAATATATGTATTTTAAAAATTATTTTGTGATAAATTGTGAAATTATAAATTTGTTTTGTTTAACATTGATTTAAACCACCTGCATAGGTATTCGAACTGTTTATTTGACAAAATAGTAATCATCTGTAAACTCGCCAAATGCCAAAGTGTTTTTGTCGTTTCGCCTTTCTGTTGTTCATAGATAACTGAACTGATAGTTGTTAACTGTGAAAGGTTGATTGTATTTGTTTATGCGATTGAGATGTGCTGTAAAATGAATGTAATATTTCATTAAATATTTCTTTGTTATTCAAATGGGTGATAACGTTAACAACAAGTTAGAAAATCCTGTACTTCACGTTTTAGTGGTTGGTTTCCATCATAAGAAAGGATGTCAGGTATGGATTGTTCAAATATTTCATTTAATATTTATGGTTTAGATCTGTTGTTGCTCTTAACATTTTATAAAATGTACGGTTTTAAAATATAAACTTTGTGTTTGATATTCGATTAGTTTGATGTTGTACAGTAATATACTTTAATTGCGTATATATATTCAAATTTTGTTGTTTATTTTCCTGAATTCGATAAATTAGCGAGATCTAAATTTCGTTATCGTTTCAAATTACATTTTTGATAAATCATTACATTAAAAGAACCATGAATATTATTATAGTATGTTTGTAGTTTTGTTTACACTAATTGAATAGTTGGTTTACAAACAATTGTATGTTACGAAAATTAATGTCAACAGATATTAAGATAATATTGCGTTCGGTGTATGAATGCAAATACGTTTTTATGTTCTTATGATTGTGTAGTATAGAGTTAAAAGGTACGAAATCCGTGTACAAATTATTATTTTTTATTAAAGTTTAATTCGAAAGTTTGATAGCCTAAAACGAAGTGGACAATACATGTTAAAAAAACTCCTGAAGTGTCAAAAATATAAAAAAACAATTCATTTATAACTGAACCCATCATTTCACTAATGGTATTCCCTTTGATTTTTTTGCCTATAATAAATAGAGACCCAAAACACCCGAAGCGAATGCTAAGAAAAGTGTGAACTATTGTGTAAATATTAGAAAATGACACACTTATTGTAGTAAGTTTGCAGTAGTAGGTAATAATAATAATAATAGAAAAGTAGGTTAAAATAATATTGTATTAACTTATAAGTTCTCAAATTCTTGATGTATCCTATACTTCCTTGGGTGTCACCTGGACACGACAAAAAATAAAATTTTAAACCCCACAAGACTAGCAATATGCCTACATGCATGTAGGTTCAATAAAACCTCATTAACCCCCCGGACAAGTTAAGGAAAAAATTTATATTTTTTAGCGTAGTAAATGAAGACTTGTTTTACTGATACCAAATCACTATTCTCACTAGGTATATTACACGAATTCACTTGCCAGCAGGCGAGTTCATTGCATTCACCCCCACCTGCTCTTGCTATGGAGCAAACTTGTGACTCAATGCTCTCCTTCTTCTCTCTTTGAAAAGAATCTTTGATAAAGTCATGGAAAAAGTTTTTGCCTTGCCAAAAAAAATAAAATTGAAGAAAAACCTTGTGTGGAAGAAGATTTTATAGACATTTAAAAAAATATAAACTGCTGTTCCAATGTTGATATTCCAATGTTGAAGACATTAACAGATTGACTCCCATGAAACACTTATACGTCTCTCACCAGATCTGTAAAATCTACTTTTGAGAGACTCATCCGTCTCTCACGTAATAGTGTTTTAATAGAATCGTGAGACGGATTGGATGCTTTCTACAGATTTTTACACATTACAGTACAAGGTGTATGCTGGCGGCAAAGAAAAACATAAGCAGGAAGTCTCAGTGTCAACAAAAGTCGTGTTGTAATTAGCAAAACCATATCTAGACTCTTGTCTGTGCCTCTATGAAGACAACGGGTACTCAATTATACCACTTGCCTAATAACTGCTTGAGAGAGAGAGAGAGAGAGAGAGAGAATAGATATTTATGTAGTTTTATTGGAAAATAGCCCAAAGTAAATTATACATAAAATGTGTTAAGGCATTGTGCACCGGGGTTTGCACTGTCTTGTGGACCTCTTTGCTATTTCTTCCTTCTTCTTCCCTTTGTTGGCCACTCGTAAATTGTGTCGTGTCGTGTGCGGTTGTGCTTTCGTCGTGGCTCTCTCGGTTGGCGTCTCGAATGGCGCTAGCATTGCTTCCCGTCTCGTTTTAAGGCTTGTTCTTTATTGCTTAAACAAAATGTATATAATATTTTATAGAAATATAAGTAAAATTTCAGTGAGAGAAATTTAATATTTTTACTCTTGAGTACCTGATCAATCTATCACCTAAAAAACAGAGCCAAAAAATTTTATGTTTTACAATACTCTACACTTGAAAAAAATAAGTTTAAAAAAGCAAAGGAACCATCAAATAGATATGGGGTTTTTAAGAAAAATTGCAAAAATTTCCTTGGTAGCCAACCTGTTAAAAATTGGTTGTAAATTGACAGTGACAGAGGTTATAAAGCAATCAAAGAAGAAATTATTGGATTAGACTGTGTTGATGAACCAGCTATGATTATGACCCATGCAGAAGCAGTACCGAACATAGTTAAATTGATGGTCTGTTTCAAGAATCAAGCCATACCAGCTTCTAATGGTAAAACAGATGTAAGATCGTGCTACTTGCAAGCGATACACAAAACTGAGGTATCAAAAGCTCACCTCCTTTTTTACTCCTGACTAGTTTGTAAATATACTAAAAGCCATTTAATTATAGAGTAAACATTAACAATATAGTTCTCTCTCATTGGCTAGAACTCAACCATCATTGCTTAGCGCGACCCATACTTTTTTCAGACCCCTGAACCCAATAAACATGTTTTTAGCGATTGGGTCTGTGTGTGTGTGAACAAAATATCTCAAGAACGGAACATCGTACAAAGTTGAAACTTTAACTTAAGGTACTACCCCCAACTCGAACATTTTCATGGAAATCGGTCAACTGAAAGTAGTAGTTTATTCATGTCATTTTTCACTTTTTTGCAATTTTCTCAAAAATGGTTCGTAAGATTTTAAAAATTGCCTCTTTGACTACATTTTTTTATGCTCTTCAAGATAGGTTAGGGGCCATGTCTACTGAAATTCTTGGGGAGGCTGTGCTCTTGTAGAAAAAAACAATTTTTTTAAGATTGCGGGTGTAATATGCATTTTATGGCAAAAGTGTATGTAATCAAAGTTTTAGAAAATTTAAAAACCCACAACTTTTATTACAAACATTTCTTTGTATAATGCTTAGTTTAGCTGTAATTAGTGATTTTGTGTTGGTTTTTTTTTCCATTAAAATCTGTAAAAAATGGATTTTTTAAGATTTCAGCCTTAGATGCATTTTACAACAAAAGTGAATATAATAAAATTTATAGGAAATTAAAAGATCTACAACTTTTATAATCATTTTTCTGTACAGAGTCTAGTTTAGCGTCAAAGAGTGATTTTCCGTATTATTTAGCCAAACTAATGTTGATTTTCATATTGCATCATTTACTCATGATTAAAATAAGGTTATGTTTTTTGAGGTTAGTTTTTTGTTTATTTCTAATGTTGTGTTACTAACATTAGGTTATATTATTCATTATTTGTATTGGCAAGATAAAGTCATGTGAGCGTCTCACACCAGATTTTTAATTTAATTTTAAATAATATGAATTATACATTCCATTCAGCGTTTTACAATTTTTTATTTCTGAAGAGATACATTTTCCCCTTTCTCCTAAATTTGCTAATTATTATGTTACATACACTTGCATTATAAACACCACTTTTCATGACTATGTCGTCTATTATTACATTCGGATTTTCATTCCTTAACGATATTAAAGTACGATGATTTTGTTTTTAGGTACTTGTTTTTTGCCACTTTTCGAAGGTTTTCCTTGTATGTGTTTCACTAATAATGAAAATTTGAAACTTTAACTTAAGTTAGGTACTACTCCCAACTCGAACATTTTCATCGAAATCGGTCAACTGAAAGCAGTAGTTTATTCGTGTCATTATAGATATGAATACACTTTCGCATAGATGTGATATTATATAGGTAATGGGGGTGAGTGGGGGTTGCCTTGTTTGGTAATAAAAATTATATTGTTAAAAAACTATTGGAAATATTTTTAAAAAAATTAATTATTTTTTAATGTTTTAATTTTGACAAAAAATTAATTGTAATACTGCACATACAAATTCCCTAAATTTAACTGTGATAGCAAAAAAACACTATAAAGACCACAAAATTCACGTTACAATTTAATTAATTTGAAAGTTAAATCACAAAAACCAGAAATAAGTTTAGTCCAGAGTGAAACAGAAAATTCTTTGTCTTGTTTAAAAACTAGCTCCTTATCCCATTGCAGAGAATGAGTAGTATATAGGAACAAATTCAGAAATCAAGCTCAACTATAAAAACGGTGCGTTATATGTGTATTGGCGGTATAGGTGTTGTATTAACTATGGAGTCAAACCACAAAAATGATCTTGGCTGGATAATCACTTAGGCAGGTCTGGCCCATGCTACCGTCAGTCCATCATGTTTGTTTTTATCAACTCTATAGTTAAATGGTTTTTACTACACCAGTTGTCCCACAGAATTTTAAACCGTAGGTAAATAGCATTGATTTTATTTAATTTGTTAATATTTTCTACCCACGAATAATTGAAGACTTGTTATAATCAGGATTAATTAGAAAATGTTTAGACCTTTTAAAAAATATCAATTTTGATAAATTTTAAGCCGTATTTTACCTTAAAATACATAAATACTTATATTTGTTAACCATAGTCTATTTAAGTACTTATTGTAAATTTTATGAATTGGTTGCATTGTGTGTTTGGAGTAATGGTAACGTTGTGGTGTGGAGATCTAGAGATAGGTGGGTCGAATCCATCTGCGTAAAAAAAATTTTATTGTTAAAAAACTATTGGAAATATTTAAAAAAAAATTGATTATTTATTTTATATTTTAATTTTGACAATTTAAATTTTTTATCATGTAATTTAATATGTAAATATGTATTTTAAGCTAAAATACTGCTTAAAATATTTTAAAATTGATATTTTTGTTAAGGTCTAAACATTTTTTAATGATTCCCGATTATAACAAGTCTTCAGTTATACATTTTTTTTTTTTTTTTTATTCCTAATTTGTGTACGTTGCAATCTGTTCAATTTAGAACAATAAGCAACCCCATGACCCAATCAGATGAGGATGATGTGTATGACGTGTAAATGAAGTGTAGTCTTGTACAGACTCAGGCCGACCATTCCTGAGAGAGTATGGTTAATTAAACCCCAATCATCAAAGTACACCGGTAACCACTGTCTAGTACTCAGTTATACATGGGAAGAAAATTTTAACAAACAAATGAAAATTAATGCTATTTCCTAATGGTTCATATTTTGTGGGACAGCTGGTATATTGTATACAGTGTAAATACATTCAGTATTATGTGAATGTGTATTGATAATCATTTTTAAACTACAATAAAAATATTTTTGATAAGTACATGTTCTTTTTTACTTTCTCTTGCCTATATGAATATATAGGAAGGAAAGTATTGTTTTCATGTCGATTTTTTGAAATCGAGTTTTCACCGGATCTATACGTTTTCAGACCCCCTGAACCCAAAAAACATGTTTTTAGCGATTGGTCTGTGTGTGTGTGTGTGTGTGTGTGTGTGTGTGTGTGTGTGTGTGTGTGTGTGTGTGTGTGTGAACAGAATATCTCAAGAACGGAACATCGTACG
The DNA here is from genome assembly GCA_035578175.1 of Catonia carolina. NCBI lineage: Eukaryota > Metazoa > Arthropoda > Insecta > Hemiptera > Achilidae > Catonia > Catonia carolina. The sequence continues at coordinate 15,337,388 of JAQMRL010000012.1, read as the reverse complement.
AACTTGAAACTTGAAACTTAAGTTACATATCACTACCGGACCCGACACGAACATTTTCATCAAAATCGGTCAACCGGAAGTAGTAGTTTATTCGTATAATTTTTCACTTTTTTGCGATTTTCTCAAAAACTAGTCCTACGATTTTTTTAAAAATCGCCTGGTTTACTACATTTTTTATGCTCTACAATATAGGGTAGGCGCCATGTTTGCTGAAATTCTGCGTGAGGCTGTTTTTACGTAAAAACATTTTATTTTTAAGATTGCGGCTTTAATATGCATTTTATCGCAAAACGTTATATAATAAAAGTTGTAGAAAATGTAAAATTCTGCAACTTTTATTTTAAACATTTTTTTGTATAACGCTTAGTTTAGCGGTAATTTGCGATTTTCTGTTTTTTTCTCACGAAAACGTGAGAAAAATCGATTTTTTTAACATTTCGGTCTTAGTATGCATTTTACGACAAAAGTGTACATAATTAAATTTATAGGAAATTAAAAGGTCTACAACTTTTGTTTAGAGCATTTTTCTCTACAGAGCCTAGTTTAGCGTGAAAGCGTGATTTTCCGTATTTTTAAGCCAAACTGAGTTCGATTGTCATTTTGCGTCATTCACTCATGATTAAAATAAGGTTATGTTTTTGAGGTTAGTTTTTGTTTATTTCTAATATTTTATTAATAATGTTAGGTTTATTATTAATTATTTGCATTGGCAAGAGAAAGTTGTGTGAGTGTTTTACACCAGATTTTTATTGTTTTTTTCCTCATTCTCACAAAACCCGGATTTTCGTTAACTCCAATCGGCCCCAGTTGATCTGGGTTTACGAGGTTCTTCTGTATAAGTAAAAAATTCATAAGGAATTCCTATAAGAAATCTGCTAAACAAAGAAAAAAACTTGAACAATTGTGCGAAAAATAATTGAAACTTTATTACTTTCTCTTGCCTATATGAATATATAGGAAGGAAAGTATTGTTTTCATGTCGATTTTTTGAAATCAAGTTTTCACCGGATCTATACGTTTTCAGACCCCCTGAATCCAAAAAACATGTTTTTAGCGATTGATCTGTGTGTGTGTGTGTGTGTGTGTGTGTGTGTGTGTGTGTGTGTGTGTGTGTGTGTGTGTGTGTGTGTGTGTGTGTATACAAAATATCTCAAGAACTGAACATCGTACGAACTTGAAACTTGAAACTTAAGTTACATACCACTACCGGACCCGACACGAACATTTTCATCAAAATCGGTCAACCGGAAGTAGTAGTTTATTCGTATAATTTTTCACTTTTTTGCGATTTTCTCAAAAACTGGTCCTACGATTTTTTTTAAAATCGCCTCATTTACTCAGATTTTTATTCTCTACAAGATAGGGTAGGCGCCATGTTTGCTGAAATTCTGGGTGAGGGTGTTTTTACGTAAAAAAAGTGTTTTTTTAAGATTACGGCTTTAATTTTAATTTCAGAGCAAAAATGTATATAATAAAAGTTGTAGAGAATTTGAAAAGCTACAACTTTTATTTCAAGCACTTTTTTGTATAACGCATAGTTTAGCGGTAATTAGCGATTTTCTGTTTTTTCTCACGAAAACGTGTGAAAAATCGATTTTTTTAAGATTTCGGCCTTAGTATGCACTTTACGACAAAAGTGTATATAATTAAATTTATAGGAAATTAAGAAGTCTACAACTTTTATTTAGAGAATTTTTCTCTACAGAGTCTAGTTTAGCGTGAAAGTGTGATTTTTCGTTTTTTTTTTAAGCCAAATTGAGTTCAATTTCATTTTGCGTCATTCACTCATGATTAAAATAAGGTTATGTTTTTGAGGTTAGTTTTTGTTTATTTCTAATATTTTATTAATAATGTTAGGTTTATTATTAATTATTTGCATTGGCAAGAGAAAGTTGTGTGAGTGTTTCACACCAGATTTTTTTTTATTTCAGGTCGAGTACTCATATCCACCACTTGTTCCTGGTACAGATCCAGAAAATAACGAATGTCCGCCCGGTTGGAAATATCTGCCGACATTGGCATTACCTGATGGTTCTCATAATTATGATCAAGATACCGTATACTTTCATTTACCAAGTTTAACAGATCCTGATAAAACCGTTTTCGGTATATCATGCTTTCGACAAATACCTGTCGAGGTGAGTTTTTGTATAATTGTTTTCTTAAGTAATTTAAGGTAGGTATGTCATTCCTGCTTACATTTGCTGATATAACATTTAAACTGACCTTGTCAGCTGCCTTGATCCTTGTTATCTAACTTACACATGTTTCAGTAGATCCACCTTCATCAGAGTATATAAAATATGAAACTTTAATATACATTTTAAAAACCTACTGTAGATGTAACATCTTCTGTAGGTTTTGGAAGTTTCACATGATATTTTGTATACTGTTACAGAAGGTGGGTCCACCAAAACACATGTATATAGATAATAATCTCTTAGTGTTGGGTTGAATTTAAGTGTTTTCGGTGGTCTTGTTCGTATACAGTTAGCTGAACGATCTAGTTCTGCTGTATATCTCTACCATAATTGGAAAAAGTTATTTGTGCCCATTTTTGGAGAGAGAATACAATCCAAAGATTTTTAGTTACCAAAATTTTTTGTTATTTTGGATGCAGAAGAAATAAACCATTAATATTTATTTTATAAAATTGTGTTTTTAAATTGTTCTATATTTTCAGAGTAACTTTATTAATCAGAGTAACATAGTATGATACCTATGATTTCAGATTTTACTTAGTTGTTCTAAGACAGTTTAAACATTTTCTTTTATTTTTGTTCTTCAAGACCTCCTTTTGGGTTAAAATTTCTATTATCATGTCACCGTCGCCCCCTTCAATTTGGTACTGTGCTGCCAGCCAACAAGACAACAGTGCAAAGAGTAACCAACCCTACTCCTGCTTTCTGATAAGTATGTAAGAGTGGCACCAGTGAGCTCGATTGTCATTTTACTCTGCTCTACAGCTCTGACCAGACACCGATCATTGGCGCATGGCCTGACTCCAACAAAGACCTATCAACAACATTATAACCTCCGTCAACTGGGTTTTTCAATCATGTGTTGCGCCTACCAGGTTATCGACGCATTAAATACATGGCCACCAACCGACCTTTCCCATCTAAATGCACACACTTAAATGACCCTTTTCAGGGTTTCCAAATATTTAAGGTTTCTCCATACCTCTCATGCTCACCATTCAGTGACAGTCAGTTTCTCAGGTGCATGTAATGAATTTTTTTCTGGGGTCACAGATAAGATATTGGGTTTCCAACAAGTGCGTCTTACTTATGTTCCAACACCTGACAAAAACACTTCACTTAATCTTTTTATTCTGAAGCTTCCTTAACTTATCCAAAAAAAAATTAGGGTCGAAACATCGTCCCAAAAGTCAGCCAAATAGTTTTGAACTGGGTCCATCTCATTGCCCCAATATAGTCAGAAAAAATTTAGATGCCATTTTACTCATTTTTAAAATTAAAAAATTTTTTTTATCCTGAACAACGTATAGTTAGTATGTAGTATGTTTAAACTCTTTGAAATATTTGGAGTGGCGTAGTACCCTCAATGGGATTGATACTAAAAAAAAAAAAAAAAAATAGATTTTCCCAGGGGTTTGGGCACCAGACAAAAAAAAAAGGCTAAATTATTTTTACTTTCCAAGGTCGCCCTCCTCCTTGTGGGTTACAGTTTATATCAGGGAGTTAGTGAGTGACCCATGTCTTTGACATAGAACTTGGTATTTTTACTTTCTCTTGCCCTATATGTAGGGTGTATATGATGGGACGTAAAGTATTGTTTTCTCGTTAATTTTTTAAAAATTAAGTTTTCACCGGTAATACATGTTTTCAGGCCCCTTGAACCAAAAAACATGTTAGCAATTGGTCTGTGTTTTTGAATAAAATATCTCAAGAATGGAATATCATATGAAGTTGAAACTTAGAACTTAGGTTAGGTAACACAAGGGGACCCTACACAACCTTTTCATCAAAATTGTTCAAACAGAAGAAACCCTATAACTTTTATCAGATATGTTTTTCTACAGTGCTTAGTTTAGCATCAGTGATTTCCTCATCAATATTGGTAAAAATTGATTTATTTGTGGTTGCGGCCTTAATATGCATTTTGTGACAAAAGTGTGTGTAATCAAAGTTATGGGAAATTAAAAATCTACAACTTTTATTTCAAGCATTTTTTCTACAGAGCTTAGTTTAGCATCAATTAGTGATTTTCTGTATTTTTAAGTCGAACAGAGGTTGATTTTCAGTTTGCATCATTCACTGTTGTTTAAAAATAGATTGTTTTTCATTTTATATTGTTTACCAATGATTGAACATAAGTTATGTTCATGGGCTTACCCAGGATCAAAACCAGGGGGGACAAGCCATGGTCGTTCAGCTTGTTCATTATTTATATTGGCAAGAGAAAGCATTTGAGTGTTTCACACCAGATTTTTGTTATAAATGCATTTGTGACATTTAGTCTAACTTCTTCTAAATTATGCTTGATGCCTAACCCATTTTCCGCTGACTTTTTTGTTCGACCTCGAAGCATTAATTCTTGAAAATCCTTTTTCTAGGATTTTAAGGATGTGAAAGAAGTAGCTTTGTTTTCCCTTTGTATAGGGCCAATTTTAGACCATGTGTGGTGACTTAAGATGGGAGCTCTTTTTGCAGCCCACATTCTCAGTTTTCTCTCACTGTAAGCTTTTCTCCTTTCTTCTGTCCACCCGGTGTTCTGTTGTTCCTCTTCATGGAAGCCCTGAAAGTCTGTAATTATTTGTCTGAATTTTGTTCTCTTCATTCAGTTTTCTCAATATCCTTTCTGACTTCTTTAAACTATTTATCCAATACCTTAGGTCTATTGTTTAGTGTCTCAAAAATCTGTTTTGTCAACCAGTTGTCATCCATTCTATACAGATGTCCATATTTTAGTATTCTTTTTCTAATCGTTTCCAAAAATCTTTCATTGTGATTGTACAGTTGACCTCTCTATATAGACTATAACCATATAGTCCGTCTACTATTTTTGGGCTCATTATCTTGCAGAGGATCTTTCTCTCAAATTCCTCTGCTTCTCTTAGGCCAGCCTTCCCGGTCATTCTAAGACACTCACTCAAATACTGTCACATAGGTTTGATCACAGTAATGTCTAATCTTGGCTTGTGTTTAGAGTGGTTTCTTCTTATAAAAGTGGTGAGTTCTTCGAAGTACACTGGCTATCTTTCCTCATCTGTTGTTTTTGCTGGTCTTTGGTTGTATTATCTCCCCAAGGTACTTGAAGCTATTAACTTTCCCAATTTTTCTGTATTGTGTCTTTAAGTGATGCAGGGCTGTTTCGAATTAGCTGTGTACTGTATAGATTATTTTAAAAAATATTTTTGTTTGTTTCAGAAATTAAAAAACAGAACGGCAGACATAACACGAGGTACCGTTCAAAAATCAGTATGCGTTCTCAGTACAGTACCATTGTATGGACACATACAAGTGAAAATGTCATTAATAACACATGCATACTTTGAGGAAGGCGATTTTACAAAAGTGTCACTGTTAAAGGATACATATCACCATTTGAACAGTTGTCTAAATCAGATTGATGATCTGCAGAATGCGTCCCAGTTATTTGTCGGTAAGTACTGTGACATTTAGTAGGCTACAAATTGTTAAAGTGAGATAGAGTTTAAAAGTTTGAAAGGACAAGGATAATGGGTTGTCGATGAATTGGATACTTTTGAAGGGAGTTTTTGGTAGAGCTGCTGAAAGTAGTAGAAAGATTTTTTATTGCCTATTATATTGATTTTTAAAATTTTTTCTATTATATTATTGGTTATTCAGTTAAGTTTAGAAGGGTCTCTGTTGTGTCCTATTATTCATAAATTATTTTCCGTTCTGAAAGACAAACACCATGTTTGTTAAAGATTTTACCCTTTAGTAATAAACGGAAGTTAATATCGAATTTGGCAGAAATTTAACCGTGGAGGACCACTTTACATATTGACGAGAGCCTGTAAATGGACTCGTAAACTTCAAAGGCGGTAGAACGTTTTGGGGAAACAGATAAAAAAACCAAAAGAGCAATGAAAAGGGGGTTTGGCACACGGGATACAATCCTCAGTTCTAAGTAAAAACATGCAAAATTTAGGTAAACAAAAATTGGGTACTTACAGGAGCGAAATCCTAAATAGGAAAATGACATATGTACGATAAATAACACTTCAAAATTTAAAAACTCTCTAGACAGCGCCATTGATTTGTAACCAACATATTGTCAGTTTGCAAAAGTTATTAATTGATACATCAATAATGAAGTTCGATTTTACACAAGCAACATGAAGCGACATAAACATAATGATAAAACGAAGCGAATGCCTAAGTATTTCACGATTTTACATGTGAAATAATGTTGGCATGACAGAACAGCACACCTGTTTGTTTATAGCTGACACCAGAATTGAAAGAGGCAAAGAAAGAAGTCAGGAGTTATATGGAACAGGAAGTGAGTGTGAGGGAGAAAAAGGAAAGATAAGGATGAATGAACAGTTAGTGCAGGGAAAAGAACAGAACAACAAGAGCGAATATGAGCGATATAGCAACAACCAGATCGAAAGAGGTGCGATTTTAAATTTGTGCTAGTTTTTCACAAAACCAAACAATGTTTTCTTTATAAAAGTCTAGGGACAGGAAAGGGATTTCGTTTATGGATTTTACACTGAGAAGGCACACCAACCAATTCTGATATGTTAACTCCAGCATGGCCTATTGTCTTCCGGTCAGATGTTGCTCCTTGACAATGAAAGGGCACATGTTTGTGTACAAACACAAGGTCTAATCAGGTCTTTTGAATAGGATCAACTGACTGGTACTTAGAGTTGGTCCTTGGCGGTCAATGGTTCAACAACAATGAAGTGAAACTGCAGTCATGGATTGGGCTTCTTCAAAGGTGGCAGATTGATTTGACATCAGAATTCTAAAATTTGTTGAGTGTTATGACAAATGTTTGAACAAAAATGGAAATTATGTAGAAAAGTAGATGAATGTATGTAAAATACAGAAAAAATATATTTTAATGATATTTACAGTATTCTTCTTATTAAAAAAATCTGTTTTGAAACACTCACATGATTTTCCTTTGCCAATGTAAAGAATTAAAAAAATAACCTGATACTTATCACGAGTGAATGAGAAAATAAAATCAACCTCTTTAAAACTTAAAAATACGGAAAATCACTAATTGTCGCAAATCTACACCCTGTAGAAAAAAAATGCTTGAAAGAGATGATGTAGATTTTTTTATTTCTTATAACTTTAATTATATACAGTTTCGTGTTAAATGCATACTAAGGCCACAATCTTAAAAATGCATTTTTTACCAGTTTTGATGAGCAAAATTCAGAAAATCACTTATCGACGCTAAACTAAGTGTTGTAAAAAAGCTTGCTTGAATTAAAAATTGTCGATTTTTTAAATTCCTACAACTTATTATATACACTTTTGCTGTAAATTGCATATTAAAGCTGCAATATTTAAAAAAAACTAGTTTTCTACCCCTTAGAGCACTGCTCCCTTAAGAATTTTACCAGACATAAAGCTTAACCTATCGATTAGAGCATTAAAATGTAGCAAATGAGGTGATTTTAAAGAAAATTGTTTTGAAAAATCGACATAGAAACCATATTTTCCTTCCCTATCTATACTAATATTATAAAGACAAAGCGTGATTTTTTTGTGCAGGCTAATTTCCAAAACTACTGAACGGATTTTCATGAAATTTTGACAGACTATTTGTATTTATATTCACAGCAACATTTTATTTTTTAATTTAAAAAAATGATGACCCTAAGGGCCCTAATGAAGATTTTCATAAATATGTGTGTGTGTGTGTGTACATGTACATGTGAGTAGGTATTGCTGTTGATGTAGATGAAGAGGTTTGATGAAGATGAGAGACGCATATGAGGGAAATTATCAAAAGTCTTGTGTGTATACTTATTGTTGAAGTGTTGAAGTAGATTGTTGAAAGGGGAGATAAACGAGAGATGTTCGCGGGGGAATTTTAAAAAAAAATTTGTGTGTGTTTGTACATTGTAGTATATACAGTTGATCTAGCAGCTAAACAATTTCTGTTATGTATTTATTTTAAAAAAATTGATTAGGTCCTACACATGTTTCCGTGCAAAGTCGCGTGGGCCATGCTAGTATATTCATAGAGGGCAAGAGAAAACAAAAATGGATCTTGTAATAAAAAAATACCCTTCGTACTAATCAGATGATCCTGAGCTGGAATCCCAGCCAGTTCCTGATTTTTTTTTTTACTTTCTCTTGCCCTATTGTGATTATATTAAAAAAGTATTGTTTTCATGACAATTTTTCAAAATCATATTTTTACTGGAAATACATGTTTCCATCTGAAGTGCATGTTTTTAGTGATTGGCCTGTGGTGTATTGTCTTAAGAACGAAATAGTTTATTCGTGCAATTTTTAACTTATTTGCAATTTTCTCAAAATCGGTTATAATTTTCTAAAGAATCCCCTCATTTACTATATTTTTTATACTCTACCAGATATGGTAAGTGCCATGTCTGCTGAAATTCTTGGGGGAGGGGCTGAGCTGTCGTGGTAAAAAATGTATTTTTATGAGATTACGGCCTTGATATGCATTTTAAGGCAAAAGTGTATGTAATCAAAGTTGCAGGAAATTAAAAACCAAAATTTTCAGTGTAAACTTTTTTTTCGACAACACTTACAGTAGCGTCAATTAGTGATTTTCGTTAATTTGTGTATTATAATCGGTAAAAAAAGAGGATTCTTTAATATTGCAATCTCAGTGTACTTTTTACTACAAAAGTGTAATATAATGTAATCTATAGGAAATAAAAAAATCTACTATTTTTATTTCAAGCATTTTCTTCTGCAGAGCCTAGTTTAGGTAGCATCAACTAGAGATTTTCCGTATTTTTAAGTTGAAAGAGGTTGATTTTCATTTTACATTGCTTATTAATGATTAAACATAGGTTATATGGGTCATTTGCTGGGCAAGACAGAATTGAACAAGTGGAAGCCTATAACTGTCTGGGAACCTGAGTCAATTCCAGTGCCACCTGCCAGAAATAAAGATCAGAATTGAAAAGGCCAGGGCAGCATTCCTAAAAATGAGACCTCTTCTATCGGCCCGCGACCTGAGCCTCAAAACCAGGACCCGCCTCTTGAAGTGCTACGTTTTTCCCATCCTCTTGTATGGGGTAGAGGCGTGGACACTCACCAAAGAATGTGAGACCCGACTACAAGTGTTTGAAATGTGGACCTACCGGAGAATACTTTGAATACTGTGGACAGACAGGGTCACAAATATGGAGGTCATCAGAAGAATGGGGAGAGAGCTGGAAATCCTGCAGAGCATAAAGATAAGAAAACTGACATACCTTTGACACATCATGAGGGGGCCTAAATACGAGATTCTGCATCTCATAATTCAACGGAAACTCGTTGGTAAACACTTGGTAAGACGCAGACGAATATCCTGGTTAAGAAACCTGACAGAAGGTTTAACTGCTCGTCGCATGACCTTTTCAGAGCAGCAGTGGACAAGGTACAACTGACCATGATGATAGCCAACCTTTGTAATGGAGAAGGCACCTGAAGAAGAAGATATGGGTCATTATTTACATTGGCAACAGAAAGTTGTGTGTTTCACACCAATTTTTTTCTTGGCTTTTAGGTAATCATGAATTATGAAAATTAATTGAAATCTGGGTGTATAAAATTTTATCCAATGATGACGTGGTCACTCCATATGATAGAGCATAGTAAAGGAAAAATGTTTGTTAAGCAATGAAGTTATTTGTAATGTTACCTGTAATAGTTAATATACACCTATCAACACACGTTTGTGATATCTTTATCAGTTGTGGTTACTTTTGAACAAAATGTCATGATTGATAATGAATTAGATGCCACAGTAATGTACTTGGTTGTTATTTGTGATATTTTATATGAGAGAAAAGTTTTTTAACGTTTACTATCATGTATTTATTAGTCATCATATAATTATCTGTCTTTCAAATTTCATCAGGTCAGGTCCCACAGAACTCCTCTCTCCGGAGGTCTTGCAAAAAATACATAACATTAAAACCTCTGAAACTTATATTTCAAGCATCTTTTTGTACAACTCTTAGTGTAGCGTCAATTTCAGATTTTTAATTTTTCTTGCTTGTATGAATATATAGGAAGGACAGTATTGTTTTCATGTCAATTTTTCGAAATTGAGTTTTCACCGATGTACGTGTTTTCAGACCCCCTGAACCCAAAAAATATGTTTTTAGCATTTGGTCTGTGTGTGTGCGCGCGCGCGTGAAAAAATATCTCAAGAATATAATCGTACATAGTTGAAACTTGAAATTTAAGTTAGTTACCATTAGAGTACCTAACTGTAGTCATTTAACCGTCTCATTTTTCACTTTTTTACGATTTTCTCAAAAGCGACTCATACAATTTTTTTAAAGTCGCCTCATTTGCTATATGTTTAATACTCTACAAGATGGGGTAGGCACCATGTCTGCTGAAATTCTTGGAGAAACTGTTCTCTTGTTGAAAAAAATGGTTTTTTGAAGATTGCAGCCATAATATGCATTTTAGCACAAAAGTGATGTGATAGAAGTTGTAAACAATTTAAAAATTTACAACGTTTATTTAAAACATTTCTTTGTATAACGCTTAGTTTAGTGGTAATTAGTGATTTTCTGTTTTCTTCTTCATGAAAATCTGTAAAAAAAAATCTGGTGTGAAACACTCACACAACTTTCTCTTGCCAATGCAAATAATTTACAATATAATTTAACATTAGTAATAAAATATTAGAAATAAACAAAAAACTAACCTCAATAAACATAACCTTATTTTAATCATGAGTGAAACACTCAAAATGAAAATCAACCTCAGTCTGGCTTAAAAATATGGAAAATCACTATTTCACGCTAAACTAGGCTCTGTAGAGAAAAATACGTTAAATAAAAGTTGTAGATCTTTAAATTTCCTATAAATTTGGTTATATACACTTTTGTCGTAAAATGCATACTAAGGCCAAAATCTTAAAAAAATCGATTTTTCACACGTTTTCGTGAGAAAAAATCAGAAAATCGCTAATTACTGCTAAACTAAGCGTCATACAAAAAAATGTTTGAAACAGAAGTTGTAGGTTTTTAAATTCTCTACAACTTTTATTATATAAGTTTTTGCGCTAAAATTTATATTAAAGCCGTAATCGTAAAAAAACAAAGTTTTTACGTGAAAACAGCCTCACCGAGAATTTCAGCAAACATGGCGCCTACCCTATCTTGTAGAGAATAAAAAATTGAGGTTATGTTTTTGAGATAAGTTTTTTGTTTTTTTCTAATGTTGTATTACTATTGTTAGGTTATATTGTTCATTATTTGTGTTGGCAAGAGAAAGTCAAATGAGTGTTTCACATCAGATTTTTTAATCTTCAAAACCGTATGAGATTTCAATGTGCAGTTTTCGCGTTTTGAATTGTCCTGAAATTTCACATTGAAATAATTTGTTGTAGGACCACCTTCCCATTTAAAAAAAATCTGGTGTGAAACACTCACACAACTTTCTCTTGCCAGTGCAAATAATTTTCAATAAACCTAACATTAGAAATAAACAACACAACTAACATCAATAAACATAACCTTATTTTAATCATGAGTGAAAGACGCAAAATGAAAATCGAACTCAGTTTGGCTTAAAAATACGGAAAATCACTTTTTCACGCTAAACTAGGCTCTGCAGAGAAAAACGCTTTCAGTAAAAGTTGTAGATCTTTTAATTTCCTATAAATTTGATTATATACACTTTTGTCGTAAAATGCATTCTACGGCCGAAATCATAAAAAAATTAATTTTTCACACGTTTTCGTAAAAACATATCAGAAAATCGCTAATTACTGCTAAACTAAGCATTATACAAAAAAATGTTTGAAATAAAAGTTGTAGAATTTTAAATTCTCTACAACTTTTATTATATAATTTTTTGCGCTAAATTGCATATTAAAGCCGTAATCTTAAAAAAACTATGTTTTTACGTAAAAACAGCCTCACCCAGAATTTCAGCAAACATGACGCCTACCCTATCTTGTAGAGAATAAAAAATTGAGTAAAATAGGCGATTTTAAAAAAAATCGTAGGACCAGTTTTTGAGAAAATCGCAAAAAACTGAAAAATTATACGAATAAACTACTACTTCCGGTTGACCGATTTTGATGAAAATGTTCGTGTCGCGTCCGGTAGTGGTATGTAACTTAAGTTTCAAGTTTCAAGTTCGTACGATGTTCCGTTCTTGAGATATTCTGTTCACACACACACACACACACACACAGACAGACCAATCGCTAAAAACATGTTTTTTGGGTTCAGGGGGTCTGAAAACGTATAGATCCGGTGAAAACTCGATTTGGAAAAATCGACATGAAAACAATACTTTCCTTTCTATATATTCATATAGGCAAGAGAAAGTAAAAATTGATTTTTAAGATTTTGACCGTAGTATGTTTTCTATGACAAAAGTGTATATAATAAAATTTATAGGAAATTAAACGATCTACATCTTTTATTTCAAGAATTTTTCTCTACAGAGCCTAGTTTAGCGTGAAAGAATGATTTTCTGTATTATTAAGCCGAACTAAGGTTGGTTTTCATTTTGCATCTTTCACTCATGATTAAAATAAGGTTATGTTTTTGAGATAAGTTTTTTGTTTTTTTCTAATGTTGTATTACTATTGTTAGGTTATATTGTTCATTATTTGTGTTGGCAAGAGAAAGTCAAATGAGTGTTTCACATCAGATTTTTTAATCTTCAAAACCGTATGAGATTTCAATGTGCAGTTTTCGCGTTTTGAATTGTCCTGAAATTTCACATTGAAATAATTTGTTGTAGGACCACCTTCCCATTTAAAAAAAATCTGGTGTGAAACACTCACACAACTTTCTCTTGCCAGTGCAAATAATTTTCAATAAACCTAACATTAGAAATAAACAACACAACTAACATCAATAAACATAACCTTATTTTAATCATGAGTGAAAGACGCAAAATGAAAATCGAACTCAGTTTGGCTTAAAAATACGGAAAATCACTTTTTCACGCTAAACTAGGCTCTGCAGAGAAAAACGCTTTCAGTAAAAGTTGTAGATCTTTTAATTTCCTATAAATTTGATTATATACACTTTTGTCGTAAAATGCATTCTACGGCCGAAATCATAAAAAAATTAATTTTTCACACGTTTTCGTAAAAACATATCAGAAAATCGCTAATTACTGCTAAACTAAGCATTATACAAAAAAATGTTTGAAATAAAAGTTGTAGAATTTTAAATTCTCTACAACTTTTATTATATAATTTTTTGCGCTAAATTGCATATTAAAGCCGTAATCTTAAAAAAACTATGTTTTTACGTAAAAACAGCCTCACCCAGAATTTCAGCAAACATGACGCCTACCCTATCTTGTAGAGAATAAAAAATTGAGTAAAATAGGCGATTTTAAAAAAAATCGTAGGACCAGTTTTTGAGAAAATCACAAAAAAGTGAAAAATTATACGAATAAACTACTACTTCCGGTTGACCGATTTTGATGAAAATGTTCGTGTCGGGTCCGGTAGTGGTATGTAACTTAAGTTTCAAGTTCGTACGATGTTTCGTTCTTGAGATATTTTGTATACACACACACACACAGACCAATCGCTAAAAACATGTTTTTTGGGTTCAGGGGGTCTGAAAACGTATAGATCCGGTGAAAACTCGATTTTGAAAAATCGACATGAAAACAATACTTTCCTTCCTATATATTTATATAGGCAAGAGAAAGTAAAAATAAAGTTATATTGAAGATGGCGGACACAAGTTTTTGATTCATCAATAGTCGTAGTAGTAGTAGTAGTAGTTTTTTGATTCAATAGTAGCCGTATATTGTATTCAAGTGAGATTCACATTTGCATATATCTTGAAATTTCCCTTACATTTGAAATATGAAGTCGTTTTGGACTTTTTACCCACCCTGTATAGACGTTTGTCCTAAAATGCATAATAAGGCCGTAATATTTAAAAAAAAATTTCTTATTATGAGAGCATATAGAAAACCAGGGGATTTTAAACAATATCGTAGGATGTGTTTTTGAGAAAATTGCATAAATAAACTACTACTTCTCGTTGACTGATTTTGATAAAATATTTTTTGTCAGATTCGCTGGTGGTACCCACCTTAAGTTCCAAATTTCAACTTTGTATGCAATTTTGTTCTCACCCACGCACATACACAGACCAATCGGTAAAATCATGTTTATTTTATAATAAGTATTTTTGATGAAAACTTGATTTCAAAAAATCGACATGAAAATAGTACTTTCCTTCTCCTATATTTACAATTTATAAATGAGGGAGCCCTCACTGACTGACTGATTCACTCACTCACTTATCACTAATTCTTCTACATGCGCAATAGCTACAAAGCTAAAATTTGGAGTTGATATTCCCTTTAGAGTAAATAGAAAAGTTAAACATAAATGATTTTGACATTCCTCTTTAAAGGGATGAAAATGGTGTTCAACCCTTAAATCTATATTTCTTTTTTTTATTAAGTTCTGGACGAGTTAGATGTATTTTATTGTATTGATTGATGTATTGTATTGTTCAGTAAGTTCCAGATGAGTTACGTGGCTGTAACTTGGTGATGTCTTGTATAGTGACGCTAAAAAAAATTACACATCAACTGATTGAAAAATTGAAAAAGGGGTTGATATAGGTCTTCAACCCATAAATCATTATTCTTAATTTACTCAAAAACTCGGTGGAGACATTACCTATAGTGCACCCAAAAAAATTACACCTTAGCAATTACAAAAAATATACCCGAAAGAGGTTTAAAATGATGTTCAACTCTTAAACCAATATTTTTTGTTTATTAAGTTCAGTAATGGCCAAAACTTGGTGGAGGTGTTCTTCAAAATATTATATATAAACAATTCCAAAACGTACCTGTAAGGAGTTGAGAAGGGTATTCAACCATTAAACCCTTAAATGTTTATAAATTTCAAACTAATAGGGCTATTATCCGAAAATCTTTTTTTTTGATTTATTTATAACCTTAATTAAAAAATTATTGAAATAAAACAAAATTATACCCAGGTGAAGCCGGAATGGGCTGCTAGTTTATTCAAATAGTGCAAAAGAAGTTAAAAAGTACGAGGTTTATCCAGAGAAAAACCTCTGTTTATTATGTGTAGCAGGAAAAGTAGTGCGCGTAGCACGGCCGAGTTGATATCACTGCGCGCAGTGATTCAGTACACTTCTAACTGTGCAAGGCGGAGCATCGTACGTTCGTGCGTTGTCCTTTTATAACCAAACTCAAAACATGAGTGCCGTAATAGAAAATCCCGCCAAGTGTGAATTGCGTGGCGTTAAAAGATTTCTGTGGGCAAAAAATCTCTCAGCGGCCGAAATTCATCGTGAATTGTGTACGGTTTATGGCCCAAACATTATGAGTGAAGGTGTAGTCCGTCAATGGGTGCGTTTTTTAAAAATGGAAGAACAAACGTTCACGATGATGAAAGAAGTGGTAAACAAAGTGAATGAAAAAGTGATAGAACAAAAAAAAAAGTGATAAAGAAGTGGTAGAGAACAAAGTGAATGAAAAAGTTCATGAGGACCGTCGTTTCACAATCTCGGAACTTTCTCATCATTTTCCTGAAATTTCTCGAAGTCTCGTACACGAGATAGTGACAGAAAAACTAGGCTACCATAAGTTTTGCGCTCGTTGTGTACCAAAACTGCTGACCGATGACCACAAAACAAAAAGAATGAGTTCTGCCATAGACTTTCTTTCTCGGTATGACTTTGAAGGAGAAGAATTTTTGAACAGGATTGTTACTGGCGATGAGACTTGGGTAGCCTACGTGAATACTGAGACAAAACAGCAGTGAATGCAATGGGGACATACCGCTTCTCCGAACAAGCCAAAGAAAGTCCGTCAAACTTTATCGACGAGGAAACTTATGGCTACCGTTTTGTGGGATGCTAAGGGCATCTTACTCGTTGATTTTATGGAACGTGGAATGACCATCACTTCTGCTGTCTACTGTGAAACTTTAAACAGACTAAGAAGAGCGATCCAAAACAAGCGTCATGGCCTTCTGACATGTGGTGTTGTGTTTATGCATGACAATGCTTGCCCTCATACAGCTCGAAGAACAAATGAACTTTTGGCCAAGTTTAAATGGGACGTTTTCGATCATCCCCCATACAGCCCGGACTTGGCTCCTAGTGACTTTCACCTGTTCCTGAACACATAGCGGTGGCTTGCTTCTCAGCGGTTCACCTATGACGAAGAGCTTCAAAACGCCGTGAATGGTTGGCTACATTCACAGGCGGCAGATTTTTATGCAGAGGGTATTTCAAAGACTGTTCCAAGGTATGACAAGTGCTTGAATCTGTTTGGCGACTATGTCGAAAAATAGAGAAAAACTGTAGTTTTAATATGTATATAATAAAGTTTTTGTATCTTCACTCGTTTACTTTTTATTTCAAAACGGAGTTTATTTTCTGGATAACCTTCGTATTATTTTTATTGAATTCTGGTATTGTGTACCTTCTGTAATAAATGTCTTTTCTTTGTTGACAGGTCTATCAGGTCGTGAATTAATATTGCATTGGAGGCATAAAGCAGTGTTGCTATTCAAACTGCTTTTGTTGGAAAGAAAAGTGGTGTTTTATAGATCTCCAGTACAACCATTATGTTCTACTATATTATCACTCCTCTCCTTACACCCTGGTATGATGGAAACTGGACTTTATAATTCTGCATGTGTACAGTAAGTATTTTTACTTTATAGTCTTACATCATGATGTCATTATCTCTCATGAGCTATATTGTGCAATGTTTGTCTTCAATTCATTTAGTTTCCCTAACAGCATGTTTTTTTTATACCTGAATCCAGGAGACTCCACGAAAGGGTGTACGAGGGCCACTATTTATATTTTGAGCCTAATAATAAAGAAACAGTAATTTGTCATTGAAAATTGCTTTATTGCTTTTCAAAATATTCTCCTTTATGATTTATACACTCTTGCATGTGTTCGAACAAATTTTCAAAGCATTTTTTGTATTCCACTTAAGACATCTCCAAAACATGGTTTTTTAACGCATCGACGGCTTCTTCTGCTGATGAAAATTGTTATCCATGCAATTTAATGTAGACAGTCAAGAAAAAAAAGAAGTCATTGGGTGCCTAATCAGGACTGTACGGTGAATGTCTCATTATTTGATTTCTTAAGTGTTAATAGTCAGTTGTTAGATCAGTAGTGTGAGAACTTACATTGTCATGATGAAGAATGATCCGATGACACTTGTTTGTTTTCGTTATTTCTCTAAAAATTTCAGACAGACAAAGGGTTGTTTACCATTAAGATTTGACCGTTTTACATTCCTGTAAAGGCACATGACCAGTTTTTCTAAAAAAAACAGGCGACCATTTGTTTTAAGTGCTTCAAGCGCAAACAACTTTTGTTAGATTTGGTTCATCTTGAAACACCCACACATGCAACTGGTGTTTACTTTCCGGCTCATATGCGTAGATCCGTGAGTTATCACCTGTTACAATGTTATATACGTCTTTTGAAGCACCACCATTGTTTTTCTTGAGCACTTGTTAGCACCAATCGACACAAGTATCTTTTTCAAATTATCTGGAATCCAATGAGAGCAAACCTTTTTCACAGATAAATGGTCGTGCAATTTTTTATGTATGCTGGTCGAACTAATGCGTAAAGTTGGCTAATTCTCACAGTATGATGTCATATGACGATCTTGCATTATCAGTTTTTGCACAGCATCAATGTTTTCTGGCACAACTGATTTTAAATGACTTTCATGACTTTCATTGGTGAGCGAATGGCAGCCATGGTTAAGCTTGTTGTACCAGTGTTTCACAGTGGCAAAGAATGAGGCTTCATCGCCAAAAGTGGAAGTAAGTTGACCAATGCACTCATCTCGATAATCGTCAAAAATCGTAATAAATGATTACACGAAAATTTTCATGAGTTATTTCCATTTTTCTGCTGAAACACAATTTTCAAGTCATTGTAAACAACAAAAATCATGCTCAAATAACAAAATGTTCTGAATAAGTTTATGGTCAAAAATGATTACCTTTTTAGTGAATTCATCAGATGGCGGCTTAAACACTGATTGTTGCCAAGGCTCAAAATATAAATAGTGTGTCTCGTATACGAGATGTCATGATAAAACTGATTAGCCTAAATGTTAACATCAAGTTAAACTCATTACTCACCAATTCATGACACACCTAAAAATTACTGCAAAAAATTTAATAATGATATGTGATGTATTCACAACTCCCACTGGTTACGGAAGTTCACAGCACCATGAAGCAGCAGAATGATAGAGGTATAAACACTGTTTTCTGCTGCGTTCTGGGTCATGCTGTAGTCTCGAGAAATGAGGCTGCTGATCTAGCTGCTAAGGAGGCTGCATATCAACCGATCTTCATGCAATATTTGACTGTTGGATTTCTTCGGTTGGTGAAACAGATCATTTTGGATTCCTGGCAGGTGAAATGGAATGACTCGTGGTAACAAGGTACACAAGGTAAAACACGTCATTAAGTCTTGGTCTATGTCATTGAGAAAGAACAGATGGGAAGAAGTCGTAATCGCACGACTTAGAATTAGGCACACCAAATTAACTCATGACTTCTGGTGATACTTCAGTGATTTCAGCAACAAAAGTTCTGTTTTAGATGCGACTCTTGATTCCTTCCATCGATCAGTGTATGTAACAGTTTGTGATACTATGTAGTGCTGTACTTTTCCCCTGGGTTTTTGTCTGTATTTTTTATTTGTATAATAATATATGTCGGGTGGATTTAACTGTTTTCCATAGTAAATAAAAAATAAATAAATAAAAAATACAGGTAAATTGTGCATTATTTGGTAAAAAATAATTGAATAGCACTCTTATTGAACCTTGTGAGTTGTAGATTTTTTCAATTTTGTAGCAATTTTGATTTTCAGATCTTTTGCAGAAACTCAAAAGTGTCTTCTCTACTAGCCTTGTAAAATGTATTTAAATCTACTTGGTAGAACTCTGTGTTTAATGGTAAACCAAATCTTCATTATTTACTATACTTAGATCACATTTTGCATTTTAAATTTATAGATAATATAGATTTGAAATAGATTTTAACATTTTCGAATGACTTTCTTGTTTCAGACCATCTCGTCCAATGTCACCGGTACCACATTTTGTAAATTTTGATAAAAAGAATAAAACAGAATCAGATACGAAATCAGTTCCTATAAATCAAGTCACCGTTGAAACAGTCGATTGTACTACAAATCTACATTCCAAAGATATATCGCCGATTAAGACTGATGATAATAATATAAAAGACGATATCAATAATGATATCGTGATAAGTAACGATGAGAAATGTGATGTCATGAAAACATGCATAAAAGACGAAGAAAATAATAAAATAATCGCAAGCGATATTAGTGATAATAATATATTAATATGTAATAGTAATAATATAAATGTAGTTAATAATGAAATCGACGATAAAGATACAATGGTTTGTGATATTACAAATGGTTATGATGATGATGATGATAAAATATCGGCGAATTATTGTGACTTTAATCCATTGTACGACAGTTCCTCAGATAATCCAGATAAAGTTATTAAAAATGTTGGCGATATTGATGAAGAAGCAACAGATGTATTAACTTTTTATGATAATCATTTTACAAAAAATGATCAAAATGGTGATGATAAAAATAATGATGTCGTCAGTAATATGCCTCGTGATATTAGTGTTGAAACGCTTGGTGAAACGACTGCGCAAAATAATATGGTTTTAATCGCACAGATTAACGCACAGTTGTGTGGTGTACCATTGCCATTATTTACAGAGGTTAGTGTTATATTAATGTATTTTATTTTTAATTTGGAATATCTTAATTTTCTTTTGCTCTATGTGAATATATGGGGAAAGAAAGTATTGTTTTCATCTCGAGTTTTCCAGAAATACACCTTTTCAGGCTCGCTGAACCCAAAAAAACATGTTGTTAACAATTGGTGTGTGTGTGAAAAAAATATCTAAGAACGAATGTCGTACAAAGTTGAAACTTTAGAAATTTATTTAGGTATTACTAAGAGACCAAACAGAAACATTTTCATCAAAATTGGTCAGTCAGAAGTAGTAGTTTATTCGTGCAATTTTCTCAATAACAGATGTACAATTTTTTTTTTAAATTGTCTCATTTATTACATTTTTTTATGCTGTAGAAGACAGGGTGTCTTCTGAAATTCTTGGGGAGGCTCTGCTCTCATGGTAAAAAAATTTTTTTTTTTAGATTGACTTAATATCCATTTTAGGGCAAAAGTGTATTAGTAAAGTTGTAGAAAATTAAAAATCCTACAACTTTTATTTCAATTATTTTTCTACAAAGCTTAGTTTAGCGTCAGTTAGTTATTTTCTGAGTTTTGCTTATCAAAATTGGTAAAAAATTTAATTTTTGAATATTGTGCTGCAGTACCTATGCAATTTACGACAAAAGTGTGTACAATCAAATTTATAAGAAATTATAAACCCTACAGCTTTTTTTCTAGCTTTTTGTTTTACAACGCCTAGTTCAGCATCAGTTAGTGATTTCCGTGTCCTACAGAGGTTAATTTTCATTTTGTGTAATTCACTCTTGATTAAATTTAGGTTATGTTTTTCATTTCATATTGTTTACTAATGATGAAACATAGGCTGTATTTTTAAATATTTACACTGGCAAGAGAAAGTCATGTGAGTGTTTCACATCAGATTTTTTGGGTTCAGGGGCCGGAAAAGGTATATATTCAGTGAAAACTCTATTTGGAAACATTAACATGAAAACAATATTTTTCTACCCTATATATGAACATATAGGGGCTAGAGAATGTAATACATTTGATGTAACCAACTAAATGCTGGTTTTTTTGGTAACCAACGTATTGGACTTGGGTAATCAAAGGGTTAAGAGCTACGTAGCTCTTAACCTGAAGGCAAAAGCATGTGCCTTGAAACCTTATTTACTGTGTAAGCTCATACTTATACAGAATTGAATAATTAAACTAATTGTGAATTTGTTTTGATATTTTTTTGTCATTTCATTGAACAGGGTTATTTATGTATGCCGTATCTATCTTTACCTTACATGGATTTATTAACCGATAAAAATGTGAGAGGGTATGTTGTCGGAGCCACAAATGTTCTTTTTAAACAAAAGAAACGATTAGCTGATATTCTCGTTGAGGTAAGTTCTGTTTCAATTTTTGTTTTTGTAGATTGTTTTATAGGTAGTCGTCATGTCTTCAAAAAGATGTGATTATCCAAACATTCCTTCGTACCTCAATCGATCATTAATCAGAGATTCCAAAAATTAGGTGTATGTGAAAAGGAAGAAAAAACTTTGTATAAATACGTATGGCCACACTTATTCGACGTCGAATGCGACATCGCATGCGCTTGGAGGCATGCCACCTTCCCGCACTCGTTTCAAAAAATTTATCTAAAAAAAAAAACATAAATATTTTTTAACAATGCACTAAATTAAAGCCTGTTCTTTTCTGCATTAAATGGTTTGATTTAGATTGTTTTATTTAGAAATTAATCGAAGATATCTCCAGCAATTTACGCAAAAAAGTACTCAGTTCTTAGCTGGTGTTTCGTTAATGTGGTTTTTAAATGTCCGTTCAGGCTTCTCATAAGGCCCATCCAGGCTTTTCATAAAAATCAGCGTTTAAGTACGTTGAAGATCAGTTTTTTCTATAATATGAATGTTTTAAAAGTTAAATCTCATGTTCTGTTTTAATATGCCGGCCATTTTTTAAAAAAGTGCTTTTTTGGTGGCTCCACATAAGGGTAGGGAAATGATTTTTGGACTGAACCATGCATTTTCACAACGGTATTATGTCAAGCAAACCGTTTATTTAATTTAAATAAAAACATCGTTATATTATTCAAAATGAGCTAAATTATTCAGAATGAGTTGCAGCTGGAAAAACACAGAAGTTTGTTTTTCTAAACGACTATACTTGGAGTGGATATTGCTATAGAGCTCAGTTTCCTCTCAAGAAGTTTAGAGACTAATAGAATTTTTTATTAACACCACATATCTATTTCTAATTACAAATGCAAAATACAATACATTGCACATTACTGCTGTAAAAATGCATGATTCAGTCCAAAAATCATTTCCCTCTCTTTACGTGAAGCCAAAATACACTTTAAAAAAAATGGCCGACATTTTATAATGGAACATCAGACTTCTATTTTAAACTGCTCATATAGAGAAAACTCTGATCTTCAACGTACTTAAACGCCGTTCTTTTATGAAAAGCCTGGGCGGAGTAATGGGCGTTTAAAAACCACATTAAAGGAAAACCGGCTAAAATCTGAGTACTCTTTATGCGTAAATTGCTGCATCTTCGAATAGTTTCAAAATAAAATAATATATAAGTCAAACCAATCAACGCAGGAAAGAACAGGCTTTAATTTAGTGTAGTGTTTAAAAATATTCGTTTTGTTTTTTTAAGATAAAGCCCTTCAAACGAGTACGGACAGGTGAAATGGCATGCCTCTAAGCGTATGCGACGTTGAACGAGTTTGGACATAGCTAATGTACTATATAACCTATCACATCTGGACCCTCCCATATCCGGTTGTATCTTTCAATAAATTTTTTACTTTCTCTTGCCTATATGAATATATAGGAAGGAAAGTATTGTTTTCATGTCGATTTTTCGAAATCGAGTTTTCACCGGATCTATACGTTTTCAGACCCCCTGAACCCAAAAAACATGTTTTTAGCGATTGGTCTATGTGTGTGTCTGTGTGTGTGTGTGTGTGTGTCTGTGTGTGAACAGAATATCTCAAGAACGGAACATCGTACGAACTTGAAACGTGAAACTTAAGTTACGTACCACTACCGGACTCGACACGAACATTTTCATCAAAATCGGTCAACCGGAAGTGGTAGTTTATTCGTGTAATTTTTCACTTTTTTGCGATTTTCTCAAAAACTGGTCCTACGATTTTTTTAAAAATCGCCTCATTTACTCAATTTTTTATTCTCTACAAGATAGGGTAGGCGTCATGTTTGCTGAAATTCTGCGTGAGGCTGTTGTCACGTAAAAACGTTGTTTTTATAAGATTACAGCTTTAATATGCATTTTAGCGCAAAACTTTATATAATAAAAGTTGTAGAGAATTGAAAATTCTACAACTTTTATTTCAAACAATTTTTTGTATAACGCTTAGTTTAGCGGTAATTTGCGATTTTCTGTTTTTTTTCTCACGAAAATGTGTGAAAAATTGATTTTTTTAAGATTTCGGCCTTAGTATGCATTTTACGACAAAAGTGTATATAATTTAATTTATAGAAAATTAAAAGATCTACAACTTTTATTTAAAGCATTTTTCTCTACAGAGCCTAGTTTAGAGAGAAAGAGTGATTTTCCGTATTTCTAAGCCAAACTGAGGTTGATTTTCATTTTGCATCATTCACTCATGATTAAAATAAGGTTATGTATTTGAGGTTAGTTTTTTGTTTATTTCTAATATTTTATTAATAATGTTAGGTTTATTGTTAATTATTTGCATTGGCAAGAGAAAGTTGTGTGAGTGTTTCACACCAGATTTTTAAATTTATTTAGCTAATGGTTAGAAATGAAAAATTGAAAGTTGCAGCTCAAATGTTGTTTGCGTGAAGAAGAGAGTCAGATTGCAGAGCTTGTGTAAATCCTGCCTGTATGTGAAGAAATAATATTAATGATGATGAAGTCAAGAAGATGTAGATGAAATTACAGATGTGACATCGTATAAATGGTGTGCAACAGTAACGATAAAATATCTGAATTTGAAGAGTCTGAATCCATAATGAGTCACTCTGAGGCTTTCAAGACCATCAAGTCTCTGATCAGTTGTATTTAACATCAAGATGAAACGACTGAAACTGAAGTGATGCTTTTATGAAGGTTAAAAGACATGGTTTCCAAACAAATGTGTGCAGTGTGTGAAGCAGATGAAAATCACAAATTTTTTCAAGTATAGTACTCGTATGTACTGATGTAGGGGTACTTTAAGTAACAATTTTAAACCAATTTAATTTTTTGTATTTTAAAGAGTAGTGTGCAAATACAAATGCTAAACCAATAGAAACATCTAAAATAACATTCAGTAACAAATGTGTTAATTATTTCTGGCCCTCTAGCGGCTTATAAATGACCTTATGATATCCAGATTTTACATATCTGGATGGACCGGTTATATTAGTCCGGATATGACAGGTTGTACTGTATATCTTAATATGATTTGTTAGCTGGTTATGGTTGCCATCACCTACTTGAATTTTAATCTTGTTAAGCATGAAGAATGTAGTAAATGAGACGACAATTTTAAACAAAATCATAGGAGCAATTTATTGAGTTAATTGCAAAAAATGAAAAATTGCAGCTAAATTACTATAGTAAAACCCTGCTTATCCAGATCTTATTCAGTTGTCAGCTGAACCAAAACAGATCCAAAAAACTATGTAATATTTGGTAAATATTAGAATGTGACACACTGATTTTATTATTTTACAATTTAAAAAAAAACTTCTTTTATTTTTACTTAAGACAAGGCTTGCTCTACTCGTACTGTGTTCGCTTCTCCCACTCCTGTGCATTGATACTATTTCCCTACTGTCAATCCAGCTGTTAATCATCGCTGATGCTGTTCTATCTATCACAAAGGGGCAGTTAGAGGAGGAACTGTTCCCAGTCTTTAGTTGGTTTTTACTTTAGTTGGTTTTTTACTATGTTGTTCTGTTATAGTTAGTAAGCATGTAGTAGTAGATGTGTAATTGAAGTAATATGTATTAAGTTAACATAAGTTATTGACATTTCCTATACTGTGTTTGGGAGTCTCCTGGATTGTTTCAAAGAAAAAAAACCTGCTGAATTAGAAAGAACTTTGGTGACAATAATTTCTTTTATGGTTACAGGTTGAAGGTGCGAAAATAGAAACTGGAGATCTGGAACTACGTCGTCTATTACATCTGACCACAGAAGATCTTAGGTTTGCCGATTTTCTTGTAAGGCATGTTGCTGAGGAACGGCATGATGTGTTTCTGGACGGTGTCGGTTGGGAAGGTGGAGATGAATGGATTCGAGCTCAATTCAGGGTTTACCTTTTGTGTTTATTAAGGACATCCCTTTTACAAGGTTTGTTTTCATTGTTTAAATTTAATTTTCTGATTGACTGTACGAGGGTAGTTTTAAAAGTAATATTTGTGTGTGATAGTTGTGTATCTGTGTGTGTGTGTGTGTGTCTGTGTGTGAACAGAATATCTCAAGAACGGAACATCGTACGAACTTGAAACTTAAAACTTAAGTTACATACCACTACCGGACCCGACACGAGCATTTTCATCAAAATCGGTCAACCGGAAGTAGTAGTTTATTCGTATAATTTTTCACTTTTTTGCGATTTTCTCAAAAACTGGTCCTACGATTTTTTTTAAAATCGCCTCATTTACTCAATTTTTTATTCTCTACAAGATAGGGTAGGCGCCATGTTTGCTAAAATTCTGCGTAAGGTTGTTTTTACGTAAAAACATAGTTTTTTTAAGATTGCGGCTTTAATATGAAATTTAGAGCAAAAATTTATATAATAAAAGTTGTAGAGAATTTAAAAACCTACAACTTTTATTTGAAACATTTTTTTTGTATAACGCTTATTTTAGCAGTAATTAGCAATTTTCTGTTTTTTTCTCACGAAAACGTGAGAAAAATCGATTTTTTTAAGATTTCGGCCTTAGTATGCATTTTATAATAAAAGTGTATATAATCGAAATTATAGAAAATTAAAAGATCTGCAACTTTTATTTAGAACATTTTTCTCTACAGACCGTAGTTTAGCGTGAAAGAGTGATTTTCCGTATTTTTAAGCCAAAATGAGGTAGATTTTAATTTTGTGTATTTCACTAATGTTTTTTGAGGTTAGTTTGTGTGTTCATTTCTAATGTTTTATTACTAATATTAGGCTTATTGTTAATTATTTTTATTCTTGCATAACTTATCAAGAAAAGGTAAAAAATATATACACTTTCTCTCATTGGCGGGATCTGGGGGGGGCAAGGGGGGGCACTTGCCCCCCCAATATTCTACTGGTATACATTTTTAACCAAGTTAGTGTATCGAAAAAATAATTTCTAAAAAATAATCGTTCATATTGTTACTAGGCTCAGTAATGTATGATACAGTGATGTAATTATAATACAATTTCTTGTAACTAAACGTTGAAAGCAAAAATCGTAGTTATGATTTACTCCAAATTACTCCAAACAGATTATTTATGCTACAATAAATACACTTCACTTACACTCTATCTGTACAGGGGTTTTTTAAGCATCAATTCAGATGTTCTTCGTATAAGCTGTTCTTAGTGGAGATGTATTTAAACTTAAAATTAATTAATCAAATGGTCCAATAAAAATGTGTTAATGGTTAAATAAGTTAATACTATTTTTTAACATTTAAAAACATTGTTATTGGACCATTTTAGATCAATTTTAGGTTTACATCAATTGGGAGTTAAAATGACGTTTTAACGTTAAAATCCCAACAAAATTTACTTTTTAATTTAGCCTAAAAACAGCCCTAAAATTGAGTTGAAGGCAATAAAAATCTCAAAATTTTCCGGGGGAGGGTCCCCCGGACCCCCCCTTGTGCTGGGGGGTATTCCATGCCCCCCAGACCCCCCGGTATTTGCCCCCCCAATGACTCCCGCCAAATCCCGCCCATGCTTTCTCTGTTATTTATTTCCAACAGAAGAACAAAATTCTTTGGAAATATTAAGAACAATTACACAGGCTTTAAAATAATTAATCTTCATGAATCTTATCCTGCCATTTTATGTATCAACAAAAACAATAATTCAAATAATAAACCAATTGTTAAAATAGACAAATTATTAACACCTCATAATTGATGAGAAATAATTTTATGTTATTTGCTGCTATAAAACAACCTAAAAATAAAATAATTATTTATCTGTAACTATATACTACATAAATATATAATTATATGGAAATCGAAATATATATTTGTAACCACCTTAGGATGTTTGATAAAATAATAAAGAATATAATTATATATAGATAAAATAATTATTTATCTATAGCAAAAGATAATATTACACACAAGAGATTTATGATACAATTTTTCAACTAGTCACTTAAATATTACACTGACATAGGTATGTAAATCTACATATAAAAAAACAAAAAGAAATAAACTGTTTTTTTGTGTAACAAAAGAATAAATCTACTAACAATGGTGAAGCTTACCGCTGAAAAACTCCTTTAATGTAACAGTAGAAGTAAAAAATCACGTGGCACCAAGTCTGAACTGTATTGTATGTAGTCAATGAGTTCCCATCCTAAAGATCTGATCAGATTGTGGTTCATCATGGACATTTTCTCGTCTGTCCTTAAAAGCTCTCACCCACTTACACCCTTTGCTGTCACTCATCGCATTAGAGCCATACACTTCACTTATCTGTCAAAGAATTTCTGCTGCTTAAATGTTCCTTGCTGTCAAAAATGAATTACTGACTTATCTTAAAACTGAATTACAGCTTATCGTATTTTATAGTCGGGGGGGGGGGGGGGGCTGATCGATTGTTTTAAACATTTTGAACTGACACTGTTAACAGCACTCTGCAACGATACCAACACAAATGCTGTCATTTGACAAGCAAGGTATGCTGGGAGTGGGTGCACATGCTCTTTCAATGTTTGTGTGACATTTGATTAGCTACAGCGTTTCGGACCTTATTTTTCGAATAACCCTCGTAATAACAATAGAAATTTTTTAAAACCATACATTAATTTGTACATTCATATTATAGAAAAAAAATCTGGTGTGAAAGACACACAACTTTCTCTTGCTAATGCAAATAATGAACAATATAACTTAACATTAGTAACTCAACATTAGAAATAAACAAAAAACTAACCACAAAAAACATAACCTTATTTTAATCATGAGTGAATAATGCAAGATGTAAACCAACCTTAGTTTGGCTAAATAATACGAAAATCACTCTTTCACACTAAACTAGGCTCTGTAGAGAAAAATGCTTAAAATAAAAGTTGTAGATCTTTTAATTTCCTAAAAATTTGATTATGTACAATTTTTCCGTAAAATGCATACTAAGGCCAAAATCTTATCCATTTAAAAAATCCATTTTTTCAGATTTTTATAGAAAAAAACAGAAAATTAGTAATTACCACTAAACTATGCGGTATGCAAAGAAATGTTTGAATTAACCCATTAACGCCGTGCGTGATCGTATGATCACGGGCGGACGCTTTCATCTTCTATAAGTTTTCTTGCCGAACATTTCGGTTTTTAATGTTGGTACGGGTGCTAATGTACGTGTAGGTGTCCTGGCGAATGTTTCCCTTTCATAACGTGTCTTTAGCTGATTTGAGTAAGGCACAATGGACGATTTCCATAGCAAGTATGATGCGGCGGCATTCAGCGACTGCCGACTGACGAAAATATTTATTATTTCCTTATTGATGACTTTATATTTCTGTTATACAGTAATATGTAATGTACACATACCACTGTTGTTTTGTATAATTATATGCCTTTATTATTTTCTTCGTAAATGAATTTATTCCGCATTATATGTCACTGTGATCATATGGACACACTAGGCACTTGCTGGGTCAAATACCTTATACCGTTCATAAGAAGTAATTACTGTTCTTTTATAACTTTTAGGGGCTTAACTCTGCAAGAAGCGGTTGATTTGCTTGAATCCGATGATATTGGGCATGTTGACAGTATTTTCATTGAACCACCTTCAATCAGTGTTGACACTGATGAGGATTCTGGTGACGAAGATGGCGGCGGATATTTAGATAACTTGACTGGTAGGCAGTTAGCAAGTAATGTGGAAGTAGTAGTGACTGATTCTGCTCAGAATATAGATAAGTCTGTAAATGATAACGATAATGCCGTGCCTAATAATTAAAGCAATAAAATACGAGTATGTCTAGCAAATCCAAGAAAAAAATTAAACGAGAAGTTTTGAATTGGAGTGATGAAGGTTTACCACCAAGAGCTACGGGAAATAGTCATCACATATTTAACAAAGTACAGACAGTTACCAATGGGGCCAGGACGTCCATCAATTTCAAAATTCAGTAAAATGAACTGTAGGGTAAGTGATGACATAAGATTAGATGGGCTTGGGCATCTCGTAAAACCATGCAATAGACGTCGCTGTGCTGGGTCCTGTACAAGTACTGTAAGAACGGAGTGCGTTAAATGTAATGTCGGATTATGTGTAAATAGTTTTATTTTATTTCACAGTAGATAAGTTAGTCATGTAACTACGGAATTTTTTAATATTTTATAATTCTTACACTAATCGTTTTATTAACAATTTTGCAATATTCACCTGTGTTTATGTTATTTTTATATTTTTATAAATATTTTGCACTTTTATTTTATACTTTATATTACGTATTTCTTACATTTTTTTATTTGTTTATAGTAGTTTTATACACGTATATGTTTTTCAACGAATTTAAACATTTGTTTCTTCTAATCTGTTTGTTATAGGATAAACAGACTATTTGTTATAAAATTATACCTAATTATTATTTTATAAAAAAAAAATTTTATAAATAGACTACTAATATGTATTGTATTATAAGTAAGTAACGCATTTGTACAAAAAAATACATTTAAAATTGTTATTTTGAGGTTTATTTTACACAGAACCTAATGCGATACTATAATCTAAAAGTATCAATTTTCCGACCCCACAAGCGCCTAGCGTGTCCATATGATCACACCCCATATCTCACGTTTGGCTCCAGTTAATTTAATAATATTTCACAGATAATATGTCCTATATGTGTATTGTCATTAACACAAAAATTAAAAAGATCGGGTGAAAAAAAAAATTTCGGCGTTAATGGGTTAAATGTTGTAGGTTTTTAAATTTTCTACAACTTTGATTATATTCACTTTTGTCCTATTATGCATATTAATGCCGCAATCTTAAAAACTCATTTTTTTCTACAAGAGCCTCTCCAAGAATTTCAGCAGACATAGCATCTACTCTATCTTGCAGAACAAAAAAATGTAGTAACTGAGGTGATTTTTTTTAAAAAATCATAGGAGCCGTTTTTTGAAAAAATTTAAAATTCATGTATATTTGGTGAAAACTCTATTTCAAAACAATCGACATGGAAACAGTGTTTTCCTTCCTGTGTATTCATAGAGGCAAGAGAAAGTAAAAATGAATGATTTTACTTTTATAACTAAAACTGTTTTACAGTTATTTTTAACAAATAAAATTTAAATCATTTTATAGGTATGAATTGATTAAATTTGGATAAAAACAGAAAAATTATTATAAAAGAAGATAATTTTTTTGATAAATTTAATTTTTTAGTAGCCCTGAAAGCAGTAAATATCGTTCTCAGCCTGTGAAGATAACTTCTTGAGTGATTTTGTAACAGAGCAAGTCAAATGTTCTTTTACATTTTCCAGAACTGTGCTTTTGTGATCTAGTAGACTCCCAGTCTCACATTTATTTAACAAATGCAAGATTGTCGATGTATTCGAAACAGTAGCATTGGGAAGTGTTAACTGTAACTCATCTTTTACTCATTCTTAAACTTTAAGTGAAATAACGAGAATAAAGACATGTCTTTGGAAAACAAAATCATTGACATAGAGACAAGTGGATCCTGGAATAGCTGTGTGCACAAGAATTACAATTGAATAGTACAAGCTGTATAACCTTGAATACAGTGTTTCCAACTGACATAACGAGGAATGAAATTTATCTTAGCGGTACTTCTACCTTCTTAATGTTACATTATGTCCTTTTTGAAACATTTATTATTTGTAATTTAGGTTAAAGAAAAGTCATTTTATGTTTTCAGAGGGCAGTCGAGAATTAGATCATTTCAACTCTGCATTTATATCGGCGTGGAGGCAAACAGCAAGTTATAAAGCTTGGTTAGACAATGCAGCGGCAAGAGATGGGATATTAGAGATTAATCCTGGTCATCCGTTTGCTGGTCAATTATCAGTCGCTGATATGAAGTTACGCTTAGCACAGTATGTATTTTCTTATTTATTATTATGAGGATCAGCCAAATATTAACAGGAATTTTTTTATCAATCCTAGAAGGAGAGTCTTTCTCCCCACTCCCACTTCCATACCCTGCCAATTATTCTCATTTAGTCAATAATAGAGCAATGAGTGAGCAGGAGGTTCCTATTTCCATTGTACAATGTATTATTATAAAGCTTTTGGCGAGAAAAGGAGTGAGACCTTCAGAAAATTTAACTCGTTTACGAACACAATTTGGGGATGAAATTGTCTAAAAAACTTACATGTTCAGTTGACATAAAAGTTTTTCTAAAGGGTGAAAAATGTGGAAAACAAGGACATGATCGGCTTCCTTGAACGTCCATCACAGAAGAAAACATCCATGCAATAAGAGTGTTTTTAGAAGACCGGTGCCTCATTGTTGACAAAATTGCTTCTTCAGTAGATATAAGTCACCGGAATGCACATTTGATAATCAGTGAGGAACTTGGCTTCTGAAAGCTTCTTGGCTTCTGAAAGACGAGTTTCCTAAGTGTCATCCTCCTTCATGATAAGGCCGCACACAATGTGCATAATTTAGACCTAACTGTAAGAAATTCACTGGGATCAAGTAAACATTCACCATACAGCCCAGATTTATCACTGTGTGATTACCATCTGGTAAACCATTGAAGGAAACTTTAGGAGGTCTTTGGTTCAGTAGCGATGAAGAGGTTGAACTCTTTGCGTGCAGTTGGTTAAAGACTCAGCCTTCAACTTTTTATGATGACGGAATCAAAAACTTCTGAAACGCTGGGGAAAATATATTTCAGCATAAGGGAACTATGTAGTAATTGTTTTCAGATATCACTTTTAGAAAAATAATTATTTTTTTCAATTCCCATGGTATATTTGACTGTCCCTCATATATTCTGATTTGAGATGTTAGGTAGCTGGAGAAACTGCATGAGTACAATCTCTTCCGTGGTCTATTTATTTGTGATGGGATATTTCAATAAACTATTCTTAACCGCAGTTTACAGACTCCAAGTAATTCAGTTACTGAATAAAGTAAAATAATTTCACTATTGCTATTCATCATCAGAAGAATAAAAATAAACAATGATTGAGGTCTGTGAAATAAGAAGACATTTTACATGTTTAATGTACATAAAACCCTTCGTTACGTGGTTTGTTATGTCTGTTTCTACGAATGGCGCTGGATACAAATTGTGCTATCTCGAGTAAAGAAGTAGAACATACGGGGTTTGGGTGTCAAAGAACAGAGAAACAGTGGAGGATGGAATAAGTCACATGGGTGAGAGGGAGACAAATAACTGAACAATGCTGATAGTATAGCGATGTGTACATAATATGAGTACACTGCATTTACTTGAATAACTTTATACATTCAGGGTTCTGAACAGCATTATGTATTGATAGTATTCATACAGCGTGTAACTGCTAGGAATTTCATTTGAATAAAAATGACAGTTATGAAAACTATATATTGGTCCCATGAGTACTAATATCCGTATTTTTCTCAAAACCTGTATCTCAGTACAAGGGAGATTCTTTCTGGTAGGGATGTGTCAATTCCAATGTTGATTCTTGATACCACCAATACTTGAAAAAATAATCGGTATGAGAATCAACTGTATAAAGTTGATTCTTCATCTGTTGTGACTGATGACATGGTGCAGAAAATTGAAGAAAAACTTCTCTCTGATTGCTATTCGACAGTTGACGACCTGATTGAACTTTGTCCAAACATTTCACAAACTGTTGTTCATGAAATTGTAACTGATCAACTTCAATAAGTATTGAAGCACCCAATGTCAGCAGAGTTAGTGCCACCTGAGAATTTTTTGACGGTTTTGAGACTGAAGGCGCGAGGCTTTTCTCAACTCCATAGTGACAGATGAAACCTGGGCTTATCACGTCAATCAATGATGAGAACAAACGTCAATCAATGCAGTGGCACCATATCCATTGTTCTTCAGCCAACTTCAAAACTCTTAATCAGTGAAAAAATCATAGTGTCAGTCCCCAAGAACATTGAGCGTCGGTACGACATTGTTGCAGAACGAAAATGAGGGCTGCAGAAAGATATAATGCAGAATGAATGTTTATCGTAAGGTAAGATTAATCATCTGAAAGAAAAATTAACCTAAACCTTGCACCTTGTCACCACCACTGTTCGTTCTCACTAGTCAGTTGAGATCCAATGTGCTCCCATTGTGACTTCCTTATTTTATCTTATTTATCAAAAGAAGTACAGACTAGTTACCATTTACTTTAGCAGTATGTGCAGTGCATAGAAAATATCCAAGTACAGTTAGAAATTATGATTAGATATGTAAATGACATTTCTACTGCCAATTCTGGGGACAGTTTACTTAAAACTGTTAAAGAATTACCTGAAGCTTTCTTCAAGCACACAAAGCTGTCTTGTGAATTTATCTTGGAAAATAGCTTTTTCACGGGTTTACCATTACCTGATGTTCCCAGTTAGCAGCAAAATTTTAAGGTCACTTTGTATTGCAGTTGGCAACAAAATAGTGATTGAAATTAAATAGTGTGCTAAAGAATTTTTGAAATTTTTAGTGTCTTTCAAAGAACAATGCCTGGCTTAATTTAAGTACAGATGCAGATGAACAGAACAACCACACTGTCAAAGTTATTGGAAGAGCTAATTTTTTTTTTTTTTAGACTTTCTGATATTTCCAAAAATTAGTGAATCTTGTGAAAAAACAGATAAAAGTTTTGGTTCTTTTGAAAATTTTTATGATACAATCAGTGTTTGCTCCTGCTCATTTTTATCAGCTGTATACTGAAAATAGCTGAATGTTAACTTTAAACATTTTTTAATATTATTATTTTACTAATAAAATCAAAACAGCTGTTTGAAAATATATAAAATGTTAATGTAAAATTATATTTATATTTTATCAATCTATTCAAAACAAATTATTTTACAACTTAATAAATTTTAAAAGAAACTGTTATTAATTTTTTTTGTTATTTTCAAAATTAAATAATAAAGAATTTAAATATATTATTCAAAATTTAAGTAATGATTAATTTTGATGGATAAAGAAGGTCTTGAGCAACAATTAAGAAAAAAAAAGAATATTGTGTTTTAATTGAAAAACATACACAAGGAACAAACCTGTATTAAATATTCATTAGACTAATAAATAGCTTGATATTTATTTAAAATTGATATTGATTAATAAAAATACAAATATTAACCAATTTAAATATTCTGCATTTATTTAATTGACAAGTAACAATGATTTGTTGCTTGTTAATAAAATAAATCAAATATTTAAAAATCTCTCCTCTTAAATGTAAATAAATGTTGCTCTGAATGAAAAGTTATTTTTGGAAAAGTTAGTGACAATATTCTGGATTTTAAGTAATTGTTCAAACTGACTGTGGCTGATCTTTAACAGAAAATATCCTATTAAACTACTAAAATGTTTGATAAATGCCCCACTATCAGAAGTTATTTTTGAAAGCTAAGGGTCTGTTAATACCAATGCATAGTTATCAAATGTCAATAAACGGTAATAGTAGACCATGAGACAACATAACGTGCGTTTATTCATATAAATGCCCTGTTCTGCCGTGTTTCAAAATATAAGAAAATAAAAAGCAAAATAGTAAGTTAAGGATTAAAAAAGTTTAAAGGATATG
Organism: Catonia carolina; assembly: GCA_035578175.1. Taxonomy (NCBI): domain Eukaryota; kingdom Metazoa; phylum Arthropoda; class Insecta; order Hemiptera; family Achilidae; genus Catonia; species Catonia carolina. Next base: position 15,302,474 of record JAQMRL010000012.1, on the reverse strand, counting down.
TATAATTTTATTAAGTATTTTTTTGGAAGGTATTTACTAAGCTAAATAGAAAAAAATCCCTGTCATGAGACTGCGTATCATGGGTGAAGGCAATTTTTAAAAGGCTTACCTTTGACTTACGGCAAAAACCATTTGTAATTTTTGTGTCTACTCTTTAAGAGGAATCGAGTGACACAATTTTTGTTTCCAAATTCTGTCTTTGATTTTTTTGACTTCCGGTTGAAACTGGAACTTCAACCCAGTGATTTATGTATCTACTCTAAGGGGAATCGAATGACACGATTTTTGTTTCCAAATTCTGACTTTGATTTCTGTACTTTCTGTTTTGGGTCACTTCTGATCCAAACCGGAATTTCAAACCCAATTTATGCCCACTAACGTTTTGTGTAGATTACGAATTCGAAAACCGTTTGTAGCTACCTCTAGTTTCTGATATCAGAGTGTGATAAACAGACAGACAAACAAAGGAAAACAATAGATTACATTTTGAAAATTGCCATAACAAAACCTTGATCATGGGTAAATTTCTTGTTTACTTATAAAATCTCTACGATTAATTTACCACTAAAATGCCGCACCCACAAATTTTTTTTTTCTTGGCGCCAACCGTTGCAGAGAATAAAAAACATTCTGCTTTGGGGGTTCAGTGTTTTAAACAGAAAAGGGTTTCTGCTCGTTGATTTTTTGGAAAGAGGTTAAACAATCAATGCTGCAAGACATTATGAGACCATGAAGAAACTTCACAGAGCCATACAAAACAAACGTCAACTGATGCTAACAACAGGAGTTATACAATATAAGAGTTGTTGACTCCTTTTGGATGGGATGTTTAAAGCCACCCCTCTTACAGCGTCAACCTGTCAACTTGTAACTATCATCAGTTCACTAAATTGAAGGAACACCTTGGTGGAAAACACTTCCCTGGTGACGAGGTGAAAATCGACTTCTATGACACAGGAATCAAAAAACTCACTACACAGGTGACAAAATTTATTGTATTAAATGGTGATAAATGGAATTTCATGTAATACCTATACTACAATCCATGTAAAGTTAATTTAAATATATATTAAATTTTGTATTTTAAAAGCATTGTGTAACCTGCTTTCCAGGTAACCTCTGTACGAAAGATTTTTTTCATGGTATAGAAAATGAAAACCCTTGTTATTTTATATATAAGGTCCGATTCTATTTATAAATACATTAAAACCTCTCCTAACGGACCCCTTTATTTAGCGGACTTTTTTACAGTCCCAATTCCAAGAGATAGGGAATTTTACTAAAGTCTCCCAAATCCGAATGACACTATCGTAAATTTTTGTCTATATGGAGTACATATTAAATCTGTAATACAATATGTATTTTATCGTAAGTAATTTTTAAACGAGATCGCGATACATTTCATGTACGTTAACTATAAGATATGTACTGCGTAACTAACTTGAGGAGATTAATGCTTGAGTCAGTTTCTAAACAGCCAGGCAAACCACTGTGTCATCATATCTACCGGATGTAGAACATCCGCAGTTGATGATATTCTACATTCACAGTTACAAATTACATATCGTGTGAACATAGTTTATTTGACTCATTACGTTTAATTTTACTTTCTCTTGCCTATATGAATATATAGGAAGGAAAGTATTGTTTTCATGTCGATTTTTCCAAATCGAGTTTTCACCGGATCTATATGTTTTCAGACCCCCTGAACCCAAAAAAACATGTTTTTAGTGATTGGTCTGTGTGTGTGTGTGTGTGTGTGTGTGTCTGTCTGTCTGTGTGTGTGAACAGAATATCTCAAAAACGGAACATCGTACGAACTTGAAACTTGAAACTTAAGTTACATACCACTATCGGACCCGACACGAACATTTTCATCAAAATCGGTCAACCGGAAGTAGTAGTTTATTCGTATAATTTTTCATTTTTTTGCGGTTTTCTCAAAAACTGGTCCTACGTTTTTTTTTAAAATCGCCTAGTTTACTACATTTTTTATGCTCTACAAGATAGGTTAGGCGCCATGTTTGCTGAAATTCTGGGTAAGGCTGTTTTTACGTAAAAACATAGTTTTTTTAAGATTACGGCTTTAATATGCAATTTAGCGCAAAAATTTATATAATAAAAGTTGTAGAGAATTTAAAATTCTACAACTTTTATTTCAAACGTTGTTTTGTATAACGCTTAGTTTAGCAGTAATTAGTGATTTTCTGATTTTTTTCTCACGGAAACGTGTGAAAAATCGATTTTTTTAAGATTTCGGCCTTAGAATGCATTTTACGACAAAAGTGTATATAATCAAATTTATAGGAAATAAAAAGATCTACAACTTTTATTTAAATCATTTTTCACTACAGAGCCTAGTTTAGCGTGAAAGAGTGATTTTCCGTATTTTTAAGCCAAACTGAGTTCGATTTTCATTTTGCGTCTTTCACTCATGATTAAAATAAGGTTATGTTTTTGAGGTTAGTTTTTTGTTTATTTCTAATGTTTTATTACTAATGTTAGGTTTATTGTTAATTATTTGCACTGGCAAGAGAAAGTTGTGTGAATGTTTCACACCAGATTTTTTTTATTTTAACGTAAAATCACCTACTTCTCTATGGAGCGGACATTTGGCGTGGTCTATTATTCAGAGGTTTTACTGTATTTTTAAAAAGTGTTTTATGTTAAAAAATAATTAAATTTTTTTTCTGAACATAGTACTATGCAAAATACAGAAGGCGGTAGAAAATTAAACCAGGCGGTTATGTCTACCGGTCGGGCTGTTGCTACTACTGGAAGAGCTGTCGGTAAGAAAATTAAGAATGATATAAAAAATAAACTACCCCTAATGTATTTTAAATTTCAGGTATTTTACTAAATCTGTCGGTTTTTGAAGTGAAAACTTCTTTAGGCTCATTTTGCACATTTTTTGAACAGTGAATGAAGCTGATTGTCATGCATCACACAGGAATGAAAGGTTACTTTAATTTTAAGATTGCAGCCTTAAAAAGCATTTTAGGGCAAAAGTGTGTATAATCAGAGCTGTAGAATATTTAAAACCCTACTACTTTTATTTAAAAATTTTTTTGTACAATGTTTAGTTTAGCTGCGATTACTGATTTCTGTTTTTTTTCACATCAAAATCTGAAAAAAAAATGTTTTTTTTTAATGCGGCCTTTATGCATTGTACTACAGAAATGTGTATAATTAAAGTTACAGGAAATACAACAATCTACAACTTCTTATTTATTGCATTTTCTTCTACAGAGCTTAGTTTAGCATCAATTCATGATTTTATTTTCATGAAAATTAGTAAAAAAAATTGTATTTAGATTGCGGCCTGAGTAACCATTTTCTGATAAAAGTGTATATAATCAAAGTTGTAGGAGATTAAAAACCTTCAACTTTTATCTTAAGCATTTTTTCTCTACAGAGCCTAGTTTAGGGCAATTACTGATATTCCATATTTTTAAGTTATACTGAGGTTGATTTTCATTTTGCATCACTCACTCATGATAAAAATTAGGTTATGTTTTTTATTTTACATTGTTCATTATTTTGTCATATTATTTCTTGTACTTTGTTTATTAATGCATTTATGTTTTATGTTCCTATTTCTGTGTACATCTTTAGTTTTTTAGTAATATAACTTACCAAAATAACACTTAGAATGAATATTTAAACTAATAGCTTTGTTAATAAAAAACCACTATCTTATTGTATTTATTTATTAGGCCCATAGCCTGGCATCGTTACAATTTCTTCTTTGTAAAAGGGATTATTGCTTTTACACAGGGTGATTCGGAACTGCTTTCTAATATCTCAGCATCTGTTTCTAGAGCTTTAAATAAAATAATTAATAATTATAAATTAATTATTATTTGTGAAGTGGAAATTCCTTTAGACACACCATGCTGCACACGTTTTCGTTAGTTTTGAAATTATATTGCAATTCGCATGTTTTATATATAATCAGCGTATATTTATATTATACTTGGATCGATTCAGTTGGTTTCAGTCTACTGTTAGAGTTAACATATTCTATTAGCAGTGAAATATTTTTCAACTCCTTAATGAGGAAACCAGAGTTTCTTACTTTATAACCCATAACAATTGAAAAGAATAAAACAGATGTTCTACAGTTAGTTGTCAAACTTTCATTTTGTAATTACGTAATGCATAATGGAGTTCCCTGAAAACATTAGCCACATACAAGGTGTGATCAAAAAATATAGTGAATGATTTTACTACGAATGAACTGCAGATACTACGTCCATTTGAAATAAAAAGTTCAATAGCCTGGTTCTTTGAGATAATCTGTATTTTTTTTTTATTTACTTCTGACTGTTTTGCAATTTCCACTAATGCAGACGGTGGATAATGATGATAATGAAAAAATGCCAGACCTGACCGGGAATCGAACCTGGGACCTTGGTGTAGAAGCCAGCAAGTTTGAACAAGTATTGACTTGTCAGTAGGCTTCCAGAGCTGGAAGAGTAAGATCATATTTACCCTGTCTGTGCATGCATCATGGACTTTGAATATCACGTTAACAATAATTTTGTTTTAAGTTCCAAAAAAGTGACGTAGAAGCTCATTAAATGTTAAAATTAGTGTATGGCGATAATATGATATCTCTGAAGACTGTTAACTAGTGCTATAAGCGATTTAAAAGCAGAAATGAGTGTTAAAGACTAGGAAAGGTCAGGATGTCCTTCGACCTCAAAAATAGACGAAAACATGCAAATAGTGGTAAAACTGGTTAGTTCAAACATCTGATTGAATATTCAAGAGCTTACTGAAGAACTGAAGATCTCATATGAGTCTGAACAAAGCATTTAATCAGTAATTTGCATGTAAGATGACAGAGTGCAAAATTCAGTCCCCAACTTTTCCCTTGCCACTCCTCACTTTTTGATCAGGAGTTTTCAGCTAAAAAAAGATTCCTTTCTGTTCACATCCTCCTTACTCTCCAAATTTAGCACCATGTGACTTCTGGCCCTTCCTAAAAATAAAAACTGTGCTGAAAGGAAAACAATTTGCCACCATTCCCGACATTGAGAGGGCCTCAACAAAGCAGCTAAAGGCCCTTCCGAAAGAAGCGTACCAGAAATACTTCCAATCATGGAATCAACATTCAGATAAGCACATTGCTAGCCAAGGAGAGTACTTTGAAGGAGATTAATTCAAATTTGATGTAAGCTTATTACTTTGTTCGTAATAAAATTATTCAACGTATTTTTTTATCACACATCATTTATCCTCTATTGTTAAGTGAATACTGTACAATAATAGTTCAGCAATATTTTTTTTTTAGATATTTAAATAAATTTGAATCTAAAATATTAAGAACATATTTCAGATTACATAAACCTGTTGTTTCATTCTTAGAATACAAGCAATGAAGTAGTCCAGTCAGAGCAAAATTATAACTAAATCTAAAAGCAATTAAAAATATAAACTGTAACTAAAACTATGAAGCAACTAAATATATTCATTCAAAAATAAATCTTTATAATGCATCCTGCAGTTTTAAATATTTCTATTTCATATAATGAATTAATACAATAATTTCACTAACCTTCTTTTTAAACTGCGTCACCTTTATTTTAATTTTTACTTACACGTGTTTCGGTGGATCCACCATCATCAAAGTAAATAACATATAATTGAAACTAAAAACACTATTTATTAAAAATCTATAGAAGATGATACATCTTCAGTCACTTGTATAAAACTGATTTAAAATTAATTTATTTAAATTTATCCCTTCTCATATTTACTGTAGATAGCAGCAGCAGTCAATATCACTTCATCATTCACAGGTGAAATTTAGGAATGATGAAGTGATATTGACTGCTGCTGCTATCTACAGTAAATATGAGAAGGGATAATTTTAAATCAGTTTTATACAAGTGACTGAAGATGTATCATCTTCTATAGATTTTTAATAAATAGTGTTTTTAGTTTCAATTATATGTTATTTACTCTGATGATGGTGGATCCACCGAAACACGTGTAAGTAAAAATTAAAATAAAGGTGACGCAGTTTAAAAAGAAGGTTAGTGAAATTATTGTATTAATTCATTATATGAAATAGCAACTAAATATAAGCGGCAATTAGTAGTTTTCTGTTTTTTTTATCAAAATCCGAAAAAATGATATTTTTAAAGATTGCAGCCTTAGTATGCATTTTACGACAAAACTCTGATTCTAGAAAATCTGATAATCACATTAATCAAAAATAAATAGAATTATTTACTCGTGATAAAAATTAGGTTTTATTTTTCTTTTTACATTGTTCATTATTTTTTCAAATTATTTCTTGTACTTGGTTTATAAATGCATTGATGTTTTATGTGCCTATTTCTGTATGTATCCAGTTTCTTAAACTATTAAAATTAAATTCTTTTATCTACTATCTTGCTTTATAAAAAACTTTTTGTATTTTTAAGTTCTACAGAGACCCACCGGGTTGGTCTAGAGGTAAAGTCGTCGCCAAAATCAGTTGTTTAACAGCTGATTTTCGGAGACGAAGGTTCCTGGTTCAAATCCTGGTAAAGGTAGTTACTTTTATACGGATTTGAATACTAGACAGTGGTTACCGGTGTACTTTGATGGTTGGGGTTTAATTAACCATACTCTCTCAGGAATGGTCAGCCTGGGTCTGTACAAGACTACACCTCATTTACACGTCATACACATCATCCTCATCTCATTGGGTCATGGGGTTGCTTTTTGTTCTAAATTGAACAGATTGCAACATACACAAATTAGAAAAAAAAGAAGTTCTACAGAGGTTAATTTTCATTTTGCGTCATTCACCCATGATAAAAATTAGGTTATGTTTTTCGTTTTACTTTGTTTTGACATCCTTCGTCACAACAATGTGTGTCCTCATTCCGCTGCCATAATCACGAATATTCCAGATTTTTGTTGGGAACTTTTATCAAAAGCAACTAAATATTAGCAGCAATTAGTGATTTTCTGTTTTTTTTTTTAAGATAAATGTGATTTTTCACTTTGATTTTGTTGTTTTGATGTTATGTCATAGACAAAGCCCACTTTGTCTGTGACAATCCTGTAAATAGAGGTTTGTGCAACACGCAGAAATTCATTAGCCACAGCACTTATTCTTAATCACATCACAGTTTTCGGTTCACTTGATCAGTGATGTCAGTCTAAATATTGGGCCTGCCACTCCACTCTTCATCATGCCAATTTGTGCGGCCATTTTAAAAGTCTCGACAACATTGTTAAATCTTTTCTTCACTCATTACTGTGAGTCCATACACTAGAAACAACTCCCAGTGGATTTTAGCAGCTGAAGATTCTTTTGCTCGCATAAATCTAATCCCAGCGCTCACTTCACATCTGGCGGGAGAAAAGATTGTCGTGGACATTGCGATGTGCAGTCACCGGCTGGCAAACGACTGAATCAAAAACTACTACTACTACTACTACTACTACTACTACTACTACTACTACTGAATCAAAAAAACAACTACAGTGGCTTCATAAATAGTCAATAGGTGGCGTTCCGTGGGTGAAACTGTGTTCAGACCTACCAGTATTTAAATATAAGCCGATGGCCTTTACTTAAGGAATATACCGTGTAATTATCATAGGTTCTAAATATGCCCTAACAATAATATGAATCATTAAATGGGCTAAAGAAAATATGTACTACTTAAGGTTTATGAATTTTTAAAATGTTATTAAGATTAACTTATTTGATTTATTAGGTTTTATACTGGTATTAGGAAGGCCTATTTTTAAGTATTTTCTAGCATTCAGCAAATTTTGAAGAAAAGAAAACCAGTAAAGGTGCAGGTTAGGGTTTTAGAACACTTGTCAAAAAAATTGATTTAAAATGAACAAAAAATCTGTCAGACAGTTGTAGCGTATTTGCTTCTTTCCAGCTACCAACTGTAGTTCCCACTCACCCTTACCACGCTTCCCTGGATTTTTCTTGATTATGGTCATAAATAAATAACATCCATTTCATTCTCCAGAAAACCCAGGGTACAATATTTTGTTGTACCCAATTATTTTTAACACTACAAATTCATTTATTTGATGATTTTTTTTCCTAGGTGGTGCTATATCGCAAGCAAAAGGAGCTCTATCAAACTGGTGGTCAAACTTAACTACGGCGCAAAGTCCAACGGATCCTACCAATGGTATCAACCCACCTATGACATCCGTCATAGATGAAACATCAGCAGCACCTTCTGAATCGGCATCAGCAACACAACAGCAACAATCGGTTAATCCAGTGAAACCACCGACGACTAATACAACAAAAGGTTCGATTATTGAAGTCTGAACTAGTCATTTTATGTTTATCTAAAAAAATAATATTTGTATGTAATTTATATATAATCATTATTTATAAGTATTTATTAAAAAAAGACATTGTCTGTGTGTGTTTAGATAGTATGTGGTATATTATTATGTTATACTTATAGAAATATTTATAAAGGAAAAAATTGTGGATTAAAAATTGTAGGTAAATTTTACATTAGATTTGAATAATGATATTATTAATGTTATTATTTGTGTTATTGTTATTGTTTGTTATATAATAACAAAAAAATTCAGTTGGGGCAGGATTCTGATTATCTGATGTTATTGTGGGTTTGATGTTTCTCAGCTGGTATTGTGTAGTGCGTAGTGACTGGTGAGTTGTGAGAGATTGATATTTTGGATCAGGTACAAGTGTGTGCTAGCAACTGGTACCAATTCTGTATGAGTTACTAGTTGCTGATTATATGTGTATTCCGAAGTCGATTTACTGAAATACAGTAGTACAAGGTTAGGCTTAAAAGTAATGCACACATTATGTAGAATGCAAACGAAAACAAATAACAAGATGTGGCAAAAAGAAAATAAAAGTACAATCCTTTAACTTCATAATTGTATATTAGTTTTTTGATATAGAAACACCCTTAAGCCTTAACACATTTCTACCAATGTGTTACAAGCTTTATCATATCATCAGTGAAAAATTCTTTTGGCTTTTCTTGAATCCAGGATGCAACAGCTGCCTCTACTTCATCATTTGAGGTGTAATAATTACCCTTAAGGTGTCTGTTGAGTAACGGAAAAAATTTAAATCGCAAGACACAAGATCAGAGGAATAAGGAGGGTTCGGAATCAAATCAAACTTCAGGTTTCACAGAACCTGTAGTTTTGCACAAGGTGTGTGGATGAGCGTTGTCATGTTGCAAGATTATTGGCGCCAGACTGCCTTTAACCCAACAAACTCGATGTTGGTGGTGTTTTAAAATTTATATGTATCTAGAAGAATTTACCATTGCCCCTCATTCCAGATAGTTGATCACATGAACTCGGTTGGCATCCCAAAACACAGTCAAAAGAAGTTCTTTTGCGGATGGTTGGGTGTTGAACTTTTTTATCTGGGGAGATTTTGGTTGTTAATATTTAGCACTCTGTCTTTTCTCCTTCGGGTGGTAATGATGGACCCAAGGCTAATCACAATGTTCATAAGAAAGTTGTCTTCTTCATCATGATAATGCTGCAACAATCACTCACAGCATTCCAGTCATTGCCATTTGTTCTCATCTGTCATACGTGGTACCCATCGAGCGCTGATTTTATGGTATCTCAACTGTTCGATAATGAAGCCAACACATTCCTTGGATATTCCAATATGGTTTTCAATAATTTTTTGAGTGATTCGTCAGTCATTTTGAATCAAATCTTTGACAAGTTTGTGATGTTCATCATCTGTGGCTGTAATCGGACATCCTCTGCATTTTTCATTGTCAATTATGGCTGTTCAAGGCTCACAGCCACAAAATTTTATTACCCATCAATTCACAGTAAACCTATCAACTACATTGTCACCATAAACAATCTTTAAACAATGATAAATCTCAGTAGGAATCACATTTTCAGCAGATTAAAATTCTATAACCATGCGCTGTTTAACTCATGTTGACTTAGTATTTAACTATTTAACACATCTCCATACTTTTGCTACTCAAAACGAACTGGTGAATGCAGTGCCTTCAAACTGTGCATGCGTATTGAGGAGAAATGTAACTCCCAAATGCTACCAGGCGCGCTTCTGTTATTCACTTTCTTTAAGTTTCTCAAGCAAGTCGAAAGGTTAATGTCAAACAATACTGTCTAGAAAAACCTAATTTTTTAGGCGAGCCATTACCATTTACCATTAATAAGTGAATTCAACAAATTAAATTATACTAAATTTGTAGTTGATTATGTCTATAAATAACTGAAATAATAGGAAGAGAATCAGATGAGAAGTAGTTTTTTCGCTCTCCTGAAAAATATTAGGTTTTTGTAGACAGTGTTGTTTGACATTAACCGTCGAAGTGTGTGTTACTTTTCAGGCTACCCTAGTAGTTAAAAAATTAGCAAAATGACTCCCAAGAATAAACACATACGTTTTCATCTTTGGAAAACAACATAGTTGATAAAATAGAGATGAATGGATAGTGGAATAGTACTGGTGTTCAAAAACAATATTCCAATTTTTGTTACAAGCTGTCAATCGTGATTATAGTGTTGCCAACTGACATGTAAGAGAAATGAAATTTACCTATCTGTTTTTTTACCTTCTTTAAGTTATGATTTTGTTCTTTTTGACACGTCCATTATAATATTAGTATAGATGTTTCCCTTAGGATTCATCTCCGTGATTAATTAGACACAGTGATATCATTGTGTATATTTTTGAAGGTAAGATGTTGGTTAAGAGAGAAAACGGAAGGCCGAGGAACTAGATTTTAAAATGATTAATGAAAGATATGAAAGTGTAGACATGAAAGGAACATATCCTGTTAGTAACTACACTAAACTTTTTAAGTATGAATGAAAAAATTTCAGAATAAAATTTATTAAATTTTTTTTTTAAATGATTACCAGGTTGTCGTAATAAGCCGTTGATGTTGAGAAAAGGAGCAATTCGTTCCCCAAAGAAACTTTTCAAAAGCCTTACCAAAGAGCGACTCAATTAATATTTCTACGTCTGTTTGCCTCAGATCATTTTAGCAGAGAAGAAAAGAAAGGATTTTCGGTTTTTTGTTTTTTTTGCTTTATGTATAAAGCTATTGTTTTTTTTTTATTATTAAAAATTTTCCTTTCTTTTTTCTTCTGTCTTTATCGTGTAAATAAACATCAGAATTTATTTTCTAAATCCTTTTGTATATTCAAAAGGTTTCCTAAATAAAGCAATTTGAAATTTTTTACTCATGTTTTATTCAGTAAAACTTTTTGTATGTCTTAAACACCATAAAACCCCTGAATCTGTAAATCGGTCAGAAAACAGCTGTGCAGTCCTAGGTTTTTCATAATTAGTCTATTTCCACTAAAAGAAAACTTCTTCAAAATTGCATAATTTAATCGTTGTGGAAGCCTCAAAATAATTTTTATCCTTCCATTAAATAAATAAACTTTATTGTCATGTAAAATAATGTTCATTGTATGTGACAGTTCAAAATGTTTCGAATAGATCTTAATCGTGTAGTGTCCATATGCATTATCCAACGAAATTGTTCATTAAGCAAACAGTTAGCATTTTAATTAACAAAAAAAACCGGTTAAAAAATATTAAAATTATATGAAAATAATTTTAACATAATTTAATGTTCATTTTTAAACATCCATTTGAATAAGTTTAACTGATACTAAATTATTATTTTTTAAATAGGAATAATAAAAATAACAATATAAAATTGCAGTTTAATAGTTATGTTCAACTTATTTAATATCATATTAACTATTTAATATCATATCAACTATAGGTCATCAGTTACTACTACTATGTAACAATTTTATTACTTTACAAAAACAAAATTATCAACAATTTAAATAAAAATATCAGATACCCGGGTAAATATAATTGAAAATTCTGAAATAAAAATTTTTCTTTTTACAAAAACACAAAATAATTAACAGAAACTAAGCATTACACATGAAATTACTATACAAAAAAAAAATTTTTTTTTAATGTTTAAATTCATTCACATTAAAAGTTCTCAAAAACTTATTATTAACACATATACTCGGAAGAGACGGTTGAACCCTGTTTTTCGTAGATTGAGTTCAATGGATATGAAAAAATTCATTAATATTATAAAATTGTTTTTCTAGCAAAAACTGTGAAATGAAAGATCTTTAACATGATTTGATAGGTTGTTATAAATTTTGTCAGAGACATAGTACAGTATTTTTTCGTATCCGGTATTTCTTGTAGGACAATAATTTTAAAACAATTTTTGTGCCTGGTTGGGTATGAATGGATATCTTTATTTTTAAAGAATACATGCTCATTCTTCTTCAGAAATAAGGAACTCTCATAAATGTAAATACATGCAGATTCTGTAAGTGTAATGAGTATTTTAACCCTACTGCGACTGATAGGTTTGAGAATAATAACTCATCGAACTCTAATTCTGAGATCGCACCGATAGGCTTGGCTTTCTTTATCCATCTTTTATCCAAAAAATTTGAAATTTTTATGAGACGTTTAGAAAACTTTGAGAGATGTTTTTTAAAAAAAAAAACCATGAAACTCATGTTTTTTATGCCAGTTACAGCGAATGTACGAAAAATTTGTTGTAATTTATGCAAAGTTGCACGTTTTTGTCTTTTTTCAAAATTTGGCAATAAATTATTTTTATTTTCATTTTTTTAGTCTGGTGTTATAGAAAAATGTCTAGCGGAAAATTTGTTATATCAAACGCCCTCGCTTACTGTATTATACAGCTATTCAAGCATATGTGAGAGTCAAGTGTGGTAAAAGGAAGGCAGAAAAACTTCTCTCTTTGAGCTTATGTCATTGACCTATTTCTACAGTTATTATATGAAAGCACAGAATTTTGTGAACACGTGAATGTAGAAAAAAATTAGCAAAGATAAATTAGAACATCGTAGTTGCATTGTGGAAAAGTTTCTGAAAACTGGCTGTTTTACGAATCTCAGAGGGTTTATTCTTTTTTTTAGCTTATACTCAATTCAACAGATTTTTGATTTTTCTATAAAAGCAAAATTGAACAATATTCCTACCCCTACCATTTAAGGTTTCAAACGCGATTATAACTCTATTTTTAGATGAGATACGGCCTTTACACGGTTTCTTAAAAAAAAATCGGAATTCAGTGGTACCACAACATTAAAAAATCAGTAGAAAATTTCCCACTAATCTAGTTCTGTTTCTAAATAGCTTACTTTCTTCCGCACATATTCAGCTACTATTATTTAACTATAACATTTACTGGTGTGTGTGTATATTGACCTTCACTATTACACAAACTGTTGAGTACTTACGCACTCATCATCTAACACCATTAGATGTATAAGTGTTAAAGTATTGGTACGCTCAGTATCTTATTTAAGGGCTAGCATTAGGTTTTAATTTTTTTGCAGACATTCATATTCATCAGGACCTGTCTGCCCGTTTCATTCGTATTTATTTCAATGAATTTTTATTTACCATGACATTCTGTTCTTCAATATCTTTTATCATTTAATATTGACAATTACCATCTATTAACCTTATCAAACATAATTGTCAACCTTATGAAAATGTAGATTGGTGTTTTTACCTTTAAAAATTTCAATTAGATTAAAAAAATGATAAAAAAAGATGGCACACACAAAACACTGACAATAACTGAGTGACCAACGACACCATATATCAAACTAAAAAGATTAAACAGTAATGGTTTTTTGGTAAATGAATATAAACTAGCACCCACATGTAAAAAAAACAATCTGGTGTGAAACACACACTACTTTCTTTTACTTGTCAATGTAAATAATGAAAAATATTAACCTAATTTCAATCATGCAGTACTAAATTAATAAGGGCTTAAGAAAAAAATGCTTGAATTAAAAGTTGTAGGTTTTTTAAATTGTCTATAACTTAAGTTCACATACTTTTGTTGTAAAATGCTGCATACTAAGGCGGAAAAAACTATTTTTACTGATTTTAATGATAAGTAAGGGAAAACACTATTTATGTTGAAAAAAAACTGCTTGAAATAAAAGTTGTAGGTGTTTTTAATCTTCTACAACTTTTATTATGTATACTTTTATCAAAAAATGCATATTAAAGTCACAGTCGTTAAAAAACCATTTTTACCACAAGAGCAGTTGTTATCATTAAGGTCTGATGACAATTGATCTGATCAAGGTCCATTTAAAATTTTGATGAGATGCCACGGTCTGACCAAATTTTTACTTGGGCCTACCTTGCTGACTGTAAAAATTTAAATATGGGCATCATCTTAATACTAATTGTTGATCTGGAAAGGTTTGAGCAATAAAATGCAACAACAGTTTCAAACTACTGTAAATCCATGTACAAAAGTTGTAATTTGTTCGTATTTTGTAGCGCAGCACTATCAAGAGTTGCTTTCAGCCTGATTGCTGCTTTAAACATGACCAGTGAGCATCAACTCTCTTCAGAGAAACTTGGGTACATGTCATGTTGATATCACTAGTTGCTCTCAGCATACACACAGCCTAAACATAAAAAAAATTTAAAAGATCTGCTTACAAAAAAAATTTATTCTCTAGAGCTTGTCTTCCGCAAAAAGTGAGTTGGCAATCCACCAGTTGGTAACCACATTAGTAGAGCATATAGAAGTTAGTAAATGAAGCAATTTTTTTTATAATTTAAATTGTAGTTGCTGTTTTTGAGAAAATTGCAGAAAAGTGAAAAATTGCATGAATAGACTTTTACTTTCTGTTGGCCAATTTTTATGAAAATGTTCGTGTCAAGTCAACTTCATATGGTATTCTGTTCTTGAAATATTTTGTTCACATGTTTCTCCAACTGGTAAAAACATTTTTTTTTAGGTTCAGGGGCCTGAAAATGTATATTTCCGGAGAAAAATTGACCTGAAAACTATACTTTCTTTCCCTATTTATTCATATAGGGCAAGAAAAAGTAAAATAATTGATCAGAATTAGTCCAGTGGGAGTTGAGATCAAGCTCTATAAAAAAAACCCTTATTATTTTTAAATATATAGATATTCATAGTGTTATTTACTACAGATTTAGAGTATGAATGTGTTAAATACAGGTGACTGTAAAGTTGCGCAACCCAAACTACAAAAATTGTTTTTAGAGTAACTTTTCATTTTTTTTAACTTACTAAATTACAAAATAACATGATCATTTGTATTCTAAAATTATTTGTTGATACTGTTCAGCTGTCCTATCAGCTGTCAACTGAACGAGATGTAAGCTGTGTATATTAAGCTGTCTCCAAAAAAAAAGATAGGCCTGACAATTCTCTGATGAGATACACCTCACCAGCCTCCAATTTTTTGCGATTGTTATGGCTGTTCATGGAATGCATGTGAGTTGTCTGCAGACAAGGCATTTTGACTGTTGACATATCCACTAAGATGAAACCAAGCTTCATCACTGAAAAAAACCTTGTCTAAAACAGATATGTCATTTCTAATGAAACATCTAAACCACCGACAGTACTGCATTTGCTTTTCCTCGTCTGGTTCTTGGAGCTGATGAGTCACACTTATCCGATACGGATGTATTTTCAGCTCTTTAGTAGCCTTATGAACACTTTCATAAGATAGCCCACTCTGGCTAGCAAGTTTCCGAAGAGACTTTTTCAGAGACCGAAGAAGTTTATCATCTGCAGAGTATAATCCGTTAAAACACTTGGAGGGCCTGTACGTTTACGGTCATCCACTCTTCCTGTATCCTGGAAACGACTAAATAAATGAGATATAGTGGATTTGTTTGGCACATTAGCATCTGGAAAAGCATTTGAAAACTCTCCTTTACACTTTGAATTTGATTTTGATTGGCAGTAACTCACAACAATGAAGACACGTTGTTCTTGTGTAAACAACATTGTAGCTCGAACTAAACAAACTCTTTCGTGCAACGCCCTCTTTTGGCGATGGCGTGATCTAACAGTGCTACCATACACAGTACTGTCACAATAAATTTTACTACTCGCATTACCTTTTATGACTTCGACTGTCATTCCTGTAAAGCAGAAAAATTTGGGTTGTACGACTTTACAGTCACCCTGTACAATGTAAATAGAGATACATACATGTTAATAGTTACATATTACTGTATAAGTTTTTTCATAAAAATCATTCAATGTAAATGTATACCTATTATTAACATTTATTAATAAGATGTAATAGAGTTAAAACTAAAAACAATACTGTTAACTATTTTATAGTTTACAATCATTTGTTATGTCTTATTTATTATTATTGATAAATGAGGAACAAACATTCAAAATGTACTGTATTTGCCAGTGTATAAGACGTACTCCTGTTTTCAAGAAGAATTTTATTCTTTAATGTTAAATCTATTTGTTTTTAATTTTTATTAAAGGAGTGGGAATTTTATTTTCATAAGTAATGATTTTTTAAATTACAATAAATGTGTATTTGTGTAGCTAAATCAGTGATTTAGAAAGATTGGTATTTAAAGATTGCTACACGAAAAAGATCAGAATTATGTAACAGTTGCTACTAACTGTCAAGCTACACCAATATTATACATAGGCTAAACTGAAATAGTAAATTTTTACTTATTGTATGTTACGATACACATCAGTCCTGGTCAGAGTCATTGTTAATTGAAGAATTCTAGCTGTTTTCAAACAATCAATTATCTTCAGCTCCATCCAAAGAATTGTTGAAGCCGGACTTGTTGAAAGAATGCCGAACATTTTTGGAGTCAACATTGTTCCATTGACCTGGTTAAGGAAGGATGTTTCAGGTTTTACCCTGGTGTCATTTCTTGTCCTGGTGACATCATCCATTTATTTCATTTGTGAAGAGGGCAAACAGTTAGTATGTCTCAGACGAAAAAGGCAAATGCAATTTTCTATTAAATGGCATTACAAAAAAAATGCAATCAGTAATTTCAACATATTCTGTAATTGATTGTTGACTCATTGTCGATAGATATAACCATGTCCTCTGATACTGAATTATGATATTCTAGAAATTTTTCAACGGAAACACTTTTTCCAAATAATAATAATAATAATAATAAGACAGTTAGTAATTAGACAGTTGAATCACGTTATGTAGTAACAATGTACAGTGCAGTATTTTGGTTTTTGTAATGCTATATAGTAAACTTTAAAACCAAAATTCCCATCCTTCATATAAGACGCACCCTGTTTTATTTTTATAAGGTACTGAAGAAAAAAGGTGCTTCTTATATACTGGCAAAAAAGGTTGAGTTAACCCTTTCAGACTCAACGTCCGGAAATGTCCGGCAGTGTAATTATAAAACGTTTAATGAAATATTTATATTAATTTATTTTTAAAAAGTTACACAAGTATGAGATATTATGATAAAATTATTCAGAAAATTAATGCTCTTAATCATGGTCAAAAAGTTCACAAAAAACTTTTTTAAGAAAATTTTTAACGACATCCGTCTCATTGAAACACACCAAATTTGTATTATTAAACCATCCAAATATTTGATAAATTATTAATTTTAGATTTATTTTTTTATTTATTGATTTAATTTAAATTAATGATTTGTCAGTTTTAATTATGTTATTAGCTCTTAATTTTATTGTACTCTAAAAAGTATTAAGTACAGGTATCCCTTGCTATTCGGTATAGTTTCGTTATGGTAAGTTACCGAGAAGAACAAATCCAAACCTGTATGGGAATAGTAGGGTTATGATCATCAAATAGAAGAGTTAAAAATTAATTGTTAATTTTGGTGCACTGTGATTAATTCATTTTGTGTTAACAAAACTTGAAGATATTTTTTTGTAAGTGTCATCGTCAATACAGATATTCTAAATTCCATTTTTTTAATGTTATATTTGTCACAAATACTTTGCCACTGATATTACACTTTCACTAATTTTAAGCTGATCAGGAAGTCCAGTTTTTAAAAAATTAAAGCCATGACTTGAAAAATTAAATCTGCTTACGTTGAAACAAGAAACCAAATTACTCTTAATTTAAGCAAAATGCACATCAATTAAAGAAAAACTTGATGTAAAAACACTGGAATAAAGCGCAAGATTCTCTGTACGATAGCCTGCACATTTCAATATGTTCTGTTGTTGGAAAGACAAATGCAACGCTTACAAAGTTCTGTTGAGATATGCCATTGACCACATTGTGGAAAAGTCAAACTGAATTCGTGCAGGGATGCAATTAATCATGTATTCACATTTTTGTGTAGAATTCTGTCTGTTACATGCGAGGGTTGTTTGGAAAGTAAGGTCTGAATTGCTGTAGCTATTCAAATGTTGTACGAACATTGAAACACACATGCACACTGACTCCGGGCATGCCTTGCTTGTCAAACGACACCATTTGTGTTGATATTGCTGCAGTGTGCTGTTTACAGTGGCAGGTCAAAATGTTTAAAATAGTTGATCGGCCCGCTGACTATGAAATACGATCAGTGATTCGATTTTTGACAGCAAGGAACGTTTTGGTAGCAGAAATTCATCGACAGATAAGTAAACGAATGGTTCCAATGCGATGAGTGATAGCAAATGCGTAAGTGGGAGAGAGCTTTCAAGGACAGATAGGAAAATCTCCACGATAAACCATTATCAAGTCGACAGTCGGTGATCACGGAAGATTTGGTCAATGCCGTGGATGAAAATATTCATGAAGACCGGCGATTCGCAATTTCAAAAGAAACTTCAGATTTTCACTTGTTCCACTACCTAAAGGAGTTTCTCAGCCGTAAGTACTTCACCACAGATGATGAGGTGAAAGAAGCAGTTAAAGACTCGTTATCCTCACAGGCGGTAGACATCTATGACAGGCACGCAAAAGCTTGTAGAACTTTATGATAAATGTTTAAACAAATTTAAAAACTACAAAGAAAAATAGAGAACAATGTAAGGAATTAAATAAAAAGTTTTTTGAGAAAATCAATGATGGTTTATATTTTATAAGAAGTCATATTGCGTATCCAATTTTAACCGTCAAAGTAAAAGGGGTGTAAATTGAAAACAAGAGTGGACTGTATGGTTATAGTAAAAAATAGGATGTAGAAACAAATTAAAATTGGAATGATAATACCTTGGTCTTCAGTGAACTGATTCCTGCAGTGTCAATAGTTAGGACAGCTAGCGGTCCGTAACGATGTTCCTTTGATAATCGTCATAAGTCAAATGTACCGATTAGATGGTAGGAAGCACCGAGGGTTGGGAAAGGGTAAATAGATAAGGTAATTGTAAAGGAAATAAAACTACGTTGCAATACGAAACAAGTCAGACCGTACTTTCCGAATAACTCGTGTACTTAATATAGTTAAGTGATTATTACGTTTAATAAAAACTGGGAATATAAAAATCGTGGTTGGCTCTGGATTACTGTACTCAAGTTCTGAAAAATCAAGAAGGCTATATATTTTTGAAAAATTTACAAATCCACATACATACTTTGAGACATGGTCATCTTCCTTCATGCACTTTGTGAGACAAAAGTGATAAGCTTTTTTTTACGTGGTCAAAAAAAGTTCTTATTGGACTGTATTTTTGGTGGAAAACATATTTCCACCCATTAAGAAGGGACTGGTGAAAATTTCAACTTCCTATCTCAATTATTTGGTTCATCATTAATAGTTTTCAAAAATTTAAAACAAATTCTCCAGGTTACATTTATATAGGTATCAATAAACGTAGAAACCTAAATTTGTATTTACAAATTCAAAAAAAATCTTGTGTGAAACACTCACATGATTTTCCTTTGCCAATGTAAATAATGAACCATTTAACCTAATCATAAGTGGATGACATTAAATGAAAATCAACCTCTTTACAACTTAAAAGTACAGACAATCACTAATTGACACTATACTAGTTTTCTGTAGGAAAAAATACTTGAAATAAAAGTTTTTTAATTTTCTATAACTTTGATTACCTGTATACATTTTTCTTGTAAAATGCATACTAAGGCGACAATCTTGAAAAAAAATGCTTGAAATAAAAGTTGTAGGTTTGTTAATTGTCTATAACTTTGATTATAGTATATATTTTTATGCTGAAATGCATACTAAGGCTGCAATCTTAAGAAACCTTATTACTACGAGAGCACAGCCCCCCCCCCCCACAAATTTCAGCAGAATTTCTTGTAGAGCACAAAAATGTAGTAAATAAGTCAATTTACTATTTTAGTTGTACTATTATTATTTATTAAAAATTGCATCGAATTCCCTTATGGTATGTAACTTAAGTTTCAACTTCTTTCAGGGGATCTGAAAACCTGTATTTCCGGTGAAAAATAACATGAGAACAATTCTTTCTTTCCCTATAGAGCAAGAGAAAATAAAAAGTTTTTTTTTTTGATTTGGTATCAGTGTATTGAATAGTTTTATTAAACGGTCAATTAAAAATTAATTTTGATTGAAAAATTTATTATTTAATTTCTAATGTTTTTGTTCGTTTTGTCTTCTTCAGGGATGCGTTATCCATCAGCTGTATTCCATATTTAATACAAATATAATTAACAGCAATGTTATGAATCTCACGTAACCGTAAAGTATTATAAAAATTTTTACCAATTTTCTTCTTTTCTCTCTTAGGAATTTTTAAAACTGTTTATCTTTAATATTATTATGGTTGGGAAGGGTCCTAATGAATGGAATTTTATCTTGTTTCACATTTTTTAACATTACGTTTTAAAATTTTTCTTGTTTATCATCTGCAAAGGATGTCCTAAAAAAACTGAGAGTGATATTCGCATGAGCAGACAGCATTAGCTGGAGGCATGGGAGCTATTTTGATCTTTAGAGTAACTCATTAGCTATCACTAGAGTGCTGAGTGAGCTAATTTAGTGAAGAATTTGCTGATTGATGATGGTTTTTTTGGTGAAAGAAGTTGAACTACACGCTCCAGAAATTAACATTATTTTATTTAACATAAGTTACAAGAACATTGTTTTATTTTACAAGAGCTATAACAAAATCACTAGCAAACTTACGAAGTGGTTAATTTTCATTATCATCTGAGGACTCATAGTTATCATTGTTTTCCGAAGTGTTGCCCATATTTATATTTTTGGATGCAACAGTGTATGCGATTCTCAAATTTTTAAAGGATTGAGATTTTAAAGCATTTTTAAACTTGATAAACTCTTCTTTTGAAATGGTCTTGGAAAAACTTTGAACAGCATTCCATGTTTTGAATGTTTGAAAAATTTGCCGGCTAATTTCTATGCAGTTAGTCATCTGTTCCCTTGTCAGCAAGTGCGGAACCAAAGCTGAGCAGTCACACTGCTTATGCAAATCCTCTATCAAAATGCGGTGAATGGAACTTTTGAAAATGTCAAGGAGAGAACTTAGAGTATGCCCTGATAAATGTCAATCTTCAAAAATTGTATGACCGCAATACTGTAACAACTCTAATATTCGGCACCCTTGGGGTCGGCCTGTTGCCAGTTATCGGAAATTTCTGGATTATAGAACATTGTTTTCGGTGTGCATAAATCGGTCACGGATAATCAGTCATTTCTTAGTACTGTACGTAAAGTATAACTTTATATTTTAATTAATAATTTTTACTCTTGTTGCATATTAAAAAATTTACCTTTCATATTTGTTTATATCCACTTCCTTCCAAATTAATAAAATCACGCACTGACACATATATCTACACTATCGTTACAAGAATTCATAGGATAGTAACACATAAATACTTCTTAGTCTGCAGTACATTAAAACAAAACATAGATAAACGATATTGTAAGTTTCACTGGTTTTAAAAAAAATCATGAATGTCCGACTGCCCGATACATGATGATCATTTTTGAATAAGTTTTGAATGAAGCATGTGTAGTTGCAAAACTTCCTGAGCTAAATAGCATTTCTCACCTTCAACAAATGTTAACAGTGTTGTAAAAGCGTCTGCAGCATTACTCCACAAAATGTTTACTTTTTCTTGAATATTTCTTCATCTGGCAATAATAGCTGTTGACTTTGCGATAATAACATTGTTAGGAGGATGAGTGAACAAAGTGTATCGCTATAAAATATCGTGTATATGTAGTTCTTGTTATGGAATTGCAGTGCCGTAAATGCCATTTTTTGTTCAAGTTTTTGTCGGTTGAAAATATGCCAGTTAATAGAATGTCCCGGTAGATAGATTGCTGGATTTTGGAGCTTTAACTGTGCTGATGTTTTCTTCAGTAATGGCAGTTGATGGCCGTCCATAATCTCCTGAAGTCAACTCGGCTGACACTCAACCATCAGATAATCCTTTGTGTCGACAGAAAATGGTACTGGCACCCAAACAGTCTTCCCCGTACGTATCTTACATCTCATTCACGATATCAACAGCCGATAAACCAATAAGATATGTTTTTTATATTACATTGTTTACTAACCCTTTGCGAGCTATTGATGGGTATATTTGCAGCCGTGTTCTAACCTCTGTGAGCTGTTGACGCTTATATCCGCACGTATAAATTAAATCCCTAACAGCCAGGTGGAGTGTTAAATTATTTTCACTCTACTAGTTGCAGGGCTATGAAAATAGTTCTGTTTCTTATCGCATAGTCAGCCAATTATATGACTGAAGCATTTAAGAACAGAAGAGGTAGAGGTGTAAAAGACACTAGTCACAGTTATCTCCTCTGAGCGTAATGAATTCCATCATTTTACAGCCATACTCTGTAAAATAAACTGGTCAAGTTCACTGAAGATTAGGTTTCTAGTGATGTAAAATTGTGATTAAGGAAATTTTTGTACACCTTAAATTTTTTTAATCAGTATTAGAGGTATGAGAATTCATTTTATAAAAAAATAAAAAATATGTTATTTTTAAAACTTTTTTGCCAAAATATTCAGCAATGGTTATAACGAGGTTTCATGAAGACTAGCTTATAAAGCGGCTAATGATTAAACATAGGTTATATTTTCATTATTTACATGGGCAAGAAAAAGTCATGTGAGTGTTTTACACCAGATTTTGTAGTATAATATTTACTTTTAAGTTTAACTATTGAATCCATGCGAATAAATTTGCACAATGAATACTGTAGTAGTACCGTTAGTTTATATTTAAATATATTGGTTTAGTCATATTTAAATTACATTCTTACTTTGACAACCTTTAATGGTGGCCTGCATTTATGTAGTTTAGTTAATTACAAAACTTCATTATAAACAATAATTATTGTCTGATTTCCTCCTGGAACAATTTGGACTCTAATGTCCTCAACAGTCAGCCTCGCAATAATGCCACGTATAGTTAGCCCATGGCTAAATACAGGCTATGGTAGATACAGGCCAACTTTTTCCAGTGTTCATCCTTGAGTCTTGTTTATAGTCTTGCAAAAGGCAACTTTTACAGAAAATTTCCTTCTTTTAAAACAAAAGGGCAGTGTTGTATCAGATGGAGTTAAGTCTCTTCGTGGAAGTAATACAATTTGTCCTCTTCCTTCACCAGTTATGACCATATCTTAGTTTATAATTACCATAATTTAAGTTATTGAAAATGTGATCTTGGGTTTCAAACCCCTATCATTAAATGAATGATTTAAATTAACAACAAACTTTGTTCTTAGAATAATGGCAAGTAACGACTAAAGTACAGCAGACAATAGTTTCATCTTGAAAAGAACTGTTGTAAACTAAAACTTAAAATCTAACAACATTAACACAAAGACTGTCTAATACTGACAGAATGTGTTGTCAGATGACACATATTCCGTTTGCTTATGGAGGGGGTAAACTGGGAGAACTGCTGTATGTTGTACTCGTATTACCGTTTTATGTTGTAAATGAAAATAAATTTCTGTTGTAAAACATAAATGATCAGACTTTATGTTGTAAAATGAAGCTCATATTAAGATGAATTTCAAGTTCAGAACTTTTGGGCAAATCAGGAAAGCATACTCAACCGTGTAAAAATTAAAAACGTCCTTTTGGTAGAATTCTGTATTTAAGAGTTAATAGAATTCCCATTTAAAACGCATTGGAAGCGATTTTTCGTTTTAAATATAGATATTAAATTACTTCCAGAAACTTCTCAAGATATAAAACCAGGACCTTTTAATTAACTTTCTACAACCTTACTGACTTTTGTTATTGATGCAATAAAATTTTGTTTTATCAAGATGAAAATGGTGCTATCTTTAATTATTTTTATGATCTTGCAATGTATTATGTTTATTTGTAAATATATTATACAATAATGTGTATTTTTTATGTAAATAATTATATATGTTTAATTTATTATTTGTGATATATTAGTTTATATTTTTATGAAATTATATTGATTTTTTTTTTTTTTTTTAAGAGGTTTGAATCGCATAATTGTGGAGGTATGCTAACAAGTGTTTTGAAAAGAACACAATTTGTTTTTAGATGACTAATGTAGTGTGAGGAATCATTCCTTTTCTGGTCTTCTGGCCTAATTTCTCACCATTCCTATTTAAGATTTTTGGAGTTATGTTAACTGAAATTTATCTTTTACTTGTTCGTAAGATTCATAACCAAAATAAGTCTCAAGAAATAACACACATTCATCTTTGGAAAACAATATTGTTGATACAATAATGACAAATGGATTCTGGAGTATCACTGTTCCACAATAACGTCATTTAAATCATTACAAACTGTTAACCTTAAATATTGTGTTGCAACTTAACCTATAAGGAGACATGAAATTTATCTATGCTTTACTTTTGAATTCTTATTGTATAATTGTGTTCTTTTTCAAACACTTTTAGAAAATTTGTATGAGCTCTGGAAGATATTTAAGATAGTTAATTGCAAGTATTTGTTTAATTGGAGCCTAGTTATTTAATATTTATTCTATTGTATATTGATTGGCTTTCTTCTGCGTACCACTTGTAAAAACTTTTTTTTATATATACAGTATAAAGGTGTGTCCAGAAAGTAATACTGTTTTGTGAAAAATTCTAATATTTTTTCAAGTCAATTTTTTTATTAATATTTCGTTTTTTATGTATGTATGAAAAACTTTGTAATTTACCTTATACTGCTTTCAAAATCCTTCTTACAAGTACTTTCGCGGTGTGCACCGCTTCTTCAGGTAATGACAATAAAAGTTCTAGAATATTTTAGGAAGATGCAATCTTCATAAAATATTCTAGAACTTTTATTGTAAGAAGGATTTTGAAAGCAGTATAAGGTAAATTACAAAGGTTTTTATATATACATAAACGAAATATTAATATGAATTCTTCTGCTATGATGCTAACTAATAACTTAAATAATCAATTTTTTTTATATGAAAGAACATTTTCCGACGTAGTTTCCACAAATTTTCAGACACTTATTGTAGGGAGTGATCATTTTATCCAAACGTTCCTGAAAGAAACATCCCACCCATGATGATAGTCATAACTCCGCTTTATTTTTCATGTGATCATCACTTTTGAAGCTCTTACCACCATTCTCATGCTTCAAATGAAGAAGCAAGTGGTAGTCAGATGGTGCCAGGCCTGGACTATACCACAGGTTATCGAACTGTTGAAATACTGTTAGATTGTCACCAGCCGCATGGGGCCAAGCGTTGTCATGGAGTAACATACAAGGTGTGGCTATTAAATTACCGGACTGGAGCTACAAATCATTTTATTGATCACCAATTATATTAGAAAATTTATCCCCTTCAATGCTCAATATGAATTTTCCGTTGTTGAAAGCAGTGCTGGAAATCCACTTGTGTCAGTTTGTTGAGAACCTCCATCGTTTTTGGTTTCACTGCTTCCACTGTGTCTAATCTTGTTCCCTTAAGCTCTGATTTTTCCTTACAAAATAAAAAAAGTCACAGAGGCTAGGTCAGGCAAATATGGTGACCGGTCCAACATGGTGATGCCATGTTTTGCAAAGAACATCTTCTCAGACAAGTTGGAATATGCTGGTACATGGTCTTTGTGAAGCATCTAGGAATTGCTCTTCAAAAAATTGGGTCTTAGTCTTCTCAGTTGTTCACAAAGGGTGGTCAGAACTTCAAAACTGATTTCAGCAAGAGCTCGGACACTCAGATGACGATTTTCATGGATCAGTTAACCAATTTCCTGGATGTTGTCATCCATGTTTTATGTTGAGGGTTTTTCAGGGCACAGGTCATCTTCAGTCATTACTAGTTTCTCCTTAAACCTTTTAAACCACTAAAGAAACTTGTGTGCATGATAAACATTTACTTCCATACACTTGCTTTAACATGGCATGAGCTTCTGGAGCAGTTTTTCCCAGTTTTAGAAGAAACTTATAAGATAACTCATTGTTCCATCTGAACATTCTGCATTTTTTCGATGAGATTCTAACACAAGGACTTAAATGGGTGATTGCTATAACAAGAGTGAGAGATGTACAACCATGCCCATCGAGCTCAGGATTGGGAGGAACATTAATTGCTACACCTCGTAATTCCTTGATTAAAATTTGTTTTAAATTGTATTCCAAAGTTTTCTCACAGTATTGTGCCACCTTGATATTTTCACCTTCGGGAAAGAGTTCAACAAGCAAAACCCCTTACCTGTCCCAGAATGCTAAACACATAATTTTTTGTGCTCCCATTCCATTGACTCATTCATAGCATTTTCATTGTTAACCTCTATTAACTGATGATGAATTTTGGCTCTTCTTTCTTTTTTAAAAACCTGAGAACAGAATGAATGTCATATTTGGTGAAGTTCACCAGTTGTGGTGTCGGTGAAGAGGCAATAAACCAGTGAAACTAGTGACACAGAGCAACAATAGTAGCATTGTGATGATATCAGAATAAAACAGTTTTTATTCTCTGGACACATCTCATATTTGTTAAAATATTGCACCAGTTTTTTTATGTTTTGCCTAACTTAAATTATATATTATATATTTTTGCATTGTGTTTTTACTCATAATTTTTTCTTATCTTATTATGTTATATATGTGTTAAGAATATTTTTATTTATTTGTTTTACGATCTTTTTTGGTAACCTAGTTTTTGGGTACATTATTACAGAGAGCAGATTTATAGTGATGTGCAAAAACAGTTGGTCTATCCATATTCTGCTGCTTGTCATTCGAAGCCCGTGAATACATGTATATGATTGTTCATATGTTATGTCTATTGGCTAATGATTTACAATTCAGTATTTCCTAGAAATACTGTACTTATCTAGTTTATTTTTTTATTTCTTTTCCATTATATTTCATACGATGAAACCGTGTGATGTGCAAATTCCATAGTCAACATTTTTTTAAATTTTCTCATAATACTACAATCTTATTTGTAGCTTTTTGAGATGCACGAACAGGATTTCTTCCCTAATTTGATTTTTATAGTCTCTCAAAAAAAAACTGTTACACATTCAAAACGGTTTTTTTCTTTGGCCTCTCTGATCCGGACTTTATTGCATCATTATAAAATAAGAAAATGAAAATAATACACTTTTAATTAATTCTGTTTTTACAAATAGAATCAACTCTTATCCCCCCAATTAAACATTATAAATTTACTGCATAATTTCCCAATTATTTTTTACAGAATTTATTTTCTGGATAACTCTCATATGAAGGGTTCAGGGGAAGAACATGGTAACTCCCATTTTTATGATTTTTGTTTTATTAGCCATTTAAAAACCACAGAAATTAAGTATTTATGAGTTTTTAAAGTATGAATGAACAATCAAACAAATGTTTGACAAATCCACCTCACCTCTACTTGGTGTCATGCACATATTGATGGACCATAATACTCCCATCACGCTGATCTGTACATACTAGCTGGAAAAGTAGGAGTGGGGATGGCGGAGAGTAATAAGCCTACACACGCAAATAGATTTGCTCCGAATTTTAATCCATTGCCTGTGTCCGTTTACTATATATTTATTTTCTTTCAAAGGAAATCTGTTGTCCCTGTTTTTCTAAAATTTCCTGCATAATTTCCGAAGTAATTCCTAATTATTTTTTACAGAATTTATTTTTTGGATAATTCTCTTATGAAGGGTTCAGGGGAAGAACATGGTAACTCCACTTTTTCTGATTTTTGTTTTATTAGTTATTAATTTAAATGCTATTCATTATAATACATTAGTATAAATTAATATAATACTAATATAGGTAGAATTGATCTTGACTAAATAATAAACGGAGAAACATGATAACACCAGGTTTCACTTTGTGATACTGGTAGCAACACTGTCACTTCCACTATTTCTTTGTTAGTTTATTTTTTTTGAAAAGTATTTTGTGACTTAAATAGCTTTTTGCAATAATACAAATTGAAATTCTTTACTTTAAAAAAAGAAAAATTTTGGTTTCCAGGACTATTCACTTTATCCATTGTTGTCACAAAGATTAGTTATTTCCCTTTAAAAGATTTTCGCATAGAAATTTTGTACAGCCTCTTCCACTAGAAAGTAGAGCTTAAGAGAGCATAAATTTTGAGGTTAAGCAGAACTTCAAAACATCGTCCGCTCTCATTTTTTAATTAGAAGGAAGCACTTTATATCCTTAAGGATAAGCCTTTTCTTAGTGTTATATTACTTAAGAAAGGCTAAACTTATGTGATTTTTGTAGTGTTTACATTCAGCTGATCCTGTAATATACTAAAGAAAAAAATGTAAAATTTTGACTTACGGGTTTGTGAAATGACTGATTCAGTTACTCATTGTAAACAATATATACAACTTGAAATCAAAACAGAATATTAGAACAAAATTTTAAAAATAATACAACAAACACGAACATAAACATTACACACAACACAAAACTTATAAACAATAATAACACCATTACACAACCTGTTGATTTTATAGTCCTAGAACTTATTATATTATATTAACCTTATTTAAGTGATTAGTTATCACAATTATTATCCATATTAATATAATGAGTTTAAAAAAAACTTCTTATATTTACCTTTTATACTGCTTTCTTTCTCTTTTTTTTAAACTTAGGAGTACTTTCGCGGTCCGCACCACTTCATGAGGTAATATAAAAGCTTCTAAAATTATTACGAAGAACACATCTACCTTTGTCAAAGTTTGACAAAGGAAGGTGCATTTTTCATTATAATTTTAGAAGCTTTTATTATATTATCCAATGAAGCAGTACACACCACTAAACTACTCATAAGTTAAGAAAAAAGAAAAAGAAAGCAGTATAAAAGATGAATATAAAAAGTTTTTGTAAAATTCATTACTAGTTTCAACTCATTATATGTATTAATATATAAATCTTAAATTATATGACTGAACTATTTAAGAATAGAAGAGGTAGAGGTGTAAAAGACACTAGTCACAGTTATCTCCTCTGAGAGTAATGAACTTCATTATAGTACAGCCAGGCCCTTTGGTGAATGAAGTGAAGGTGTCATTTGCAGACTGGAAAGTGGGTGCTTTTCGGAGGGCCTGGCAAGCTGATAAGCATACTCTTTCAACTCAGTGAGGAAGGCAATTTTAAACCCCCTCATTATCATTTTACTTTGTAAAACCTCTAGAGGTTCAAACCAGCTTTTCGGCTGTTGACCTAAACAACATATTACATAGTTAATTTAATGACTTCTAGTTATGAATTTCAGAACCTAAAGATTATACACAGAGCTTATAATAACCTATAGACAAAACCAAGCCATTTTATTCTATTTAAAATAATGCAATATGTGAGGACAAGCACCTTTCGTCTGTAGAATTTTAGAGCCATTTGCAGTGGACAAGCTGGACTTGTCCATAAGTCCTAATGTGTTAAGATTGCGGCCTTAATATCCATTTTAGAGCAAACAAGTATATAATCAAAGTTATATAATATGTAAGAACTACCAAATACGCAATAGATAACTCACGTGATTTAAACAGTCAATAAGTCCTTTTGGATGTCATGTTGTATCCATCATCAGTTACATTGATGTAGGTTTATATTGATAACTCTGGATATTATCATGTTCCTTCACTGAGATTTGTCACCCATGAGTAGTTTTTTTGGTTTAACAACAATTTTAATAATGAAAAGAAATTACAACACTACAATTTACTTCTAAAAATAAACAATGAAGTATTTCAACAGTTTTTAGTGACATTGCATTAGGTGTATTTGATCACATTTGTGGCATAGTGACTAGCACATTAGCCTACAAAGCGAATGGTCCCGGGTTTGATTCCCAGCGAACGTCTGGAAATTTTAACACATTAAAACCTATCGGTACAGTACCAAAACCCACAGTAGTCGTCGATGCGACTTTAATTAAACTTAGTGTATTTTAACAAAATATGTGTTGTAAAACTTAAGTTTTGCTCTGTAAAAGTTTTAACTTGTTGATTTTCTATTTGTTCCTGTGAGCCCTTCATACATTTAGTTAAACTTTGTTGAAATTTATTATTTACCTATTCTTGTGCAATTTATTAAAAACCAAATTTTTATTGTATTAGATGATTGGTGCTACTATATTTGTTTTCCATAATAAGTAATATTGATATTTATTTTTGAAATTAAAATTTATGTGATCTCTAAAAATTGTATTAAAATTTTAAATACGTATTGTGTATCAATAAATTTATTATTGAATACCACGTATGTAATGTTTTTAAATATTATATATATTTATTACAAATACAAATTGTAAAAAATATTGTAATTTAATATAGATATTAAATAATGTTTTTTTATTTAGAATTTTTATCTTGTTAAATTTTTTATGCAAGAGTTCCACGGATAGTTTCCACAAGGTACTTCTTGTACATGTCAATTTCCACAAAACCTACAACAGCCACTTTTGTTGATGATGTTGCTGTAATATCAGTTCTCAAAAATTCAACTACAGTCAGACCTCCATATATCAAAATTGTAGGTTCCTTATAAAAAAATTTGATATATAGAAACTTTGATAAAGAGAAACGCTATTTTTTTTATCTCATGACTGGTACTTACACAGGGCGTTCTGAAAAAGGGTTCCAAGAATTCAGGGTATG
Organism: Catonia carolina; assembly: GCA_035578175.1. Classification (NCBI taxonomy): domain Eukaryota; kingdom Metazoa; phylum Arthropoda; class Insecta; order Hemiptera; family Achilidae; genus Catonia; species Catonia carolina. Next base: position 15,271,573 of record JAQMRL010000012.1, on the reverse strand, counting down.
ATTCCCCACAATAAAAGGAGAAAAAAGTTCAAATTGACATAGGTCCGAAAATCATTAGTTACCGAGTTATACAGGGTGAAAGATTTCGTCAGAATTTCAGTTACGTCGTTGAAATTAAGCCCTACAGATATTTGTTGGGCGTTAAATTAGGCATAAATTTTATCGTATCGTATGTAAAATGAACAGAAAAATTGAACGAAACCCGTTTCAGACCTGTAGCTGCAGTAATTTTTAAGATATCTGATGAAATACGCAAAACTTTGTCACAAAAAACAAGTTTCTTTTAGGTTTGAAGCAGATGAACTTTGTTAAATGGATAATAAACACAAGAAATTCTTATACAAAACTTGTAGAGAATTTAATTCTGAAGAGAATGACGTAAAATAAGTCAATAATAGACAAACGCAATTTTTAAAAAAATTATTTTTTAATTAAATAAAAAAAAACATGAAAAATAGACAAAATCTGTTAAACTCTCTACTAACTTAATTAATAATACTTAAAAGAAAACACTTGTATTAAAATAAATTAATGAGTTACTTACTGTTATTTTTATCAAGCAAACATTTTTAACAAAAATAAATAAATGACATAAATTATCATACATAAAAAAAGTAACAGTTGCCATAAAAAATAGCCACGTCACAGTAGATGTTCAAAATGTTTACCCTCGTTCAAAATACAACCATCCAGCTGTTTTCTCATGGATTGGCAAACTCTTTCTAAGATCCCAGGTGTCTCACGTATCCTCTGAATCCCATTAATAATCCTTGTGAGCAACTCTTCTTTGGTATACACAGGCGAGTCGTAGACGAGCGACATTAGCAGAGAGTTGAACAGATTTTGTCTTTTTTTATGCGTTCTTTTTATTTAATTAAAAAATAATTTTTTTTAAATTGCGTTTGTCTATTATTGACTTATTTTACGTCATTCTCTTCAGAATTAAATTCTCTACAAGTTTTGTCTAAGAATTTCTTGTGTTTATTATCCATTTAACAAAGTTCATCTGCTTCAAACCTAAAAGAAACTTGTTTTTTGTGACAAAGTTTTGCGTATTTCATCAGATATCTTAAAAATTACTGCAGCTACAGGTCTGAAACGTGTTTCGTTCAATTTTTCTGTTCATTTTACATACGATACGGTAAAATTTATGCCTAATTTAACGCCCAACAAATATCTGTAGGGCTTCGTTTCAACAGGGTATGAAATTCTGATGAAATCTTTCACCCTGCATAACTCGGTAACTAATGATTTTCGAACCTATGTTAATTTGAACTTTTTTTCTTCTTTTGTTGTGGGGAATTGGGGAATCACGCTCTGAATTCTTGGACCTTTTTCAGAACGCCCTGTATTAAGTGAGATTACTTGACCATAACCATATTGCCTAAAAAACAGTATTTGTTTACAATAAAGTTTGTTTTATTGTGAAGATGGATCTGCAGGGCAATTGTCCTCAAAAAGAACAACTTTTCTTTTTTGATTAGGAATGTTTTTATCTCGTAACATTTTTACCCATTTTAAAACTGCTTCGTCCACATCATCGTATTTACATATTTTTGATTGCACATAGTATAAAAGTATCACACTACTCTTGTACGTTTACCACAGTGGTCAACATCCTGTGTTGTCACATTGCTCTTTCTCAATGTTTCAGATTGACTAGGGTCTGATGGGAGGGCTATATGGAATTCTATTTATATTTTCACTAAAATTAAGTTCGATATATAGAATTTGTTTTCGATATACAGAAACATTTTTCCATTAAAATTTCAAGGGACTCAGGAAATTCTTCGATATGTAGAGAATTTTGATAAATAGAGGTCCGACTTTATTACCACGCACATACGAGGTGTCGCTATTAAATAGCGAGACTGATGTAAAAAAATTTATTTTTATTTTATAGATAATCACTTATTGTCACCTTTAATATAAACTCCTTCTCTATTCCTGCAATGCTCCGTTTTCCATTGTTGGAAATAGTGCTGGAAGTCATCGTCTGTCAGCTCCTTCAGGACACGAGCCGCTTTCTCTTTTACAGCTTCCACAGACTCGAATCTTGTCCCTTTTAATGCTGATTTCACCTTAGGGAACAGGTAGAAGTCACATGGTGCAAGATCTGGTGAATAAAATGGATGTTCTAAAACTGAGATGCTGTATTTGGCTAGGAACCTCTTGACAGATAACACGGAATGAGCTGGCCCATTGTCTTGGTGGAGAACCCATGGTTTGTCCTTCCAAATTTCGGGGCGTTTTTCCTTACTTTTTGACGTACTTTCCTTACTTTTAGAAAGTACCTCAGGGTAGTAATATTGGTTAATTGTTTGATTTTTAGGAACCTAGTGAAGGTACACAATCCCATGGATATAAAAAAAACAATCATCATTGCTTTAAATTTTGACTTGCTCATTCGAGCTTTTTTGGCTCTCGGTGAAGTTCGGCTCTTCCAGTGCATGGATTGGCACTTCGTTTCTGGATCATAAGTAAAAAAACCACGTTTCATCACATTTTATTATCGTTTCCAAAAAATTTGGGTCATTTTCAATCGCGTACAAAGTGTCAGTACAAACATTTTTGCGAGCTTCATTTCAAAAATTTTTGAGCGGCACGTGTCCTGAAGGAGCTGACAGAAGATAACTTCAAGCCTGTTTCCAACAATGGAAAATTCGCATGAAGCGTTGTAGGGATAGAGACAGAGTGTATATTGAAGGTGACAATAAGTGATTATGTATAAACTAAAAATAAAATTTTTTACGATGTCAGTCTCGTTATTTAATAGCCACACCTCGTATACCTAGAGCAGACTCTATTAAATACCTTGGTATTCATCTTGACAAACACCTGAACTTTAATACTCATGTACAGTGCAAAAGGCAACAGCTAAACACATTTTTTGTCTTTATTTAGTAACAACAACAACTGCAAACTGTATATTTATACAACCAGCCGTATTTAATGATGTACGTGTTCAATGTCCCATTCTCGTCTTGATTGAGGAAATCACCCAGTGGCAAACCCTTGTCGCTGTTTTATGTAAGATCCTTATTCCACCATCTTTTTTATCTCCTTTGTTGATTTTTTGGTAGGTGTTTGCATGAAAATGCTTGAATCACTAGGTTCATGTGATTTATTAATTTTGAATAGAAACACGTTTATAATTTGTTAAAGGTCGTGTATATTGTGTATCCGTTAAGATCTCGATTTACGACAGTTTGGTATGTGGTAGGGACTACATGTAATTAAATGTAGAAATTTTTTTTGAAGTTTGTATCCTGTTTACATCATATTTTTTCGCCAATACATAATTCCACATAAACACACAATTTATACAATTTTATTGGATTCTAGGAAAATGATCTATGCTTTCATTGAACAATAAATTATTATTATACAAACAATTTTTGAACTTGTGTGAACGAATTGGGACGGCAGGCGTTTCCAACATAGAAATCTTGCAAAGGTTTCATTCTAAACTACTCAGAACAATCACAGTGTCATCCTGGTACATAACAAACAACATAAACATTACGCAAAGATTTAAACATTCCGACAAATAAACAAGAATTCCACACACATTCAGTACAAAATAACAAAGAAGACTCGAATCACACAATTCATCGCCCCATTGCACTTTTAGATTATTCAAACGACACTCGCCGACTAAAACGAAGAAAACCTTAAAAAAAATTTTCAGAGCCATTCAAAATAAAAGAAGAGGAATACTGAAAACGAAGATCTTTTTCTGAGATTAAATGTTCTCCTGGAATTCAATTTTAGAATTTATTAAAATGTGACCAACTAAAAATATGCACAAAGGTATCTTCTATTACAATATAATATTTTCAAAATAAACGTACCACAATTTTGATGATCAGTGGTTGAAGTTTATATCTGCAGATGAGCACGAGGTATCAAAACAAACATTTCCTCATAACTTCACATGGTCAGTGATTTTCAGCGCCCTAATGTTAACAGTAATATGCAGCAAACACAGATGTATTATTCTATATAAAAAAGTGCTGCTATCTGTTGTAGTAACAGAATGATTGACACTGGCCCATAGTGGAAGACTCTCCCGTACATATTTACAGCATGGAACAAATAACATAAATTACACTTATGAGTAAAACCTCCATTCTAAGACCATGCTGGAAGTGTGATGTACACCAAAGTCTAGAACAAAGCTAGGTTGAATGTTCAAGCACAATCCATGGCACCACCCATAAAGTCCAATAAATAATTAGAAACTAAAAACACTTACATCTCGCTGTTACATAAGCTGGAGAGAAAAACAACGTAAAAGTGTGAACAAGTTACACATAACTTATGGTTTGTAACATGTTGTAAATGGTACGAGAATATTACCTGTACTATTCTGAAATTAGACTTGAAGGGTTGGTATCATAAGGAGGGAGGGAAAGAAAAACAGGAAAGACAAAGAGTGAGTTTAACAAATACAGCAGCTGACAGTGAATAAGTAAGTCAACTTACCTATATGAACTTTTGTATATACATATATATATATATATATATTGAAATATATATTTTCTAACCACCAGAATACGGTAACATAAAACACTTACCAATGTTTATAGCGCTTACCATGGTAGGAGCAGGAAGTTTTAAATTTTGACTTCTAATAAATGTTAATTTACTGAAGATGTGTACAAGATACACGAAAGCGCTATAAACATTGGTAAGTGTTTTATGTTACCGTATTCTGGTGGTTAGAAAAATATATATTTCAATTTTAAATAATACGGCTGTTTAAAAATCCTACATAGGATGTTTAATAAAATAATATATATGATAATGAACAACCAAAACAAAACAAGATTAAATATAAACTCACCTCAGAGTATTATATTGTTTCGAGATCTTTCGCCTCTCACGGAGACATCATCAGGAATTAAAAGACACTAAACACATATATAACAAAAAACATTAAAACAATTATGGTCAACGACCATGTCAATTATTCCCTATATCATAAACCATTCCGCGCGCGGTTATTCGGCCGAATGATATAGGGAATAATTGACGTGGTCGTTGACCATAATTGTTTTAATGTTTTTTGTTATATATGTGTTTAGTGTCTTTTAATTTCTGATGATGTCTCCGTGAGAGGCGAAAGATCTCGAAACAATATAATACTCTGAGGTGAGTTTATATTTAATCTTGTTTTGTTTTGGCTGTTCATTATCATATATGTAGTGGTGCAAACAAAGGAAAATAATGTTTAATAAAATAATATATATATATATTTATATATATATAATATTACACAAATTTTAATAGATATTATAGATTATAATAGATATATATTAGATGACATCAAAACCTACAAGTGAAAGTAAAAAAATTGTTTTATTACTGAAAGTTACATAGACTTGTGGCTACTTTTCAACATAATTAGCAACTGAGGCATTTGTCATACCAATGCCACCAATGAATTTAAATGAGTCTTAATATCTTGAAGCTTCATTGTGTTTCTTGTGGAATTCATGTACCCGGGTACTGTGATTAATGCAAATGTTTATTGTGAAACCTTACAAAATTTTCAGAGCCATCCAAAATAAAAGAAAAGGCATACTGACATGCCAAATTGTTCTGATGCATGAAAATCCCTTTCCTCACAGTGCTAGTGTAACCCAATGACTCCTTAAACATTTTCATTGGGACATTTATGATCTTCACCATACAGTACCAACCTAGCACTGTAACAAACACCTTTTTCCTGAACTGAAGAAGTGGCTAGCATGCCAGTAGTTTCAAATTGATGAGAAGCTTCAATTTAACATCAAGACCCATTTGAATTCATTGGCGTTAACATTTAAGAAGAGGTTATTGGAAAGTTTGTCCATAGGTACAATAAATGCCTCGATCATCAAGTTGATTGTGTTGAAGAGTAGCCACAAGTACCTTTTAGTAATAAAACATTTTTTCTACATTCACTTGTCTTTTATTTATGGCCTGTCAGAGGTTGACAAAAGACCGGTTCTTTCAATGAGAATGAAATGTTTTGAGGATCAAGGTAGTAATGTTAAGAATCCTGTTGGTCAGCTGTTCCATTATAATTCATAAAAAAGATAACCTCTTTTGTTTTTATAAAAATGTCAGCACTGCTTGAAATGTGGTACACCCAAAGTGCAAAGTTTAGTAATAAGATTTTTGAAAGTGTAAAACCAGCAGCAAAACATGTAAAAGTAGTTGGAACTAGTGAAGAGACAAATGAATTGTCACTGCGAACAAGTCACGGTGACCATAGTTCTTCAGATTGATGAGTGACCATTCTCCAGTCACTGTTACAAAAATCACCTAGTCGTTCTCTGTTCACTGTTAAGACAGAACAACATGGTGACCATAGTTCTTTAGATAGACGAGTAACAGTACTTTCGTTCCTCTAATCACTGTGTAAAAAATTGGTTACTCATTCTCATTCACTGTCACTGTTAAGACACAACGAATGCTTTACTTTAGGAACTAGTGAAACAATTCACTCTTTCATTCACCATTTACAGTTGATAGACAAAACATATGTTGAATCGGTACTTTTGTCTTAAATACTCGTATGCTTACTCTTTAACCACTATAACAACTACTTATGACATGGTTGGTCTGTACATTGGGTCATAAGGGCTAGCATTCTCTTTCGATAACCGTTGCGTTCATTCTCTTTTACTTCAGTTTCTGCGCACTCATCCTCTAGACTAAACAAACTGCCTGTAGTTCCTTTAATTTATCATCGTGGTTACATAACCGTTTTTTTTTATTGTACACAGAGTTCAACCTACTATTTTATTTATATTGTGCATTGTTAATTTTTTTCAATGGAAAATAATTAATTCTTGTATTTTTATTTTCTTTCACACTCAATTATTTGTTTTATTACTAGTAGGATATGGATAAAAATGTTCATGTCAGGTCCCCTGAAGTTAGTACGTACGAAACTTTCCAAGTTTCAACTTTGTACGATGTTCTGTTCTAGGATATTTTCTGAGATATGTTGTTTATATAAATTATTGCTAAAAGCATGTTTTTTTGGATTCAAGGGACCTGAAAATGTGTATAGCCAGTGTAAACATGATTTTGAAAATTTGACTCGAAAACAATACTTTCCTTCCCTATATTAATATTTGGTAAGAGAAAATAAAAAGTAACGATTAAAAAATTCACTAGTAACTATTGATGAATAATAATAGCCATGGACGAAAAATATCCATCGTAGGCCTATACACACAGTTACTACTAAATCAGTAGTAACAATTAAAAGTAATGGTGAATGCAAAATCACTGTCACCGTGATCAACATGACTGGTTGAAACAGTTTAATTCGAGTAGATGAAATGCCAGTGATCTCCATTGCCCACCAGAAAAAATTCGAAATTTATGCATCAGTTGGTAAAATTATTTTAACTGCCTTCTCAGAATTACAAGATATGATATTTTTTTACTACTGTATTGGGAGAACAACATGTTGTGAACAGTGACTACTATTCTGATATGTTTAAATGGAAAATGAGATCCATGATAAGGCCGTAATAAAAATGTTAGCGTGCTCTCTAAAAAGATGTAACCACTTCCATGACAACACTTTATCATGGGATTTTATACTGATCAAATCTGTGGTGGATATCTATTAAAACAAATTACCAGATTAAATGATAAAAAATTGCTAATAACAGCTTACCTCAGTTTAATTTAACTCATATTTGGTATGCCCTATTAGTTTGGAGTAATTCATCGCAGAGTAACTTGGAAAGAGTTTTTAAAATTCAGAAAAAAATATTAGGTGTATGGTTAGAGTCAACCACCTAACCTCATGTAGATCATTATTTAAGGAACTAAAACTGTTTACGGTTCCTTCTTTACACATCTTTGAAGTGATAATGTACATTATATGATATACCTTTTTACATAATTTAAATGTCCACAAACACAAAGAAAGAAAATAAAATTGATTACTATGTTGCTAATCACAACACTAAATTGTTTCAACAAAAACCTACTTGCGCAGGTAGAAAATATGGTTCAAACCAGCCTTTCGGCTGTTGACCTAAACAACAACATTTGTAGCTACTTTTCGTAATGTTTGCTTATTACCAATATTAGAAATCTCATATGTAACAACTGTTCATACACAAAATTGAAAATTCCTGTTCTCAATAATCATGTTGTCTGCTAGGAAGCTCACTTCAACGCTATGCATAGGGTAGTACTACAAGGAAAAATATTAAATTTTGCTTCACAGGGACTTGAATAATGTATTTATATTGCCAGAACTGTAAGATATTTTTTTATGTTAAGCCCTGGTAAATATATTTACCAAGGAACGTTTATTGAAATGGGAATCACATAATGTTTAGGGGTAAGAATGCTTATTAAAACAACTTGTAGTACTACATAACAAAAAAATGTGTAGAATAACTTATCTTAACTTTATATTAGCATGAATGATTGCTTTCCTGTAAAAAAACTTGAATTTTCTAAGCACTGTACAAAAGTAACAACAAAACAACACGGAAGTGTACGCTGGTAAGAATCGTTACCACATTCGTGCAACTCACGAAGCAAATGTTCGCTGCGCGCTAATTTCAATAAATATGGATAGCCTACTTACCAGAGAACATATCTATAACACCATAAAATGCCAATAAAGTTCAACGGCAAAGCTTATTCTTAAATAAACTTGATCAGTGGTAAGTGGTGGTACTTGCCAGTGGTAAGTACAGTAGAGCGTCAGTTATCCGAACTAATTGGGACCAGAGCGGTTCTGATAATCAAATAGTTCGGATAATCAAACATGCTAAATTCTGTAATTCGATACACTGTACCATAACAATGTAATGGATAACCTAAATGGTAGCAATAATAAAACTAAATTTTTAATAGGTTAATAAGGGACTAACATAAACATAATTTTTAGTGCATTTGTTGGAAATGTAGAGTATTTTTTTTTTTTTGTTTAATGTCCGACTGTTCTGAAATTACTGCTAATGCAGATGGTGAAGGATGAAATGATTTTGGTAACGTATGAAAATATGCCGTGCCTGAATGGGATTTGAACCCAAGGCCGCATGATGAGAGGCGAGCACGTTACCAACTACGCCAATGTGGCCGGCATATAGAGTAGCTACTAAAGATTATAAAAACAAACTGATAAATACAGAATTTCAAAACTGAATCAATTAAATAAACTACGGTAAAATCCTTTATGGAGTATTTTTAACGCACTTGTACATACTAAACAGTAATTTTTTAAGAAATCTTGAATTTTCTTTTGAACTAAGACTAAGCTTTTTTTTAGCAGCAAATCTCATTCTTTTTACTAATAATGCTTCAGCAGCACTAAATTCAGGCTGTTGTTCACACCATATCATCACAGTTTCTGGATCAGAAAAGGTCTCTGCATAAGTAATTATGTATTTTTTCCATTGATGGTAGTTCGGATACTTGACAATTCGAATGACTGACGTTCAGATAATAATCGACGCCCCTGTGTATGCTTACCAAAGACCTATAAAGGGTTAATTCGTCAAGTGTATAACGGTTGTTTTTAATAAGAACATTTTTTAAATACTCCCAGAAGGAAAGGTCTGCTGGTGTAAGATCTGGGGCGCTTGGAGGTGACAACCCTTTTGATATCAAATGATGGCCAAAATTATCCTGTAACATCTTAATGACACTTATATGGTAAGTATGCAAATATAATTTTTTAATAGCTTGAAAGTTGTAGATAGTAAAATCGCAGCCTGTGCAGATAACTTTCTGAACATTTTCTAGGAGAGAAAGTTAAAAATTCTTTTACATCCTCCAGAACTTCCACTGTTATCACTGTTGATCAACCTATGCTCTTGCGATCTTGTACACTACTAGTCTCCCAAAATTTATGTTAATAAACGCTAGATTGTCAACTTATTTGGAACAGTAGAATTGGAAAATGTTAACTGAAACTCATTTATAAGATTTATAAGCAAAATAAGTCTTAAGAATAAACCCACATTCATCTTTGGAAAACGACACATTGACACGATAGAGGCAAATGGATTCTGGAATATCACCGGGGCACAATAACGCATTTTAATTGTTACAAGCTGTTAACCTTGAATATAGTGTTCGGAACTGACATGGAATTTACCTATGCATTACTTTTATCTTCTTAAAGTTACAGGTGTGTTATTTTTGAAACACCCATTACTATGATGGCTTCCTAACTTGATAAACTACCAACAGCTGATGATAACAAAGATGAAGGAGCCCATTCATAATAAACAATCTGACATTGTTTTATTTGTTAAAACTTATTTTATCCCATTCAGTGTGGAGCACAGTTGATAATATACTCCTGTTCTCAATGCTATCGTCTGCAAGGAAGGTCACTTCACTTCTGTGTCCTTATATGTATTTTAACATATTTAAGCTTTGTTTGCTTGCTCCAGTAATTTTCTACATTTAAAAAAATTTGTTAACAAATTTTGGTAAGTGTCATTTATTACTTTCTCTTGCCCTATATACGCATATACAGGGAGGAACGTATAATTGTTTTGATGTCGATTTTTCACCATAAATTGACGTTTTCCCCATGAACATATAAAGCATTTTTTTAGTGGTTGGTTTGTATGTTAACTAAATATCTCAAGAACGGAGTAGCGTATAAAGTTGAAACTTGAAACCTTAGCTACCACTGTGGGACCCTACACGAACATTTTCATCAAAATCGGTACGAGAATGGAATTTTTTAATATTTCGGCGTTAGTATGTATTTTACGACAAAAGTGTATAATTAAAGCTATAGAAAATAAAAAATCTATAAATTTATTGGAAGCAATTTTTTCTACAGAGCTTTAAAATTAAGTTGTTTTTTTATTTTACGTTGTTTTCTAATAATGATGAAACAGGTAGGTTACATTTTTCATTATTTACATTGGAAGAGTGTTTTTACAAGTCGTGTGAGTGTTTTACATCAGTATTTGGTTTGGATTAACTTGCTCTTAACTTTGTCGTACACGGCTAATAAAAGAATTAGTTGAACAATACCGTTTTTAAATTATTTACTTAGAGAAATTTACACGAAATATAAAGAGAACTACGAAACGATGGACAAAATTTCGTACATAAAAATTCAAAATATAAAAGTGGGGGGGATAGATTTAGTTATGAACTAGTAGAAAGAAAGAAGTAACGTGGTGCTCTCTGTACACAATCGATAGAATTACATTAGGGTAGGAGGTTTCGATGTAAGAAAATCTATTTTAAATGTTGGCCAGCCTGCGTGTGATGCATAATGGCTGAACTACTTCAGTAGGTGTTTTCAGTGTATATTAATAACATTGTTTTTATTGTTTGTAATCATTTTTAACTACGTACCCTTTAATAACTTAACATAATTATAAAATATTAAAGCCTACGGTTTAAATTTAATGTATAGATATGGAAATTGTGGCGGTAATTCATTGATAAATGATAAAATTATAAAACTGTTTTTCAATTTTCATTGTGTTGTGAAAGTAAGATTTGAGTAGTATTTTAAAGTTGTCATCTGTGTGTCTGGTTTTAATTAGTTTGCCGGTATTTTTAATACCATCATTAAATTATGTTTCACTTATATTTTTTAAAAATAAGTTTGACAAAAAACACCACTTTAGTATTTCAGTGAATATATTACCATTCGTTCTTTTCAAGTGTAGTGTATATATCATAATTTACTTAGTTTTGTGTTATTGAAATTATTTTTAAAAGGATAATTACATTCAAACCGTGAATAATCCAAGTAAGTCTATGTATTTTTTTATTATTTTATCTTATCCCGAACTGCGTTGTTGTTTAACCCCCCGTTGAACCAAAAATTTTCAATGTTTTATTTCAGTTTAAATTTATAATGTTGTGTTTTTCAAAATTTTGTGTCACATCTATTTTTTCAACACGTTATTTAATTAAAAATATAATTTTTAAATATATTTATTGCATTTTTCTGTTAAGTTATATGAATTTTAATTTATATAATTCTGTATTATGGTTATAGATTCATAATGTTCTAGGTTGTTGACCTTTCCTTTCGAAATGTGATATTTTTGTTTAATTTTGGGTTATTTTTGCGTAATACGTTAATTTCATAGTTTTTTTAAATTACAATTTTAGTATCTATTTTTTTTATTTAGTTGTGTTTTCTAAATTAAAGAATGTTAGTTATTTTATAATTGAGTATATTGTAAATATTTAATTCATGATTTTGTAAAACAATTATTCGTAATTTTCGTTGAAAAACCTAGCCGGATTATAGATTCTTGTTTTGTCTTTGATGAATTTAAAATTGTATTTTAATTTAAATTGATCACAGAGAAAATTATATATTTTGTTAACTAGGATTTTATTATCCTTGAAATTAAATGACATGGTTTTGGTTGGTTCTATCCAATACAATAATAAAAATTTCTGAAAAACTTTTTATGATTTTAATCAAATTACCAATAATAGTTAACTAAATTTGTCGGGTTCGTTTAGTGCGTGTAGGGTTTAGTAATAGTATCAAGAAAAATTCTTATGGAGAATCGCTCTCGTTCATTTTGTCGGAATTTTTGAGGAAAATAACAAGTGAACTGATAAAAGAAAATTTAAAAATCTGTTATTACATGTGGAAAATATGTATAATTTAAAAAAAAAATTGTACTATTATTGAAGTGTTTACTATTCCAAACAATTGAAATGAACATTGAATTAAGTTAAAAAGACAATCGGTTCTGTCCAATACTTTGTATTGCGGAACTTTGAGATGCTCGGTTAAGATATAATTAAATTGCTGCTATTTCGCATGTAATAGCTTTGCAAAACAATTATTAGTTAGAATGAGTTATTATTTTAAGGTTAATATTGATAATTGCCCATAACAGGCTTCTGGTGGAGCGTGTTATATTACTTGCACTCGATATGTCCAGGGCTACAAAAATAGTTCTGTTTCTTATCACATGGTCAGCCAATTATATGACTGAAGCAGTTAAGAAAAGAAGAGGTAGAGGTGTAAAAGTCACTAGTCAGAGTTATTTTCTCTGAAAGTAATTTAATTTTATTATACAGCTAAACCCTGTGGCGAATAAAGTGAAGGTGTCATTTGCATAGTGCAAAGTAGATGCTTTAAAAAGGGCCTGGTTTACTGATAAGCATACTCTTCCACTCAGTGAGGAAGGCGTGGTAAACCACCTTACTTCTCATATTACTTAGTAATGCCTCTAGACGTTTAAACCAGCTTTTCGGTAGGTAACTTAAACAACAATAAGATTTATAAAAATCTGTTGTGAAACACATCTTGTCATTTGTGTTGTTTAGGTCATCAGCCGAAAGGCTGGTTTGAACCTATAGAGGTTTTACTAAGTGAAACGACGTGTGAGATGGTTTGCCATTGCCTTCCTCACTGAATGGAAAAGTACGCTTATCAGCATGCCGGGCCCTCTGAAAAGCACATATTTTTCACTCTGCAAATGACACCTTTACTTCATTCACCACAGGGTCTGGCTGTATAACGAAATTCATTACTTTTAGAAAAGATAACTCTGATTAGTGTCTTTTACACCTTTACCTCTACTGTTCTTAAATGATTCAGTCATTTAATTTGGCTGACCATGTGATAAGAAACAGAATTAATTATTTTAGTCCTGAAACGAACAGATTGAGTGTAAAAAATTTGACACCACTCGGTCAGTAATGGGCAGATCTTGTCATTTATTGTTAATAATTAAAAATTTAACCTATGTTTTATCATGAGTAACTATGTAAAATTGAAATCGTAACCAAATTTTAATCACGAGTAAATGGCGCTAAATGAAAACAGCCTCAACTTCTTCCTCGTTACTTCATGGATTAGGCAGTTCGGCGTGTTCCGAAAACCATCTCTTTCTTTGGCATCCGTTTTGGACGTCTCCTCTTACTGGTGATTTGTACTCGTAAGCTAAACGGGGCAATCGGCCCTCCATCATCTGTTCCAAATGGCTGCACCTGCTGGTGCAATTTGTGAATTTTCTTTCATCTAGGCTAGTAATGCCCATCTCCTCAAGTATATCCGTATTCCTTAGCGTATACTCCCAGGGATAGCCCTTTACCGCTCTTAGAACCTCATTTCCACCCTTTGCAACTTATTTCGTTCCAGCTTCGAAAGTGCCCACACCTTACTTCCATATAATACTGCAAGTATAGTTCAAACAAATTTAAAGTGTGTCTTTCCTGGTCCTGTGCTTCAACGTTTTATGTATCATCCCGCAAATATTCTTCAACGAATTTGTTTTATTCGTTTACTGCGTAAAACTGCTTGTTTGCGTAAAACACCTCACTTCCTCCAAAAATTTAAAATTGGATACTTACTCCAAGATGCTTCTATTGATTTCTATTTTTGACCTCACCGGGAATTTTCCTAAAAAAGGCCATTACTTGAGTCGTTCGAGGTGATATTTTCAAATTGTAGTCTGCGCAAATGCTGTTTATTGTAAATATCCCTCGTTGCTTATAATAGGCAGGTGGAGTGTTAATTTATTTGCACTCGATCTGCTAGTTCTAAGGCTACAAAAAATAGTTCTGTTTCTTATTACACGGTCACCCAATTCTTCAATTATAGCAATGTAATCGGCGAATTCTATAATGTCAAGTACAACACCATGACTCACCGCGCTCCAGATTTAAAAACTTTCCGCCACCTGTGAAAGACCGGTATTTAAAATACGGATAATCACTAAGTGATGTCAAATAATGCTTGAAGTAAAAGTTGCAGATTTTTTTAACTTCCTATAATTTTGGTTATTTGCCCATAACGGACAGGTGAAGTGTTAGATTAATTACACTCGATCTGTTTGTTCCAGTGCTACAAAAAATAGTTCAGTTTCTTATCATATAGTCAGCCAATTATATGACTGAACTATTTAAGAACAGAAGAGATTAAGAAGCTGATGTGAGGTGTAAAAGACTAGTTACAGTTATCTCTTCTGAGAGGAATTTCACTAACAGCTAGACCCTGTGGTGAAAGAAGTGAAGTTGTCATTTGCAGGGTGGAAGGCGGGTGCTTTTCGGAGGTTCTGCCATGCTGATAAGCATACTCTTTCAACTCAATGAGGAAGGCAATAGCAAACCACCTCATTCCTCGTTATTACTTAGTAAAACCTCTAGAGGTTCAAACCAGCCTTTTGGCTGTTGAACTAAACGACAAGTTTAGTTATACGAGGGATGCCTTTTATATTTCGGGAATGGACGATACTGGTGCTTTCATCCGTTAGCCAATGTCGCTATCATAAAGTTCGACTTTTTCTTGCTAAAATACATGCGCTGTCGCTTGTACAGTTCTATTCGTGTTGTTTACAGTGACTTGGAATATTCATCTCGGTCAAAAATGGAATTAAGTCGTGAACATATTCGTGCGATTATTTTTCACGACTATCAATGTGGATTATCTCAACAACAGTGCATCGATGAACGTAATTAGGCATTTGCCGATGAAGCACCATCAAAAACGACTGTGTATCAGTGGTGCACGGAATTCAATCGTGGCAGTGATTCGCTCAGTGACGAATTTCGTGAAGGTCGTCCAAAATCGGGTGTTGTTCAAGATAATATTGACGTTGTGCGTGAACTGATTTTGCAAGATCGTTTTGTAACGTATCGTGAGATTACGGCATCCTTGGGCATTAGTGGGACCAGCATACATGCAATATTGCGTAAAAATTTGGGCACCAAAAAGATTTGTTTGCGTTGGATTCCACGTAATTTGGCAATTGTTCAAAAAAGGCTCGTGTCGATTGGTCTAAAGAAATGCTCATGAAATACGATAGCGGTGCTTCAAAACACGTTTATGATATCGTTACGGATGACGAATCATGGATATATGCATATGAACCCAAAATTAAACAGCAGTCGACCGTATGGGTCTTTCAAGACGAGCTATGTCCAATAAAAGTTATTCGCGCACGAAGCACTTCCAAGCAATTGGTTGCTTGTTTTTTTTTAAAAAAAAGCAGGCATGTGGCAACAACTGTACCACTAGTGGAACATCGGACGGTCAATTCTGAATGGTACACAACAATTTGTTTGCCGGAAGTTTTTAAAAAAATGAAGGAAAACCAACCGTCGAAGACGGATCATTTTCCTCCAGGACAATGCGAGCTCTCACACGTCGGCTCAAACAATGGGCTTTTTAAGAAATTTAAAAATCGAATTGATGAGTCATCCGCCGTACAGCCCTGTTTTGGCACCTAATGACTTCTTTTTATTCCCGCACATCAAAAATAAATTAAGAGGTCAACGATTTTCGACGCTTGAAGATTTTTTTTTGGTTTAACGTCCTGTTGTTCTGTAACTACTACTAATGCAGACGGTGAAGGATGAAATGATTTTTTTGTAACGTATGAAAATATGCCGTGCCTGAATGGGATTCGAACCCAAGACCACTTGATGAGAGGCGAGCACGTTACCAACTACGCCAATGCGGCCGGCTACGCTTGAAGAAGCAGTTGATGCATTCAGAATGGGTGTTTTGGAGGTACCTCAATCGGAGTGGAAAAAGTGCTTCGAAAATTGGTTCAAGCGCATGCAGAAGTGTATTCATCATCATGGGGAATATTTTGAAAAACAATAAAGCCATTTACGTTTATTAATTTTTTTTTATTCCCTATTTCCAAAATATAAAAGGCAACCTTCGTATAGTTCAGTTTTGTCGTAAAATGCCTAAGGCCACAATTTAAAAAAATGCAATTTTTTTTAATGATTTTGATGATCAAAATACCGAATATCACTAATTGACGCCAAACTTCGTGTTAAAAATATGTTTGAAATAAAGGTTGTGGGTTTTTATCCTACGATTTTAGCTGTATACGATTTTGACCTAAACGCATACTCAGATAGCAATCTTAAAAATAAATTACCACGAAAGCACAGCCCTCTCACAAATTCGAGCAGACAGGCGCTTACCCTATTTTGTGAAGCATTGAAAATGTAGTGGATGAGGTTTCAAAAAATCTTTGAAGCCGTTTTAAAAAAAAAACACCTCAAATAAGTGAAAAATCGCATGAATAAATTAATATTTCCGGTTGAGCGATTTTGATTAAAATGTTGTGTAGGGTCGCCTACTGGTATCTAACTTAAGTTAGTTTGAGTATGAACTTCACACTGACCAATCGTTTTTTGTGGGTGCAGGAGGCCTGAAATTGTATGTGAGTAATGTTGTTTTATTTATTTGCTGTTGTGTGTGTTTACTTTTTGGCGCATAGGAATTACAAGTATTATTGTGGCTACTTAGTGTTCTGCTTTTTTCTTCAAGGAAGCTCTTAAGAATACACATTTTTTTAGTAAGTCCATTATGTTTGTCGGGTTTTTCTAATTTTATCTGCATCTTAAATGATCTATCAAATTACTCTGCATCTTAGAGAGTGTCTCGTTTACTGACTACAGTGGGTGTAAGCCAGGCCTTATTCAGTAATCGAACCCGGGATATCCGGTTTACCGCGTAGCATGCTAACCATTGGGCCACGGAAGCTGTCTTAAATGTTATTTATATGTTGTCTTTGTTTATATTTTGGGAAATAAACTTTTCATTATGATTTTATCAATCCAGATTTTTCCTTTCTCCCATCACAGGGGTAGGTGGATCAAAATACATAAGCGGATCAGAGTGCGGATCTTTGTCATAGAGTTCGGCCGCTAAAGGGGTTGGGTAGATCTGAATTTATAAGTGGATCAAAAAAGATTTCAGATTTAGGTTTGACGTTTATAAGTTTTACGAATTAAAGTTTCAAGTTTCAGTATTCCTTTTTATAATTTGAATGGTTAAATTTTGAAGATATGTTGATTCAAGTTTTGAAATTTTGAGGTTTAAGTAAGGAAGTTTTAACGTTTGTGGTTCATGTTTGAAATGTCAGAAGTTTTTTAAATGGTCGAATTTGAGAGTAGTCAACAAACAACGTGCGTGGCGAAGGTCATTGAAGCCTTAACATGTTTAAAGGTTTCAAATTTTATAGCTTGAATATCATTAATGGTTTAATAAAAAATTATGTATTTTCTCCAAATTTTTGGGTCCTCAGCTTTTCGCCAAAATCAATCTAATGCGTTTCAAATCGGTCTGTTTTTTTCTACTCAAATTCCTCTCTAATGAAATTTAGAATTTTAGTCGTTTTGAAATTTGAATGTTAGAGGTTTTAACCTATAAACGTTTGTATAGGTTCGAAGTTTCAATGATTGAAATTTTAACGTTTAAAAGCTTGAATTCTGATAGTTTGGGATTGATGTATTAAGTTTTAAAATTCTAAGTTTGAGGTTTTTAATGTATTTTACATTTCAGGCTGAGGTTTCCTGTTTGTAGGTTTTACGTTTGAAAAATTGAAATTTTTGCTACATTACTATAGAAAAATCATGAAAGATTAAAACTGAACAGTTTTAAAAAGTTGTACAATTTTTTAATTTCCTCCTAAGCCCGCAATCTTAAAAAAAACCTAACTTTTTATCGCTAGAGCATAGGCTTCCCCAAGAATTTCAGCAACACGCTGCGTATACTATCTTGTAGAGCACAGAAAATGTAGCATTTACTACATTTTCACCTCATTTCATCTTCTTCATTTTCATCTCATTTAAGATGATAAAAAAAAATTAACGCGGTACCCTCTGTCCAAAAGTGGGGCTAAAATTCATTGTTTACTTTAATATTTAATCCAATTATTATTTAATTTGAAAATTGTCTTGTTTCAAGATTCGCAGCAATGTTCAATGTAAAATTTCAATAAAATGTTCAATAGGTATTTAATTTGTTTCATTTCATTGCTGTTAATAATGTTCATTAACTTTGAATAATTGTAATAATATATAGAAAAATATTTAAATTGATATTTGTTTAATTTTTATTTACATAATAATTTAAATTATTGTCCAATAATTCACTGCACTTAACATCGATGCTCTTATCATCGATTGTTCTTAGAAAATTGTCTCATTTCAAGATTCGCAGGAATGTTAAATGTAATACTGTATGTCAATAAAATGTTCAATATGTAATTTGTTTCATTTGATTGCTATTTTATAATTTTCATTAACTTTGAATATTTGTAATAATGTGTAGAAAAATATTTAAATTGGAATTCATTTTAATTTTTATTTAACTAATTTAGATTGTTGTCCACTATTTCACTGCACTTATAGTCTGTAGTACAAAATAGTTACTGTTGTAGCGCGGTACTGTAGCGACTGAATCTATACAAAAATTTTCAATTTACTTTTCCGGTTTACATCATTTATATTAATCGACGTTTTACAATATTAAATTAATTAAACTTCAGTTGTAAAACTGTTTATTGTCCTAAAAAATAATTCCGATATTGCAACGGATTACGGAGACACCAAATTTGTTTTTACCGTCCACCATTGGCAAACTATCAAGTGAAACGACCTGAAATTCGTCGAAAATAAAGATAAAAGACCATATTTTAACGTAGTTAAACTGCATATTTTAGAAAATATTATTACTGAAGTTACCGAAGTTGGAAAATAGTTTTACCGAAAATAGGCCGTAAAATCGAGTTTTCCGCGGTTTCTTTCTCCACATAATTATTTTTTAGGCATATTTAAAAAAATATTTTAATAGCCTGAATAAGAAAAAAACAAGCTTTAATTTGATGTCTGGCACAAGTTTCTACAACCATTTATTGAAAAGATATGGCTGTCTAAACTCAGGGATTTTCTTTCATCAGCCAGACTGTAACGTCGTTGCACTAGTCATAGATTTTTCATTATTTCATTTTACTTAACCGTCAATCGTAGATAGCCATGCTACAGTATCATCTCATTAGTCCAAGGGGTTGCTTATTGTTCTTAATTGAATCGATTGAACGTACACACATAAAGGATCAAAATAAATCTTGATGTATTGGTTTTCCTAATTAGTGTGCTGGAAAGTTAGCTCGGTTCTCCGCCGATTTATTTCTTATGTTTTAGTAAGTCTTGTGAAAATGATAAAATATTATACTTCAAAACAGCTTTTTATTTTTAAGTGGGGTTATCAGCGTCATTCTAAAACTTTATCTCATATCTCTTCAAGATAGGCTGTTGTCTTTTTATTGGAAAAACATGTTTTGAATTTTAAAATATTTCTGTGGCAAAACAAATATTATAGCTTTTTTGTCTTTATCGAATAGTGTAGAGTTTTGCGATTATAATACTTTCCAGTGATGGATGTAAGGCAAATTTATGCCAAACTGATTACATCTACTGAGTTGAGATACCACTTCAGTACTATAAATATGGACCTTTTACTTCCAAAAGGGCTCTTTATTAGCGTCACCATTATTATTTGGCTCCCAAAATGTTTCTAAAATAAAATAAATTACTCCCTTTGCATGTGAAAAACACAAACAATGGCTCTTGGTTTTTCAAAAGTAGTGTCCATGAATGGATGGAAGGGGCAATGTAGAAATGTTACTTAAAATTAAATTTTTTTGTCTCATTTATTTTTTCTTTCTCATATTCTGTACGAATTTATAGGGAAGGAAAGTATTGTTTTCATGTTGATTTTTCGAAATCAAGTTTTCACCCGATATAGGCTTACACGTTTTCAAGCCCCCTGAACCTAAAAATTTTTTTTTTTAGCGATTCGTCTGTGTGAACAAAATATTTCAAGAACGGAATATAATAGCTTAGTTAAAACTTAAGTCAGGTACTAATGCTACGGGACCCGACACGAACATTTTCATCAAAATTGGTCAACTGGAAGTATTAGTTTATTCGCACAATTATTCTTTTTATCCGATTTTCTCTAAAGCGGCTCTTGCGGTTTTTTTTGAAGAGTCGCCTCATTTACTACTCTTTGTGCTTTATAAGGTAGGGTAAGGGTACGCTCTGTCTGCTAAAATTCTGAGGGCTGTGCTCTCGTGGCAAAAAATATTTTTTCTTAAGATTGTGGCCTTCAAGTGAAGTCTAGGGTAAGAGTGTATTTAATCAGTTTTAGCATATAAAAAACCTAGAACTTTTATTTCAGACATTTTATTCTACAACGCTTAGTTTAGCGTCAATTAGTGATTCTCTGTATTTTTTCATCAAAATCGGTAAAAATTGGTATTTTTAATATCGCGGCCTTAGAATGAATTTTACGAGAAAAGTGTACATTATTAAAGTTATAGGAAATTAAAACATCAACAACTTTTATTTCTAGCATTTTCTTCTACATAGTGTCTTAAAACTAGCATCAATGAGTGTCTTAAAACTTTAGCGTCAATTAGTGATTTCCCGTATTTTTAAGACGAACGAATCCCGATTTTCATTTTGCATCTTTCACTCATGATTAAAATTAGGTTGTTCTTCATTTTACTTGTTTACTAAAATTAAATATAGTAAGTAATAAATTAAATTATAGTAAGTAATTAAATATAGTAGTTATTACATTAGCAAGAGAAAGTCGTGTGAGTGTTTCACACCAGATTTTTATATATATTTTTCTTGTTCATTAGATTATTGTTTGGCTTTTTAGATATACTATAATTTTTAGATTGTAGTTTTTTGTTTTAGAAATCGTACAGTTTTAAAATTGTCATAGTTTTAAGCCCTAACCTACTTTTAAATCTCAGTTTTACTTTTTAGTTAATAAAAGAAGAGAACACCTACCCTAGGACGTAGCTTTTAGCCATAGTTGGGTACGTCAATTTCCTCCACCTTGTACACAACATTGTTAATTGTTATATTACATATTATTATTGTTAATGTACATTGTTATTATTATAACTATTATTATACAAAAAATAGTTCTGTTTCTTACCACATATGACTAAAGCATTTAAGAACAGAAGAGGTAGTCAGAGTTATCTTCTCTGAAAGTAATGAATTTCATTATACAGACAGACCCTGTGGTGAATTAAGTGAAGATGTCATTTTCAGGGTGGAAAGTAGATGCTTTTCAGAGAGCGTCGAATGCTGATAAGCATACTTTTTCACTCAGTGAGGAAGGCACCTGTAAACCACCTCACTCCTTGTTTTACTTAGTAAAGCCTCTAGAGGTTCAAACCAGCCTTTCGGCTGATGACCTAAACACACATAGCTTTTTCATACAGGTTAATTCATACCGCAAACAAGGAAATAAATCAAATTTTATTTTTATTATTTCGTGTCCTGATTTAAAATTACTTGTTTAATGCAGGGTCGTTTAATAAGGCCCTTATTCAACGGCCCTGTGTTAATGACCCTTGAAGCCAAACATGTGTTTCGTAGAAAGATGTCCGGCTGTATTTGTGTGCAGTTCTTGCTAAAAGAAAACCTGTCGTATCAGCCAATTTTTTTGAAGAACAAATTTGATTTGACATTAGCCGTAAGAGCCGTTTTTGAGGAAGTTACAAATAATTAAAAAATTGCGCGAATAAACTATAACTTCCGGTTGACCGATATTTATGATAATGTTCCTGTCTGATCCCCTTATAGTACGTAAATTAAGTTCCAAGGTTTAACTTCGTAGGATATTCCGTTGTTGAGATATTTATATATTTATGGAAGAAAAGTTTATTGTTTTTATGTAGATTTTTCAGTGGAAATACAAGTTTTCAGGTCCACTGAACACAAAAACATGTTTTTACCGATTTGTATGTTTTTTTGAACAAAATACCTCTAGAAAGAAGAAACATCGTACAGAGTTGAAACTTAGAACTTGAACTTAGTAAGTACTGTAAAGTGATCTGTTACGAACATTTTTAACAAAATCGGTGAACTGGAAGTGGTACCTACTAGTTTATTCGTGCGATTTTCTCAGAAACGGTCTTTTCTATTTTCATTAAAATCGCCATATTTACTACATTGTTTGTGCTTAACAAGATAGGGTAAGTGGCATGTCTGCTGAAATGAATGGGAGGGCTGTGTCTCGTAGTAAAAATGGTTTTGCTAAGATTGTGGCCTTAATACGCATTTTTGGCCAAATTGAATATAATCAAAGTTGTAGAAAATGAATAACTGTACAACTTTTATTTCAAGGGTTTTTTCCTACGGCGTTTAGTTTAGCGTCAATTAGTGATATTCCGTATGTTTGATTCCAACGGCGGTCGAGTTTCATTTAGCGTCATTCACTAATGATTAATCATAGGTTATAGTTTTCATGATTTACATTGACAAAGAAAAGTGTGTGAGTGTTTCACACCAGATTTTTAATCTATATTTTATATTCCCGGTTGATCTTTTATAAAACAATAAAATTGGTGACAGCGCGGCCCCTTGCGTGACTCCACTTGTAATTTTAAATGCAATAATAACCATTTTCAATATTAATTGTTAGTTTTTGTAATTGCATGTATTATAATCCGTACGGTGATTCACAGTTTACTCTAAAAATTGTTTTAAAATGATTCTTTATCAGTGTAAATAAATAAATAATTAATTGCTCGTGCTAAAAGTTGCATTTGCTTCGTACAGGGTGGTAACAAAATTATGATTGTATTTTGTATCGTTTATTACTCATTTTTACACTCTATGAGATATAGAGAAAGATGATTGTTTTCATGTCGTATTTACAGGTCCCCTGAACCCCAAAATACATGTTTTTACCGATTGTTCCGTGTTACAAAATACTATTTACGGATAATTTTACGTAATTGAAAATTAAAATTTAAGATTGATTTAATAAGGGGTCTTGACACGAACATTTTAATTAAAATTGGTAAAACGGAAATAGTTTATTTGAGCGATTTTTCAAAAACAGTTTCCACGATTTTAATGAAAGTTCTATAAAATCTTAGCATAGTTTTGTTTGGGGTCCTGGTTTAATATGTGATAAACAGAGAAACTTTAAACTTAACTATTAATAATTTATTTAACAATTAATGATTTAACTCAGCCTACGAACAAATACTATAGGTCTATTAGATTAAATAAAAAACTTAAACTTAAATCAACTTGAGTACCAGTAGATTATTGTTCTATAGAACCAAAACGATTACCTGTCCACAAACACTTGCTACAACCCGGCCGAGCGTAGCTGCTGCTATTCTTAACTAAAAACATCGTCGGCGTTGGTGAACTCATTACGTAAATTCGAAATTAATTGAAAATAACATTTCATGAAAGATAGATATAGGCTATATATAGTCTATAACTACCATATCAATGTAATAAGCAATCAAACAACTACTTCTCAACGGAATAATTTATTTTTGTTGAGACTAATGTGCGTACGATGTTTGTAGAAATGCAGGATGATCACCCCACACTGCTACCCACTCTATCGCGGTGTTCTCAAGGTCAGAGCTACCATTAAAACTCTTACTGGTAACGCAATATAAGTAAGTTGATGATCGTCAGCGAGATTAAGACTGAACTATGCGGGGGTTGGAAGTGCTACTATACGTGCTTTTCTAAATACATCATAGCGACAGCTCTAACCATGACAATCATGTAGTTTTACTCTTACAATGATTTATTATGTTTACAACTATGTCGTTTTATAAACATCTCATTGTATTATGTATTGATTGAATTTTAAACGATTCACTTTCTTTAAATAATTACATTACTCCTTACTTATTTAGTGTGACGGTTCATGAACCGAATTTTATTACTTAAGTGTTTGTGGTGGTTACATTTTGAGTTACACGCGTAATACATTTCTGATGCTTTCGGGTTGGCCGATATAAGTAGGATTGATAGTATACTGTCCTCCCTCCGCATGATAGGCGCAATCGCCAACTTAAAGCGCGTTACCAGTAACTCAAAACCGATCCTGTAATGGCACTGTTTCAAACAGTCGGATAAGACTTTTCATTCGTAAGTTCAACCATAATCTTTGATTTTTTTTTCTTTTCTTTGACACCCAAATGAAATTTTATAGAGCAATGGTTGTACCACTTATAACATGTTTGAGTGATACATGGATGTCATTACCACCTGTCCACCACCTTCTAATATTCACCTCCACCGCAAAGTAATTCATTCCCACCCATAAAACTTATCGCTTTAATAATACTCTTCCACCTCACATACTGATTCCATATCTTCTAAGACGCCACGCTCCCTTCGCCAAATCCTGAATCCAATTACTTTTATTTATACAATTCCCCTCAATATCCTTCGAGTTGCATTAGTTCTGAGATTGTATTCTACGAGCGACCAGGTGTTCCTTAACACGATGTCGCCTACATAGGGCTTGTTAGCCCTCTCAACATGGATTTGGATTTTGGATGTCATTACAGAGGAATGAATCTCGTATCCAGGCTGCTGAGATAAGATTTCTGCGGGGAGTCAAAGGTTGTACCTGGTTAGATAAGAGTACGTAACAAAGCTATACGCGCCGAGTTAAATGTTCAGTCACTGTGTGAAACGTTAAGAATATATAAGAGAAACTGGTCCAACCATTTACTTCGCATGCCAGCACACAGAGTTCCTCTGCATGCATGGAAATATAAACCTAGACGGAAGCGAGGCTTGGGAAACCTAAAAAGAGATGGATGCCGGAACAGGCCACTGAGCCTAATCTTTGACAAATGATGATGAAGTTCAACTATTGACTGACTCGCTACAAAGATGCCTTCGTAGTAAACCTCCTGGACAACAGCTAAGATACTCACACTGAAATTTTTTAAAACATTGGACTTATCTTTACGATTTTGTTAATCATTTAACTCATTTAATCTTGTCTACTTATATTATTAATCATCGTCATTTTCAGCTTCAACTACTTCATGTTTCAAGATATCCAAGTACTGTTCAGTCAAGTTTAGTTTTAATTTTTATTCTAAGTAGGCCTTAGTATTTTTTTAAAACTACACTGCTGAATGGGTTTTACATTTTCATTCCAAGAACTTTGGTATTCATATTTTTATTATCTTTGTTGAAAGTTTATAATTGCATTGAAAAAAAACTGATTGCAAAAGAATTTCAGTTTGTTAAAAATATAGTTTATATTTTAAGACAAAAGTGTATAATCAATGTTTTTAAACATTAAAAAAACTATAGTTCGTAAAATTAAATATGAAGCCTGTGTTTGGAACCGCGTATCTCACCAAGTGAAAAATAAAACTTTCAGCTATGGCTCGTTTGAAAGCTTGGGTTTTTGTTATTTTATTCGTAGAGATTACGAAACGCTGGAGTGTATTAGGCATTTTCTAGCGATTTAGAAACAAAATATGTAGGCTACCTGTTTTTTAACGCATTTTTCACTTAGTCCATGTTTCAGAACAAGTAGCACGATCAATTTTAAGAGGACAATTATGGTGTTTTAGAGGATAGTTCCTGTATATTTTCTTATTAATGTCAGCTAAAATTCAGCCTTTTAGTACAAAGGGTAAAGGAATTAGAGCCTTTTTTTAAAAAAAAGTTATATTCGTTCCCGATGGATGTAACGAGTTTAGAACGAACTCTACAGCGTTTAAAATACATTAATTAATAAAGAAATAAAAATGATTGTTTTTTACGTGGTGAGATACGCGGTTCCAAACAGGCTTCATCTTTAATTTTACGTAGTACTTAAGTACTTTTATTTCCTGAATTTTTTTTTCAACGCTTAGTTTAGAGTCAATCAGTGATATTTTCCATATTTTGGTCATTAAAATTCAAGCCCAATAGAGGTTGATTTTCATTTAGCGTCATTCACTCAAGATTAAAATCCGATTATCGGTTTTCATTGTAGATTTTTTACTTTCTCTTGCCTATATGAATATATAGGAAGAAAAGTGTTGTTTTCATGTCGATTTTTCGACATGACACGTTTTCAGACCCCCTGAACCCAAAAAACATGTTTTTAGCGATTGGTGTGTGTGTGCGTGCGCGCGCGCGCGTGTGTGAACAGAATATCTCAAGAACAGAACATCGTACGAACTTAAAACTTGAAACTTAAGTTAGACACCACTACCTGACCCGACACGAACATTTTCATCAAAATCGGTCAACCGGAAGTAGTAGTTTATTCGTGTAATTTTTCACTATTTTGTGATTTTCTCAAAAACGGGTCCTACGATTTTTTAAAATCGCCTGGTTTACTAAATTTTTATGCTCTACAAGATAGGGTAGGCGCCGTGTTTGCTGAAATTCTTGGTGAGGCTGTTTTCACGTAAAAAAAATTGTTTTTTTTAAGATTGCGGCTTTAATATGCATTTTAGCGCCAAAATGTATATAATGAAAGTTATAGAGAATTTAACATCCTACAACTTTTATTTGAAACATTTTTTTTGTATAACGCTTACTTTAGCAGTAATTAGTGATTTTCTGTTTTTTTCTCACGAAAACGTGTGAAAAATCGATTTTTTTAAGAGTTCAGCCTTAGCATGCATTTTACGACAAAATGTATATAATAAAATTTATAGGAAATTAAAAGATCTACAACTTTTATTTAGAGCATTTTTCTCTACAGAGCCTAGGCCTACTAAAAAAAGTAGTTTAGCGTGAAAGGGTGATTTTCCGTATTTTTAGGCCAAACTGAGGTTGATTTTCATTTTGCGTCTTTCTCTCATGATTAAAATTAGGTTATGTCTATTGAGGTTACTTTTTTGTTTATTTCTAATGTTTATTACTAAGGTTTATTGTTAATTATTTGCATTGGCAAGAGAAAGTTGTGTGAGTGTTTCACACCAGATTTTTACTAATGATTAAACATAGGTGTTATTTTCCGTTATTTATATTGGCAAGAGACAGTTGTGTGAGTGTTTCACACCAGATTTTTACTAATGATTAAACATAGGTTTTATTTTTCGTTATTTATATTGGCAAGAGACAGTTGTGTGAGTGTTTCACACCAGATTTTTAAAAGTTAATAAGTATATAACGCAGGCAGACTTTATATAATGAAAAGAAAATACAAATGTTATGTACTGTAGAAAAAGTGAAAGTACTTCACCATACGTTATGGAGAAACAAATGAAAGACCTTTAAAGATGACTTGTCAAAAATCAACGGACAATACACTTGTGTAAATGCAATCAAATCTTGAATCTGTGTATCAATAAGAAATTCATAAATAGGTCACAAATGTCCTTTATCTAGTACTGTCAGTAGATTAGTGTCATATATTGACCTCTGTAGCCTATGTCCATGGTTCTAGGTCAATCTACTCAAGAAGTTAAACAAATATTTATCCAGCCGTCTTTGTGGCGCCGTGGATAGAAGCATTGACCTTCAAATCGAAAGGTATCATGTTCGATTCCCTGCTATTGTCTGAATAATCATATTATATGATAGTCTGTAACAATATACTCGTAAAGTCAGATCTCACTAATTCGAATCTTAAGAGACCAATATTTTTTCGATTTAGTGAGGTTTTGAGTTACAGAGGTTAATTTTTGAACAAAAGACCTTAAAATTGCATGTTTTAATAAACTACCAATTTTATTGGAAAACAATTACGAAAATAATTTTTTTTATCCAGTAAAAAAATATTTTTTGTATTGTGATTAAGAATCATGTAAATATGTTTCGTATTTGCTTAAAATAGGCAGGTAGAGTGTTAAATTTTTTGCACTCGACCTGCTAGTTCCAGGGCTACAAAAATAGTTCTGCTTCTTGTCACATGGTCAGCCAATTATATGACTGAAGCACTTAAGAAAAGAAGAGATGGAGATGTAAAAGACACTAGTCAGAGTTATCTCCTCCAAGAGTAATGAATTTTTTATAAAGCTACACCTTTTGGTGAATAAAGTGAAGGTGTCATTTCCAGGGTGGAAAGTAGATGCTTTTTGCAGGCCCTGGCATGCGGATAAGCATAAGCTTCTTTTCCACTCAGTGAGAAAGGCATTGGTAAACGACCACACTCTAGCTAGAGGTTCAAACCAGTCTTTCGGTTGATGATGATGTAAAAAACAGCAAATAAATACTTGTAAAAATTCGATGAAGTGTAAAAAGAGTACAAAAATAAAACAGTGGGTGGTAGCCTATAAAATAATTTTGGGGGGGGGAAACGTAATTTAATAAGGTTCAGAAAATTCAAAATAAATTACCAGAAGTTTTAACGAAATAGATAGTTACGTAATTTATATGAATATACAGTATTTTTTACTTTCTGTTGCCCTGTATGAATATATGGGGAGAAAAAGTATTGTTTATGGCGATTTTTTTATCGAAAAATTGTTTTAGCGATTGGTTTGTGTGTGAAAAAAATATCGCAAAAACGGAATAACTTACGAAATTGAAAATTTGAACTTGAATTTGGTACCGCAAGTGGACCCGACACGAATATTTTTCTTCAAAATCGTTTAACCGCATGTAGTAGTTTATTCGTGCGATTGTCTCAAAAACGGTTCTTACGTTTTTTTAAAAAAATCACGTCATTTACTACAATTTTTATGCTTTACAAGATAGACAGAGTACTGTGCTCGTGTGGTGAATTTTTTTGTTAAGATTACATTCAGTGCAGCGGACGCATTTATGCGGTTTATCGAACACTACCTGTCGACTGGCGGACGCAAAAATGCGACTAGTCAGTATGTTTTATTATCTTGTTTTTACGTTCAGTCAGGGTGAATAGTTTTTCTATTACGTGCAATCCTGGAAAAAGGTTCATTGTGTGCCAGTAAGCGATCAGTTCTTGAACAGACGTCACTGGGTTTTTATGACGGAATTTTAAAAACCGGTATATTTACAACACAGTTTGAAATTTTCCGTGCGATTCTATTTGTTGTTTAAATTATTCGTTTTTAATGAAATATTTTGGTATAATATGGATTGTTAGGCTACATGTATTTGATAATTCCATATATTGATTTATTATTTCATCTAAATATGATTTACATATGGTGGGAAATGACATGCATTATATATTACACATGCATTATATATTATTATTTGACAGGTAACGTGCATGGAGAGCACCAACCACGGACAGGTCTTGGACTTGTTATTTAGTTACTTCTTACTAATTAATCGATTAATTAATGTATCTATTAATAACATACAACCGTTTTTAAAACAGGAGATCTCGGCTGTGCTTCCTCCTTAATCGTCTTTGAACGTTGTTTGGTAGATGACGGGAGGAACGTTCGTTTATCAGTTCGTTTGGATGAGCGAAAAGTGTCATGGAAGTTTCGATAAAGTTGAATGAAAACGTCTGGTACTAGAGGGATGTTGAGTTCGTTATGTAAGGTAGCGTTAGAAACGTAAGAGGGTGCTTTGACTAATATCCGTAAGGTCTTCGCTTGAAACCTCTGAAAGGATATTTTTACAGAAGAAAAATTTCTGATTACTATGAGGTAAGTGTGTATGATTATAAACAGAAAAATGCAATATTAATTAGTATCGGGTTATATTTGAATCGGTCATTTTAGAAAGCCCATAAGTCAAAAAACTAACTTTTGGAAAAATTAAAATTTGGTAATTTACTACGATTAAAACAAATATATAATTTGTTCAGAGGGCTGTCCCCTTTAATATAGGTTAAATTGTATACTTTCGTATTTTTAAAGATAAGCCACTTTAAATAAAAGTTGAAAATTTTGACTTAAGGTGTTTCTGAAATTAATCGGAGTAAAATGCTAACTTACATTGTTTTCTGTAAAATATGTTGTTAGACCAGAAGAAAATTGTGTTGTACAATAGTATTCATTTATTTATTTCACTTGTTTACATTAGTGACTTGAAATAGCTTTTTTCAGTAATAAAAATTAGAATTCATAACTCTAAGAAAGAAAAATGTTGGTTTCCATGACTGCTCACGTTCTTCGTCGTCGTCACGAATTGTAGTTATCTCCCTTAAAAAGATTTTTGCATAGAAACTTTGTACAGCCTCTTCCACTAGAAAGTAGAGCTTAAGTTTCAAAAATTATCCACTTTCATTTTTTAATTAGAAGGAAGCACTTTATGTCCGTAAGGATAAATCTTTGTGTTGGTGCAGAGACACTAACCTGGAGTGCACGTTGCACTCCAGGTAGAACGGCCAGAGGTAACAGAACTCGATTCAAATATGTCTCGTTCTTCGTCTGTCAACATTTTGTTCAGCAGTGACATAGTTATAATTTGAAACTCCTCTTATTCCGATCGTTGATTTTTTTGAAATCTGGCAAAAAAGACAGGAAAAACAACTCATCAGCGTCTTGATCTTTTTTGCCATGTTTCTTTTTGTATTTAACCATTAGTAAATGCGGTGTCTCGTGTTGTTCCTTTATTTTCTTTGATGTTTGAATTAAAGAAGGGGAGATATCTCAATTAATATGGTGACTCAATGGGAGAAATATCATAAGGCATTTCCTTCAGTACCAAAATGTTTAAACCTTGTTCATTGTCATTATAGCTTTCTTCTAAATTGCATGATTTTTCACCACCTTTCAAATATGAAAGCAGAAACGATAGGTATTCAGACAAATAGTATGTTTTTTTAGAACTCTGGCCAGTCCCAGATGTAGGTGGTTTCACCGAGCGAACAGAAGCTGTTCGGATATTCTTCCATCGCTCCCGGCCGTTCTGTTCTGAAACCAAATTAAAATACATAATTAGATACTACATAACTTAGTTATATTTTAATAAGTAACTAGTTACGTGAGATAACATCTGATAATTTGTACTTAACACCTTCTTTAATATATTTAGCCATAAATTCATAACATAGGAATTATGTAAGTATTAAGTTTCTATTTCAGGTATATTGTGGAAGCAGATTTCAAGACCTTACATTTCAGTTCCACCAAAGTAAATCAACTATTTGTTACATTGTTGATTCGACTTGTGCAGCCATATGGGCCCAATTGCAACCACTGTTTATGCATCGACCTACAGTAATAACTTGGTAGTAAATTTCGGAACGCTTTCATGAGTTCTGGAATTTCCTTAACTTCATTGGTTCTCTTGACGGCAACATTTTCGCATTCGCTGCTCTTCCAATACAGGATCTATTGATTTTAATTACAAACGGTTCTTTTCCACAGTTGTAATGGCATTGTCTGATGCAGATGGACTGTTCACAGTAATAGATGTTGGAGAATATGGGCGAAATAGTGAAGCCGCTTTGTTCCGGCGGTTATCAACAAGTATATCAATGATTCAATGAGGATAAACTGAAAATCCCACATTCAATCCGGCTGGTGAAGAAAATCACGATCCCTTTCCATACTACTTCATCACAGATGACGCGTTCCCTCTCCAGCTCAATATAATGCAGCCATTTTCAAAAACGATCTTAAACAGTGCAAGGAAAGAATTCAATTTTCAGCTTTTAAGAGGCTGATTAAGTGTGAAATGATGTAGTTTTGGAATGTTAACGTCAAAATTCGTCTGTTTGATCGACTCATTTATAGTAACAGAAGTAATGGCTGTGCAGTTTATAAAAACAGCATGCGTGCTTCGTAATTTCGTACGCAGCCTCGAAGGAAAAAATATACTCCACAGCCATTAGCCACGTGCGTTACTTTGCCGACAGTAGCAGACGACAATTCGTTCAGTGATGACGACACCGACTGGTTGGTGTATACCTTAGCAATGAAAATGTGTGCGTTTGCAAGACCCTAATGAGTAAAAACGTTATTTACTACGTTTACCTATGGTTTAATCAGTTGATATTAAAAATAAAATCATACAAATAAAAAATAAATAATGTGAATTAAAATTATTGCAAATTAAGTAATGTATTATTATTTTCGTGTGTTCGAAACTTCCGCGGCAATGATCCTCCACGCAGCGCTCGTCACGCGTGTCCTGTACGTTTTCAATTTGTCATTCTGTATACAGCTATGCTTTTCCACCGATTCAGTAAATGGAACTGCAGAACGCTGATCTGCCCTTCGGGCTGTCATGTTGTGAGGTCAAAATATCGTAGGAAACTAATCGCCTTAGTGACTTACCCGCAGCACGTTGGGAGATATATCACGATATATTGCGCAATGGCCTCAATGTGAATTTTTTCCTACGACCTCCCTAGCTATCTGAGAGTGTGTCGTATATCGCATATCTTTTATCGCTCCATTGTGAACCCCACCTTGTAGTACCTAACTTTAGTTCCAAATTACAACTTCGTACGATATTCCGTTCTTAAAATATTTTGTTCGCGCGCGCACACACACACAGCAATTGGTAAAAACAGGTTTTTTAGGTTCTGGCGATCTGAAAACGTGAGTATCTGGTAAAAACTCGATTTCGAAAAAGCGACATGAAAACAATATGTTCCTTCCCTATCTATATTGAGCAAGAAAAAGAAGTAAGTATGTAGGTTTTTGATTTATTGTATTTGACCTTTAATTGTCGAACTATGATTAGTTCCATGTAGGTTCGGTTCTGTTGTTCGCGGAACTTAATACCCGCGGCTAGTGAGGCATTACTGTGTTATAGAAACGTGTTTGAACTTTGTATGCGAATGTATGTTGGATAAATAAATAGAAAACTCTCACGGATCTAAACTTGCAGTATTTTATCTGATTGAGTGAGTAATTAACACAATTACATGTAATTATAAATTATATAATGTAAACAATTACGATTATTGTAAACAGCTACAAGTAAATTGTTATTCAATTCATGACTCATACGTTATTGCGATATAGAATGGTATTTCCCTGAGGTTATTTTCGTATAGGAAACGTATGTCATAAGTACTAATAAGCTCTTTTTGCTGCCCTCACTCGGAATTCTTAAGCTGTACAGTTTTTCTCCGTTCTTTTATTCGTCCGGTTTCCTGCTTTAGTTCCTCGAGGAAGCCTTTAAAGTCAGTTAGCGGTAGTCTAACCCTAAATAATATCAAAAAACCCATTTTTTAACAGATTTTAATAAGCAAAATATAGAAAATCAATAATTGACGCTAAAGAAAGTGTTGTAGAAACAAATGTTTGAAAGAAAGATTGTAGGTTTTTTAATGTTCTACAACTTTGATTTGTATACACTTTTGCTCTAGAATACATATTAAGGTTGTAATTTTAAAAACACATTTTTACCACGAGAGCACAGGCCCTCGAAGACCTTCAGCAGACATGCCACTTATCCTGTCTTGTAGAGCATAAGGAATGTAGTAAATGTAGCGATTTTAAAGAAAATCGTATGAGCCGTTTTAAAGAAAATCGCAATAAACCGAAAAGTTTCACGAATAAACTACTACTTGAAGTAGACCGATTTTGACGAATATATTCGTTTCGAGTCCCCCAGTGGTACCTATCTAACGCAAGTTCAAAGTTTCAATAACATACGCTATTCAGTTCTTGAGATATTTTGTTCACATACTCAGACCAATCGCTAAAAACATTTTTTTGGGTTCAGGAGACCGTGTATATCCGGTGTGAAATCGATTTAGAAATATCGCCGTGAAAACAATATTTTCCTTTCCTGTATATTCATATAGGGCATGAAAAAGTAAAGAGGATAGCTATTGAGACCAAACCTGAACGTTGTGCAGGGGCAACACTTGAGTTGATCCGCCAACATTTGAGTCAAATGATAATTTAACCCTCCATTCGACACTAGGAATCAATCTGTGGATCCTTTTCGTTTTGGTAGCTTCATTCCAACTCAGTTGTCATCCTTTCATTGGCATTTCTGACATTGTCACCAGGCTCATGAGCCTGTTTCTTGCTTACCCAATTCTCCAGTCTTTCTCTCGCTAAAAGCTCTATCGGCGTTTACCCCACCAATATCTCAGATGCCTCGTGCGAGACAGTCCGATATGCACAACCAATCCCCAGGAAGATCCTTGTATACACACCCTTTATTCTCCAAGTACTAAAACCATTTAACTTCATCAAACTTCTTCTCTCTAACAATGAAGAACTTGCAAAGAATTTTCACTATCACCAATCAAAAATGTATGATTATTTTATTTTGC
This sequence comes from Catonia carolina, assembly GCA_035578175.1. Taxonomy (NCBI): domain Eukaryota; kingdom Metazoa; phylum Arthropoda; class Insecta; order Hemiptera; family Achilidae; genus Catonia; species Catonia carolina. The sequence continues at coordinate 15,236,883 of JAQMRL010000012.1, read as the reverse complement.
ATTCATATGTATGAGGCAGACTTTTCTTGCCGTTCCATTTCTTTTTTGTGTTTATCCGTTTTAAAGATGATAATATGTATCTCTTAGTTCTTTGTCGTATATTCCGAACTGTAAATTATACAGTAGATAGTTCTGTAATAAAAAGCCAAACCATTAATATCATCAAGTAATTTAGAATTTTATGAGGAAAGATTGATTGTTTCATTGAATTGTTGGTCCGTGTGTGTGTAAATGTGGATTAAAGGAAAATGGACTTCTGATAGGCCAGAGTCAAAGAGAAACATCATTTGTTAAAGCTGTCTGACAGTTCTACGTAATAAATTGAATTTGACCATATAGACTATATATATGTTTCCCCTATATTGTCATGCATCTGTATTCTACTTTCACACACTTTCTTGTATACTATTTCAATTGACCTTCATTGATAATCACCCCCTTCAAGCCAAAAAATCTAGTGTGAAACACACGATTTTCTCTTTCTAATATAAATAAATTTTTACTTTTTCTTGGCCAATATGAATGTATAGAAAGGAAAGTATTGTTTGCATATTGATTTTTCACCTGGGTACACGTTTTCAGGCTCCCTGAACCCCCCCCCCCCCCAAAAAAAAAATGTTTTTATAGATGAGTACTATGTGTGCGAACAAAATATATCAAGACGGATAAGCATACAAAGTTGAAATTTGGTATTTAAGGTAGCCATCAGAAAGAGACATGACGCGAACATTTTCATCAAAGATGGTTAACTGGGAGTACTAATTTATTCGTGCGATTTTTCATTGCTTTCAATTTCTCAAAAACAGCTCCGACGATTTTTTAAAAAAAATTGCCTTATGTATATTTTTATGGTCTACAAGACAGATAAGATTGCGACCTTAATATGTATTCTAGAGCAAAAGAATCTATAATTTAAGGGGTAGAACATTTCTTCAACTTTTATTTCAAAACATGTCATTTCTTCAACGCGCAGTTTAGCGTCAATTAGTGGTTTTTTTAATTTGTTCTATCAAAATCAGTAAGAAATCGTATTTTTAAGTTTGCGCCCTTAGTATGCATTTAAAGAAAAAAGTGTATATAATTATTAAAGTTATAGGGAATAAAAAAAATCCACAACTTTTATTTCTAACTCTGTACAGAGTTTAGTTAAGTGTCACTTAGTGATTTTCCGCTTTTTAAGTCGAAAAGAGGTTGATTTTCATTTAGCATCATTCACTCATGATTAAACGTAGGTTATAGTATTTATATTGGCACGAGAAAGTCGGATGAGTGTTTCACGTAGCTATTTTTAGTATAGTTTAAAACGTTAGAGTGCACTCTTTTTCCAAAAATCTGGCGTAAAACACTCACCCAACTTTCTCTTTCCAATGCTAATAATGAACAATATAACCTAACATTAGTAATAAACCATTAGAAATAAACAAAAAATCTAACCTCAAAAACATAACTATATTAATCATAAGTGAATAATGCAAAATTAAAAAACCAACCTTAGTTTTAGCTTAATAATTTGGAAAATCACTCTTTGACGCTAAACTAGGCTCTGTAAAGAAAAATGCTTTAAATAAAAGTTGTAGATCTTTTAATTTCCTATAAATTTGATTGTGTATACTTTTGTCATAAAATTCATACCGAGGCTGAAATCTTAAAAAAGTCATTTTTTACAGAAAAAAAATGTAAATGAGGCGATTTTTAAAAACATCGTAGGAGCCGTTTTTGAGGAAAATCGCAAAATAGTGAAAAATGACACTTCTTCCGGTTGATCGATTTTGACAAAAGTGTTCGTGTCGAGTCCCTCTAGTGGTACATAACTTACGTTTCAAGTTTCAACTTCGTACGATGTTCTTTTCTTGAGATATTTTGTTCGTACGCGCGCGCGCGCACACACCACACACAGATCAATCGCTAAAAAACATGTTTTTTTGGGATCAGGGGGACTGAAAACGTGTATATCCGGTATAATTTCGATTTCGAAAAAATCGACATAAAAAATGTAGCCTACTTTCCTTCCTATATGTTCATGTAGGCAAGGGGAAAATAAAAATGATGACAAATTATATTTCTCTTGATTTGTGCGTAGGTAAAACATTACGAATTTGGTTATTTACAAAAACTATTTGACTTATTCAGTGGGGAGGTTTGAGTAGGGTTGATGAGAGGGGGGAGTGAATGGAATATATGCCCAGTAGGCCCTACCACTGCTAGAATATTAGCGAGGAAGTTTCATCGGTTTCGCCCTACAGTGTAGGCTATTGAAAAAATTTTAAGCGAAGGTTCAAGTGAATTGTCGCATGTTAATTCTAGTGACAATTTAACTAATTTATGACGTAACCTTGGATATATGTGCCAAAAATACATAAATACAAATACATTTTTGACAGTTTTTATGAGGTTGACTGAAAAGTAATCTCTGAGAGTATTTAAGTAACCGTTATTTTTTTTTCTTCATGTGAATGATGGATTAGGCAAATATACGTACCCCTGAAATCACATTATCTGCGTGTCATCTCACTGCATACACATTGCCTCTCTGTGTTTACTGGGTGGGTTGTAATTTATTTGACAAAAATTTGGAGTGAAACATACTCGACTTTCTCTTGTCAATGCAAATAATGAACAATATAACTAAAATTAGACATAAACATATCATGATTTAATGATGCAAAATGAAAACCAACTTTTTTTTGGCTTAATAATACGGAAAATCACTCTTCCGCGCTAAACTGGGCTCTGTAGAGTGAAGTGCTTCAATGAAAGTTGTAGATCTTTTATTTACCTATAAATTTGATTCTATATACTTTTGTCATAAATGCGTACTAAGGCCGAAATCTTAAAAAATCCATTTTTTTACACTTTTTCATGAAAAAAACAATCACAAATTACCGCTATAGTAAGCGTTATACAAAAAAATGTTTCGAATAAAAGTTGTTGGTTTTAAAATTTTCTACAACTTTGATTATACACTTTTGCGCTAAAATGCATTTATTTAGGCTGCAATCTTTAAAAATCGACGAGAGCTGAACCTCCCCAAGAATTTCAGCAGACATGGCGCCCTATTATGTAGGTTGACCGATTTTGATGAAAATGTTCCGTGTCGGGGTCCTCTAGTAGTACGTATATAGTGTTAGGTTTCAACTTCGTACGAGGTTCCGTTCGTGAGATACTTTGTTCACACACACACATACACAGACCAATCGCTAAAACCATGTTTTGGGTTCAGGCGGTCTGAAAACGTGTATATCCGGTGAAAACTCTATTTTGAAAAATCGACATGAAAACAATACTAGAGGACAATAAGAAGGAGATTTATGTAGGAAAGAGGAAGTAAAAAACAAAAACCAATTTTGATAAAGATTGATGTTGGAGTATATTATAAGAATGTAACGAACTGCTAGTGTAGGAAAACTTCGTCACACCCTGTACGTACATACTATGTAAAACGTGAGACGGTAAAATAAATAAATTTAAAAAGGAACCAAATAAATCATTCTCTACTAAAAATAACTTAATAGTTTGTAGAAAAGTCAAATCTTCTACTTAACATATTACTCGTTTACTTCTGTACTTTACTTGGGTGAAAGTATTTAAGTATTTAAGTATTTTAATTCGTGGGGTCCATTCTAACTATACTCTGCAATTATACACTAAAAATTTGTTGCTATATTGTTCTCTAATGCTACAACCATTGTTTTACCTGTGAAAAAGTATATTGGAGAAATAAAGTAAAAGAAAATAAATTAATAAAATAAAATAAATAAAAGTAGGCCTATATTGGAAATTAAAAATAATAATTTCAAGTAATATGAAAGTACTAAGTATACAAATTAGTATAATAATAATATAATAAATTATAAATTTTGCACATAAAAGGCCTAAGTGTAGTGTCAAATTATTTGCACTCGATCTGTTAGTTCCAGGGCTATAAAAGATAGTTCTGCTTCTTATCGCATGGTCAGCCAATTACATGACTGAAGCATTTAAGAATAGAAGAAGTAGAGGTGTAAAAGACAGTAGTGAGAATTATCTCCTCTAAAAGTAATGCATTTCATTATACAGCCAGACCCTATGGTGGATAAAGTGAAAGTGTCATTTGCATAGTGGAAAGTAGATGCTTTTAAAAGGGCCTGGAATACTGATAAGCATACTTTTCCATTCGGTGAGGAATGGTGAACACCTCATATTACTTAGTAATGCCTGTAGACGTTTGAACCAGCTTTTCGGTTGGTGACCTAAACAACAGCTTTAATAATATACCTATACTTTTCCCCTAAAATCCATAATAAGGCCTCAATCTTAAATCATTTTTTACCACGAGAGCACGGCCCCCAAGAATATCAGCAGACATCGCGCGTACCCTACCTTGTAGAGCATAAAATATAAACTAAATGAAACGGATTTAAAATATATCGCATTAGCCGTTTTTGCAAAAATTGTAAGAAAGTGAAAAATCGCACAGAGTAACCAACGTTGATAAAGATTGTAAATTTTGATAAAAATGATCGTGTTGGGTCCCATAGCTATTTTGTTCTTGAAATATTTTTTTCGCGCGCGCGCACAAATACACACACCAATCGCTGAAAACCTGTTGTTTACGTTCAGGGGCCTGGAAAACATGTATTTCCAGTGAAAACTCGATTGTTTAAAAATAAAAATGAATACAAAAATTTCCTTCTGTAAATATTCAATGAATTATATTCATTGAATTAGTATTTATGTTAATGTATTGTATTGTATATTATAAAAAAAATTCATTTAGGGTAACAGAAAGTGTAAAATGGCTCTTACGATTTTTACTTTCTTTTGGCCTTTATGAACATATAGGAAAAATATATTGTTTTCGTTTTCATTTTTTAACAATCGAGTTTTCACCGGAAGTATACGTTTTCACATCCCCCTGAACCCAAAAAACCATGTTTTTAGTGATTGGTGTGTATGTGCGAAATATCTCAAAAACGAAATAGGGTACGGAATTGATACTTAAATATCTGTCAACCAGAAGTAGTTTATTTGTGCGATTTTTCATATTTTTGCAATTTTCTCAAAAACGGTTCCTACGATTTTTTTTAAAAATCGCATCACTTATTACATTTTTATGCTCTACAAAATAGGGTAACCACTACATGTCTGCTTAAATTCTTGGGAAGCCTGTGATCTCGTAAAAAAAACATTTTTTTTATGATTGCAGCCTTAAAATGCATTCTAGGGCAAAAAGTGGCAAAAGTTCTATAGGCTATATTAAAAGTTGTAGAACAATAAATTAAGAACCTACAATATTTTCGGACTTTTTGTACAACGTTTAATTTAGCGATAATTGTGAATTTTTCTATTTTTTTATCAAAATCGGTAAAAAAATGATTTTTTAAAGATTAAACAACATTTTATAACAAAAAAGTATTTATTGAAAATTATTGGAAATTGCAAAACCTACTACTTTTATGTCAAGCATTTCTTCTACAGAGCTTAGTTTAGCGTCAGTTAGTGATTTTTCGTATTTTTTTTATCGAACACTGGTCGATTTTCATTTTGCATCATTCAGTCATGATTTAAATTAAGTTATGGTTTTAATTTTACATTGTTAACTCATGATTAAACATAGGGTATATACTTTAATATTTTCATTGGCAAGATAAAGTCATGTGAGTGTTTCACATCAGTTTATGTTTTAGGCTCTTACTCTTCATAGCTCTTTCAACACCATCTATCCAGTCCCTTGTGGGACGTCGTTTCTTTCTCAGTCTATTGAAACTTGCAAACAAATTGTCTGTGGCAACCTATTCTCCATTCTTCGCAGATAAGTTATGTGTTCAGTTTTGTTAATTAATAAATTTTAAGTCAAATTACCGGATTTTCGGTTATCCGGTCGGTACTTGTTCTGTACGGATTAATAGAGTTCATATAATGCTATTCAAATGTTATTTTAAACTTTGGGGTTTACCAGTTTACGTCAGAAGTTACTACTTGTTCAACGAGCAAGGAAAATTTATTAGTAGCCAGCTTGCATAACAAAATTTCGTCTTGACGAAATTTTTTTGACAGGTTTCCAAATTTAAAATTTATGTAACTCAGTAATTTTATACGCAGTAGTTCCTTTGGGTTATCCGTGTACTTCTGTAATATACCAATTAATTTAAGGAAATGAGTTTTTATTAAGACTTATTCTGACGTCATTCCTACGCAGCGTTAGGTATTCATTTTACTGGCATTTTGAATTTGTTTGTAAATTGGCTTAACCCGCTCGAGTCGCGTACATTCATACCTATTTTGTTACTTTCTCTTGCCCTTTATCAATATATAGGAAAGGAATGTACTGTTTTTATATCGATTTTTCTAAATAGCGTTTTAATTGTAAATAACACGTTTTCAGGCCCCCTGAACCCGAAAAACATGTTATTAACGATTGGTTTGTGTGCGTGTGTGTGTGTGTGAACAAAATATTTCAAGTTTTGGCTGCGTACGATATTCCGTTCTTGAGATATTTTACACGCGCGGGCGCACACAGACACACAGACAGACCAATCGCTAAAAACATATTTTTTTGGTTCAGTAGGCCTGAAAATGTGTATTTTCGGTGATATCTCGATTTCTAAAAATTGGCATTTAAATAATATTTTCCTTCCCTATAAATTCATATAAACTAGAACAAGAGAAAGTAAAAACAGTTACGACGCAAGTATTGTCTTCTCCCACAACTACGGTTAAACGAGGTTCCAGAATATGTGAATTATTGATCACCGGATAATAGAATGTGGTTCTATTGATATCTAATATTGTTTATCTAAACTTTTTGAACAAAATTCTCTGTTGTAAATACAAGAGATTCTTAATGAAAAACGTACACGGTAAACATGTTTAGGCATTGTACAGATTGTTTCAAAAAAGATGATTTCGTTTTTAGATTGTATGAATGTAATGCACAAATATTGAATATGTATTATAATTTTATGCAAATATTCGAGTTTTGGCAATTACATGATAAAACTTAATCACTTCAATGTACCCTCCTTGCCAATCTCTACAACGCTCCATTCGAATTTTCTATTCTATTTACAAAAGTAACGGAGGTTCTTAATCTCCGACTCAGTCTGGAAGTGGTGAAAGCGTTTTCAGCACTTCCTGTCAAATCTTGACCCCTTAGGCTCCGATTTATCTTGGGAAATAAAAAAAGTCGCAGTAAGTCAGGCCGAGGAAGTACAATGGGTTATCCAACATGGTGATGCTGTATTTCTTGAAGAACGTCTTCACAGACAAGGCGGAATGGGCCGGCCCATTACGTTGGTGAATTGCTGTTCCGCAAATCGCGTCTTCGTCTTTTCAATCGTTCATGAAGGGTAGTCAGAACATCAAAAATGATTTCCAAGAGTCCGAAAACTCAGACGACGATTTTCGCGGATCAATTTACCAATTTTCTGGATGTTATCCGTTTTTTGATGTTGGGTCGTCCAGGGTGCGGACCGTCTTCGGTAGCTTCACGTCGCTCCTTAAACCTTTCAAATTACTCAAAATCTCGTGTGCGCGATAAAAATTCACTTCCTTACACTTCCTGGCATGATCTTCTGTAGCGGTTTTCTTTGGTGCACAAGAAATTTGAGGTTAACTGGTTGCTCCAACTGAACACTCTAATTTTTTTCGAGGAGTTGCTAGCGCTAGCAATTGAACGGACAATGGCTACAGCGAGATTGAGTGATGTACAACCGTGCTCATCGAGCTCAGAATCAGGGAAGCTTCAACAGCACAGACATGTTCAAAACTGCCGCGGTGTGCTCGATATTTGCCGGTAGCAGCACCAGTCCAGTTATTTCATTGCCACACCTCGTATTTAAGTTACAATGAAACTAAACATTAATTAGTTTATTATAGGTGTTGAAAATGATTCCCTTCGACACGAATGCAGGTTCTTACACGTTTCGTAAAATTTTCAGTCACTTTCGTAGTTAATGTTTCATGAAACACGTGTCGATTTTCAGTGTTTCATATTTGGTAGTTTTGACTTAACGTAGCCATCCAACACCTCAGTATAGTTTTCATTGACAAGAGAACGAAACCAACTGGAAAAAACGATGTGGAAACGTAATTCTTTAATAGTCATGAAAGTATTAAATAGGAAATCCCAGCCTGAGAAGATAACATTCTTTTTTTGGTTTAACGTCCGACTGTTTCGCAATAACATTTTGAGCGATTTTCTAGGAGAGCGTGTGAACCGTTCTTTGACATCCTTTAGAGCTTTCACAGTTATTACGGATTGATGATCGGCTTGTACTTTTGCGATCTTGTACACTCCCATCTCACAAAATTTATTTAACAGATGCAAGATTTTTGATTTATTAGGAATAGTAAAATTGGGAAGTTTTACCATAACAGGCAGATGAAGTGTTAAATTATTTACACTCGATCTACTAGTTTCAGGGCTACAAAAAATAGTTGTGTTTCTGATCACATGATCAGCCAATTATGTGACTGAAGCATTTATGAACAGAAGAGGTAGAGGTGTAAAAGACACTAGTCAGAGTTATCTCCTCTGAGAGTAATGAATTTCATTATACAGCCAGACCCTGTGGTAAATGAAGTGAAGGTGTTATTTGCAGGGCGGAAAGTAGCTGATTTTCAGTGTTTGGTATGCTGAGAAGCATATTTTTCCACTCAGTAAAGCAATGTAAACCACCTCACTCTTCGTTTTACTTGATAAAGCATCTACAGGTTCAAACCAGCCTTTCGGCGGTGACCTAAACAACATATAATTTAAAGTGTTAACTGAAACTCGCCTTCTACTCGTTTATAAAATTTATAAGCGAAATAAGCCTCAAAGAATAAACACGCGTTTGTCTTTGGTAAACGATATCGTTGACACAATAGAGGCAAACAGATACTGGAATATCACTGGTGCACAATAATGAAATTTCAATTGTTACAAGCAGTTAATTTTGAATATAGTGTTGCCAAAATGATATGTAAGGGGAAATGAAATTAACCTACTTTTTGAACACCCGTTATTACGTCGGTAACACAACTCAAGGCCGTACTCATACATCAGTCAATAAACTTTGTAAACAATGTCTTTCCATTGCGTAGAAAATGTAATAATTAAATTTAGATCCGGAATCTTTTTTCCATTTTTTCCTCCTCCTATTACTTCCGGGGGAATTCGGAGGAAATTAAAAAATAATATTTCCCAACAATAAAAACTAAGACAATGCTTCTACATTTCGCAAGGAATGTATACGTACGTTTGTTTATTTAAAGATCCGTAAATCTTGCATTTATTTAAATTTGATTATAAAGTTTTCAAATATGGTTTTTCCAAATTTTGAAATCGTATTTTCGTTGTTTGTTTTTGTAATGACGTACGTGCTACTGTGCACTTCACGAAAGAAGTCCGTTGTGTTTGAAGAACTGTATTTCATAAACTACCAAACAGAAAAATTTAAATAATTAAAATAATCCGAATAAAAGTTTCTTCTTTTATGCGTTTACTGGTGTGACTAAAGTTTTTTTTAATTAAAAATTATTAGTAGATACGGAAGTTTACGCACAAAAAGTACCCAGTTTTTTTTATTTAATGCGCTTTTAAAACGTATGTTACTTTGTTTAGGATAAATATTTAAAAAAAAATCGGTTTTCTCGTATCTTAAAGAACGCAATTTTCTCTATGAAGTGAATATCTTGAATGTAAGATCCGATGGTTTTTTAATACTGCGGTCGTTAAAAAAGAAATTGCTATCATAGCTCAACGTAAAGCTGCGTCCAGTATTAAAATACAGGCCGGAGGAGAGGAGAGATTTTGGGAGGCCACGCAAAAAGTGGCAATGATTCAGTTGTGTTGTCATTGTTGTGAGGCGGAACAAGCGGGAGCCTAATGCTTGATTATGAAAGAAGTACTTATTATTTTCATGTCGATTTTTCAAATTCGAGCTTTCACTGGAAATACACGTTTTCAGGCCTCCTAAACCCAAAAACATGTTTTTACCGATTGGTCTGTGTGTATAAGTGAGCCGCGCGCGTGTGATTAAAATATTACATGAACGGAATAGCGTACGAAATTGAAACTTAGAATGTAGGTACCAAAAGACCCGACATTATATTTTCATCAAAATCGGTCAACCGGGAGTAGTACGATTTTTACTTTCCCTTGCCAATATAAATATATTGGAAGGAAAGTATTGATTTTATGTCGATTTTTCGAAATCGAGTTCATCGGATATACACGTTTTCAGACCTCCTGAACCCAAAAAACATGTTATTAGCAATTGGTATGTGTGTATGCGTCTCTATTCCTCTCCCGCACTCCCCCTCTCTCCATTCTCCCCCTCTGTGTGTTGCGTGCGCGTGTGTGAACAAAATATCAAGAACGAAACATTGTACAAAGTTGAAACTTAGAATTTAAGTTAGGTACCACTAGAGGATCCGACATGAACATTTTCATCAAAATCGGTCAACGTGAAGTAGGAGTTAATTCGTGTAATCTTTCACTTTTTTGCGATTTTCTCAAAAACGGCCCCTACGATTTTTTTTTAAATCGCCTCATTTACTACATTGTTTATGCTCTACAACATAGGGTAAGCGCTATGTCTACTGAAAATTCTTAAAAGGGCTTCTATTTTTTTTGAGATTGTGGTCTGATTATGTATTTTTGGGTGAAACTGTACAATTAAAGTTGTATGAAATGGTAAAACCTGCAAATTTTATTTTAAAGATTATTTCCTACAACGTAAATTCGTGATATTTTTGTATTTTGCTTGTTAAAATTGATAAAAATGGGGATTTTTTAAGATTGCAGTCTTAGTATCCATTTTACGACAAAAGTGTAGTATATAATCAACATTGTGTTGTTTGATGTTTAGGTCGTCAGCCGAAAGGCTCGTTTGAACCTCTAGAGGCTTTACTAGGCAAGGCGAGGAGTGAGGTTCTTTACAATGCCTTCCTCATTGAGTGGAAAAGTATCCTTATCAGCATGCCATGCCCTCCGAAAAGCACCTACTTTTCACCCTGTAAATGACACCTTCACTTCATTTACCACAGGGTCTGGATTGGTATCAACGTTATAGAAAATTTAAAAAAAATAAATTTTATTTCAAAGAATTTTTTCTACAGAGCTTAGTTTAGCGTTAATTAGTGATTTTTATACAGAGGTTGGATTTAATTTAGCGTCATTCACTCATAAATTAAATATAGGGGATTGTTTTATTATTTACATTGGCGAGAGAAGTCGTGTCAAACTCATTTTTATAGTGATTTATTACCAGATGTTTTTAAATGATTGAGTCGCGATATTTAATCCGGGAATGAACCTGAGAATTCCTCTATCATTGTTGCCGTTACTTGGATTACTTATCCAGTAATTAAATTTGTTAACTGAATGCGTGATTGACTCAAGTTAATTGGAAATTATTGTTATTTTCTAAGCGATAAATTAATTAATTTAGCTTGTTTGTTAATAACCTTGTGGAAAGACATTATTTCAAAAATATTTAGTTAATTGCTTTGGCTATTTTTATTGACGAATTTCTAACTAGCTTCACTCGCTGAGTTTCGTGTTCGGGTTTATTGTACAGAGTGATTCAGAGAAATATAATTTAAAAAATTCTGGTGTGAAACACTTACACGACTTTATCTTGCTAATGTAAATAGGTAATTACTAATATAACTTATGTTTACCTATGTTTATTAGTAAACATTGTAACAGTGAAAAATATAACCCAATTTTAATCATGAGTGAATGACGCAAAATGGAAATCAACCTCTGTGAGACTTAGTTTAACAATATGGGAAATCTCTTATTGACGCTTAACTAGGTTCTGTAGAAAAAGAATGCTTGAAATGAAAGTTGTAGAGTTTTTAATTTGCAATAACTTTAATTATATACACTTTTGCCCTAAAATGCATGTTAAGGCCGCAATTTTTAAAAATTCCCATTTTTACTGATTTTCATTAGCAAAATAAAGAAAATCACTAATTGACGCTAAAGTAAGCGTTGTAGGCTCTACAGGAAAATGTTTCAAGTAAAAGTTGTAGGTATTTTAATGGTTTACAACTTCAATTGTATACACTTTTGCCCTAAAATGCATATTAATGCATTGCACCCTGTTAAGAAAACTATTTCTTTATCACGAGAGCACCGGCCTCCCAAGAATTTCAGCAGACATGGCGCTTATTTTATCTTGTAAAGTATACAAAATGTAATAAAAGAGGTTTTTTTTTTAAAGTAGTAGCCGTTTTGAGAAAATCGTGAAAAAGTTAAAATTTACACGAATAAAATATAAGTTCCGTTGACCGACTTTGATCAAAATGTTCGCTTCTGGTCCCATAGTAGTAGCTAACTGAAGTTCCAAGTTTCAACTTCGTACCATATTCCTTTCTTGAGATATTTTGTTTACACACACACACGAATACTAACAGTTTTTTTGGGTTCCGGGGCGTGAAAACTTGTACATCCGGTGAAAACTCGATTTGGAAAAACGACATGAAAACAATACTTTCCTTCCCTTTATGTTCATGTAAGTTAAGGCAAGAGAAAGTAAACATAAATATTTTGAAATAATGTTTTTAAATAAATTTATTTGTGTCATTTAATAATAAAAAATCTGGTGTGAAACACTCACACAACTTTCTCTTGCCAATGCAAATAATTAATAATAAACCTAACATTATTAATAAAATATTAGAAATAAACAAAACACTTACCTCAAAAACATAACCTTATTTTAATCATGAGTGAATGACGCAAAATGAAAATTGTACTCAGTTTGGCTTAAAAAAACGGAAAATCACACTTTCACGCTAAACTAAGCTCTGTAGAGAAAAATTCTCTTAATAAAAATTGTAGCTATTTTAATTTTCTATAAATTTTATTATATACACTTTTGTCGTAAAATGCGTACTAAAGCCGAAATCTTAAAAAAATCGATTTTTCACACGTTTTCGTGAGAAAAAAACAGAAAATTGCTAATTACCGCTAAACTAACCGTTATACAAAAAAATGTTTAAAATAAAAGTTGTAGAATTTTAAATTCTCTACATTTTTTATTATATAAATTTTTGCGTTATAATACATATTAAAGCCGTAATCTTAAAAAAACGTTTTTTACGTAAAACACCGCCAAGAATTTCAGCAAACATGACCCCTACCCTATCTTGTAGAGAATAAAAAATTGAGTAAATGAGGCGATTTAAAAAAAAATCGTAGGACCAGTTTTTGAGAAAATCACAAAAAAGTGAAAAATTATACGAATAAACTACTACTTCCGGTTGACCGATTTTGATGAAAATGTTCGTGTCGGGTCCGGCCGGAGTGGTATGTAACTTAAGTTTCAAACACACACACACGCACGCGCGCGCACACACAAACACACACACACACAGACCAATCGCTAAAAACATGTTTTTTTGGTTCAGGGGGTCTGAAAACGTATAGATCCGGTGAAAACTCGATTTCGAAAAATCGACATGAAAACAATACTTTCCTTCCTATATATTCATATAGGCAAGAGAAAGTAAAAAGAATTAAAGAATAAATACAGTAATTTTATTTCTTGAAGATGCCATCTAGCAGATGAGCTCCATTTTCGGCTAACATTTCTACAATCGCTTAGTTACATTGTGCTTTGTTTGAAGCAACGTTTCAACTGGAATTTCAACAATTGCTTCTTGGATGTTAGCTTTTAATTGTTCGGTTGTAGCAGTCGACTAAGATACCCTTTGCTTTTAAAGTGATACCACTAAAAGAAATCGCATGCTGACAGATCTGGGAGGCCATTCATTGTCACCATTTTTCGAAATGCCCGTAACGGGCAGGTGGAGTGTTAAATTATTTGACTGAACTATTAAAGAACAGAAGAGGTAGAGGTGTAAAATACACTAGTCAGAGTTATCTCCTCTGAAAGCAATAAATTTCACCATACAGCCAGACCCTGTGGTTAATGAAGTGAAGGTATCTTTTGCAGACTGGAAAGTGGGTGCTTTTCGGAGGGCCTGGCATGCTGATAAGCATACTCTTTCAACTCAGTGAGGAAGCCAATAGTAAACCACCTCACTCCTCGTTTTTACTTAGTAAAACCTCTAGATGTTCAAACCAGCCTTTCGGCTGTTGACCTAAACAAAAACAAGAAAAAAAAACGAAAAATTCATCTAATATGTTAGCATATATCTCTTTCGACCCAAACATGCAGAAAGAATTAAAGAAGGTCTCTGTTCCATCTTCTTTTTAATCTTCGAATGAAGCCTGGTGGATTTGCTATATCACTAAGTGGATATTTTGTGAGTTTTTAGTTTTGAATAGAATTTAAAAATAACTATTTTCGATGATGTCGCAAATGAATGTTATTTTTAAATACTCCATTTCTGAAATATATTTTTCACATACACCGACCAAAATCTCTAAAATCTTGTTTTTTGGGTTCACGAGGCCTGAAAATGTGTATTTCCAGTGAAAACTCGATTTCAAAAAATCGACATGAAAACCATACTTTCATTACCTATGGTATATTCATATAGCTAGGGCAAAAGAAACCCTTTTTACCAGTAAGTACTAGTTGATTGCCGTTACAATACTAATGCGTTTGTCAACAAATTTACGGAACACCTTGTAAAACAATAAAGCACTTTTGTTCAGCCGGAAATGAAATAAGAAGTCGACTTGGCAGTCTCTCTTAGTAAGTAGACAACGAATAATTGTCATTCGTATACCAGCACACTTTAATAAATTAACAAGAAAAAATAAATAAAACGAAATTTAAAAAAATTAAATTAAAAAAAAAATTAATAATCTCTGTTTAAAATCTTTAACGAACTTCCGTTTATTTTCCTCCTTACTTCTTTTATGATAGGGATAAATAGTAACCTACAACGCATCCCGCTTTATCTTTATTTATTCATTAATGTCTTGCGAACTCATCTGTTATTTTTATTTATTACTTTCTCTTGTCCTATATGAATATATTATGAAGAAGGAAAATATTGTTTTATAACGACTTTTGAGAAATTTGAGAGAGAGAACCTCCGCAAGTTAATGGGTCCGAAGATAATGCCCGGACAATATAGGTGACGAGTTCGAGTAGAACGTGTACAAGGAAAATAACCGATTAATGGAAACGATTAGAAAAAGAATAGACTACTAACATTTCACGAACACTTTTGTTGAATGGATGACAACCGGTTGAAAAAAAATTTTAAGACAGTAAACAATTAACCTAAGGTGTCAGGATAAATGGTTTAAAGAAGTCACGAAGTATGAAAAACAGTTTGAAAAAAACTGGAATGAACCGAACCAAATTCAGATTCAGACAACTAATTTCGAACTTCCTGCGCTTCCATGAAAAACAAAAACAGAACTCCTGGTGGACAGAAGAAAGGAGAGAAGCCTATAGGGAGCGTATTCTGAGAATGTGGGCTGCAAAACGAGCTTCCAGAAACGTCTAAAAGTCACCTCACGTGGTCAAAATTATTGGCCCAATACGAATGAAAAAATCTGGTGTGAAACACTCACACAACTTTCTCTTGGCAATTCAAATAATGAATAATATAACCTAACATACGAGTAGTAATAAAACATAAGAAATAAACAAAACAATTAGTCTTAAAAAACATAACCTCATTTAAATTATGAGTGAATGATGGAAAATGAAAATCAACCTTAGTTTGGCTGTACAATATGGAAAATCACTCTTTCACGCTAAACTAGGCTCTGCAGAGAAAAATGCTTAGCTCAGAAGTTGTAATTGTGATCTCTTAATGTTCTATGAATTAGGTAATATACTCTTTTGTCCTAAAATGCATACTAAGGCCGAGATCTTAAAAAATTAATTTTTTTACAGATTTTCATGGAAAAAACAGAAACAATATCTTCTAGAGCTAAAAAAATGTAGTAAATGAGGCGATTTTTCAAAAATCGTGGAGCCGTTTTTGAAAAAACGCAAAAGAGTGAAAAATTATACGAATAAACTTCTACTTCCGGTTGACCGATTTTAATGAAAGTGTTCTTGTCGGGTCCTCTAGTGGTACCTAACTTAAGTTTCTAAGTTTAAACTTCGTACAATGTTCCGTTCTTGAGATATTTTGTTTAGACGCACACACACACACACAGACCTATCGCTAAAAACACGTTTTTATGGTTGAGAGGGTCTGAAAACGTGTATATCCGGTGACAACTCGATTTTGAAAAATCGACATGAAAACAATACTTTCTTCCTATCCTTCATATATCAAGAGAAAGTAAAAATAAGTAGTAACCAAAAACACATCCCGCCCTATCAGTCTTTTTCGGCCTAACATTATTGTATGCCTACTGCGAACTGGTCTCGTTTTTATTTACTACTTTTTCTTGTCGTGTATAAATATACAGCCTAATGAAAGAAAGTATTGTTTTTATATCGATTTTTCACTGGAAATACACATTTTCAGGTCCCCTAACTTCTAAAAGTGATTTAGCGAGTGGTCTGTGTGTGAACAAAATATCTCAAGAACGAAACATCGTACGAAGTTGAAACTTGGAACTTAAGTTAGGTACCACTAGAGGACTCGATAAGAACATTTCCATCAAAATCGGTCGTCTATAAGTAGTAGTTTATTCGAATAATTTTTCACTTTTTTTGCGATTTTCTCTAAATCGGCTCTTATGCTTTTTTTTAAATTTGCTCTTTTACTACATTTTTTTTATACTCTGTATGATAGAGTACGCGCCATGTCTGCTGAAATTCTTGGGGAGGCTGTGCTCTCGTAGAAAAAATGGTTTTTTTAAAGACTGCTTTTTAGCGCAAAAGTGTATATAATAAAAGTTGCAGACAATTTCAAAACCTACAACTTTTATTTCAAACATTGTGTTGCTTAGCTTATAAATAGTAATTTTCTGTTTTTTTCATGAATGTCTATAAAAAAATGTATTTTTTAAGATTTCGGCCTTAGTATGTATTTAACGAAAAAAGTGTATATAATCAAATTTATAGGAAATTAAAAGTTCTAAAATTTTTATTTATAGCATTTTTCTCTACGGAGCATAGATTACGTCAAAGCGTAATTTTCCGTATTATTAAGCCAAACTAAGGTTGATTTTCATTTTGCGTCATTCAATAATGATTAAAATAAATTTATGTTTTTTAAGTTTAGTTTTTTATTTATTTCCAGTGTTTTATTACTAACGTTAGGTTATATTGTTCATTATTTGCATTGGCAAGGTAAAGTCTTGTGAGTGTTCCACACCAGATTTTTATTGTATTCATGATGAAAACATAAGTTAAAATTTATATGATATACGTTGGCAAGAGAAAGTCGTGAGAGTGTTTTACAGCAGATTTTTATTTATACAAATTCGTTTGTTAAAAGGAATACATAGAAAGTATCTCATATCGCATGTCCAGCGGACGTTCAGATGTTAATTTCTGTTTGTTCAAGCCAATATCAGTGTGAAAATATATACTAGAACAGGGACTGCGTAGTCCCTATACAGATCACCTGGTAGTTTCCCATGGTGGTTATTATACCGTGGATGTTTCAGCTCGGTAATAGTTATGCCTAAGTATAATTTCAGACCTGTTTTCTCACACAATCCCTGATATTCACACATCTTGTTAAAATATCTGTGATTTATTAAATATTGTTCGGGTTTATGTACCTACCGTTTCTCTTTACTAATTATTTTATTATTTGTCTAGTACTTATTTTAATTAATTAAGTTTACACAGGATGTCCCCATAATTTACGAAACGGAATTAGGCTATACTCTAAATTCGATTTTTGGTACTCTTCCATTATGTGGACGCTACTCCAATCTTCGCTGATTTTTTTCATTTCTACGCTACACATACGAATGGAACGATTGAATTATATGGTTTGGTTATTTTACGAACAAAAACGGTAGTACCTAAGGTATTTATCGTTATTGAGAACCGAATAATTTATCGAATGTAATTAAGGCGCCCATATATTGCCCTATACACTAGTCCATGTGTTTTTCCACATATAGAGCCAATTTTAGACCACGTAAGGTGATTAGACGTTCCTGGAAGCTCTTTTTGGAGCCCACATTCTCAGCATTCGTTCACTGTAGGCTTTTGTCTTTTCTTCTGTCCATACGTGTTCTATTTTTGCTCTTCATGGAAGCCCTAAAGTCCGTAATTAGTTGTCTGAATTTGGTTCGAATCGTTAAGTTTTCTCGGTTTATTCCGGTTCTCTCAATATCCTTTCTGACTTTTTTAAACCATTTATCCCCGACACCTGGGTTTTATTGTTTAGTGTCTTAAAAATTAGTTGTCAACCGGTCGTCATCCATTCTATAGTTCAGGTGTCCGTAAAATTTTAAGTCTTTTTCTAATCGTTTATTTTCCGTGTACAGTTCTTCTCGACCTCGTAATATATATTGTCCATCTATTATCTTCGGACCAATTGCCTTGCGGAGTATCTTTCTCTCAAAATTCTTTGGTTCTCTTAGATCAGCCGACCCAGTCATTCTAAGCCAGTCACTTGCGTACAGACACAGGTTTTATCACAATATTATAATGTCTAAACTTGGCCTGTTTTGAGAGTGTTTTCTTCTTATACAAGTGGTGCGTTCCTCGAAGTGCTCCGGCTATCTTTCCTCATCTCTTGGTGTTCGCGTTTTTTCGCTGTTCTTTGGTTATATTATCTCCCCGAGGTACTTGAAGCTATCAACTTTCCCAGTTTTTCCGTGTAATGTCTAGGTGACGCGGGGCTGGTTTGATGTTCGTTGTGTATTTAGTTTCCTTGAAGGAAATCTGTAGTCCTGCTTTTTCGGTTTGTTCTTTTTAACACGTTGATTTGTTCTATTACTGTTTGCTTGTTCGTAGAAACGATTGCTAGGTCGGTGCAAAAGCAAGACGGTTGATCTTAATTCCGTTCTTTTATCCTCCAATGTGTTTAGTAGAAGTTATTTTGCGTATGTTTTCCTTCCACAAACAATTCGGTTGTGCATCAACGCATTAATGATTGAAATTATTAGAGTTATTGGTTTTATTACAGAGGTGTACTTTATAAAGAGGTATTTTTAATAACATGATAATATTTTGTATCTATTAATAATATAGCAGTGGGTTGTAATGAGCAGTGATTTGAAAGAGTGGCGAAGGCCAAATGAATTATAACTTTATCTACAAGTGCAAGCTCTTACTCTGTCTGTAGGTTTAATTCTGTAAGTCATTAGCGCACATGTACATGTTGCCTAGTAATCATGTTGATTTTTCTGTAAAACGGTTAATGTGTTTTCCTGGTTGTATCACGCGGGTTAATTCATCATTATTTAAATTATTTTTTTCGGCAAATCGAACAGATTTTTTTTACTTTCTCTTGCGTAGGCTTATATGAATATTTAGGAAGAAAAGTATTATTTTCATGTCGATTTTTCGAAATCGAGTCTTCACTGGATATACACGTTTTCCCCCTGAACTCAAAAAACAATATTAGCGATAGGTCTGTGTGTGTGTGTGTGTGTGTGTGTGTGTGTGTGTGTGTGTGTGTGTCGCGAACAAAATGTCTAAAGAACGGAACATCGTACGAAGTTGAAACTTGAAACATAAGTTAGGTACCGCTAGAGAGAGGATCTGACACAAACATTTTCATAAACATCTGTTAACCGGAAGTAGTTTATTCGTGTAATTTTTCACTTTTTTGCGATTTTCTCAAAAACGGCCCCTACGAATTTTTTTAAATCGAGTTACTACATTTGTTATGCTTTACATGATAAGGTAGGCGCCATGTCTGCTAAAATTTTTGGGGAGGCTGTGCTCTCATTGAAAAGAATAGGTTTTTTAAGATTGCGGCGTTAATATGCATTTTAGGGCAAAATTGTGCATATTCAAAGTTATAGAAAATTTTTGAACTTACAACTTTTATTTCTCACATTTCTTTGTATATCGCCTAGTTTAGTGGTAATCAGAGATATTCTGTTTTTTTTTTCATTAAGTATAAAAATGGGTGTTTTAAATGATTACAACTTCTATTTGAAGCATTTTTTCTACAGAACCTTGTTTAGCGTCAAAGAGTGATTTTCCGAATTATTAAGCCAAACTAAAAATGGTTTTCATTTTGGATCATTCACTCATAATTAAAATTAGGTTATGTTTTCTGAGGTTAGTTTTTTTTGTTTATTTCTAATTTTCTATTACTAATGTTAGGTTATGTGGGGCGTTATTTGCATTGGCAAGAGAAAGTCGTGTGAGTGTTTCACACCAGAATTTTATCACTTTGAACCCTGAACGTTTGAGACAATTTCTGTTCATGATCCTGACGGTTTTTGAGGAATAATCGAAAATTTGTCATACATTCCATTTTTTTCTCTTCCCCTATAATAATATAGCTATAGGTAAAAAAATGTTCGTTTTTGTCGACTTTTCTAAATAAAGTTTTTATCGGAAGTATTAATTTTCAGGCCATCTAAACCCAAAAACATGTTTTTACTGGTCTGTGTGTATGTGAACTAAATACAATCTCAAGAACGGAATATCGTATGAAGTTGAGTGTTGGTATTGAAGTGAAGTAGGCCTATGACAAGAGATCGGACGCGAACATTTTCATCTAAATCAAACAACCAGAAGTAGTTGTTTAATCGTGCAATTTTTCACTTATTTGCAGTTACCTCAAAGACGGCTCCTACGATTTTTAAAAATGTGGTGTGAAACACACAACTTTCTCTTGCCAGTGCAAATAATTAACAATAAACCTAACATTAGTAATAAAACATTAGAAATAAAAAAAAACTAACCTCAATAAACACAGCCTAATTTTAATCATACATGAAAGGCTTAAAATGAAAATCGATCTGTTTGCCTTAAAAATACGGAAAATCTCTCTTCACGCTAAACTAGGCTGTAGAGAAAAATGCTTTAAATAAAAGTTGTAGATCTTTTAATTTTCTATAAATTCGATTATATACACTTATATCGTAAAATGCATACTAAGGCCGAAATCTTTAAAAAATCGATTTTTCACACGTTTTCGTGAGAAAAAACAGAAAATCGCTAATTACCGCTAAACTAAGCGTTATACAAAAAAATGTTTGAAATAAAAGTTGTAGAATTTTAAATTCTCTACATTTTTTATCATATAAATTTTTGCGCTAAATATACGTATATTAAAGCCGTAATCTTAAAAAACACTTTTTTACGTAAAAGCAGCCTCACCAAGAATTTCAGCAAACATGGCGCCTACCATATCTTGTAGAGAATAAAAAATTAAGTAAACCAGACGATTTTTAAAAAAAATCGTAGGACCAGTTTTTGAGAAAATAGCAAAAAAGTGAAAAATTACACGAATAAACTACCACTTCCGGTTGACCGATTTTGATGAAAATGTTTGTGTCGGGTCCGGTAGTGGTATGTAACTTAAGTTTCAAGTTTCAAGTTCGTACGATGTTCCGTTCTTGAGATATTTTGTACACACACACACACACGCACGCACGCACGTACGCACGCACGCACGCGCGCGTACACACACACTCACACACACACACACACACACACACACACACACACACACACACACACACAGAGACCAATCGCTAAAAACAAGTTTTTTGGGTTCAGGGGGTCTGAAAACGTATAGATCTGGTGAAAACTCGATTTCTTAAAATCGACATGAAAACAATACTTTCCTTCCTATATATTCATATAGGCAAGAGAAAGTAAAAATCGCATCATTTACTTAATGTTTTTGTGCTCCTCAAGATAGGGCAAGCGTCATGTCTGCTGAAATTCGTGAGGGGTACTGGACTCTAGTAATAAAAAATGGCTTTTCCCGATTGCGGCCTGAATATGCATTTTACGGGTAACGTTTAACCAAAATTTTAGAAAATTTTAAAACGTACACTGTTATTTCAAACTTTTTTCTACAACGCTTAGTTTAGTGTCTTATTAGTGATATTCTGTCTTTTGCTTATTAAAATCGGTAAAAACATGGTTTTTTTTTTAAGATAATGGGGCAACCCATAAGATTGCGGCCTTTGTATGCATTTTACGACATAAGTGCATACAAATCATTACTTCCCTCGTTTTTCTTCGTACTTAATTAACCACATGGTTACTGCTTTTTTACTTTCTCTTAGTATATGTGACTATATAGGGAAGGAAAGTATTGTTTTCATGGTGAGTTTTCACCGGAAATGTACGTTCTCAGGTCCCTGGAATCCAAAAAAAAGAACGTGTGTGCGCGCGCGCGTGTGTGTGTGTACAAAATATCTCAAGAACGGAGTATTGTACGAACTTGAACGTAAGTTAGGTGCCACTGGGGGACCTGACAAAAGCATTTTCATCAAAATCAGTTAATCGGAAGTAAGAATTTATTAGTGAAATTTTCTCATTTACTTCATTTTTTATGCTTTAGAAGATAGGTTAATCATCGTGTCTGCTGAAATATTGGGGGTGGGGAGGTGCCTGTGCTCTGGTGATAAAAAAATTGTTTATGAGACTGTGGCTTTAATGTGGCCCTATCAATCACCATGTGTCTAAACCATGTGTCAATCACCATGTGTCCAATAATGTGGTAGGTTTTGTTTATCAAAACTTTAAGGCAGACGTGTAAGTATACGAGATTGTAGATAATTAAAAAACTACAACTTTCATTTCAGTTTATTTTCTACAACGCTTAGTTTAATGTCCATTAGTGATATTCTGTATTTTGCGTATTAAAATCGGTAAAAACCTGGGATTTGATGGTAAAACAGGGGCCTGTGCTCTGGCGATGAAAATATTGTTTGACCTTAGTTTGCATTTTACGGCAATAGTTCCTATTATAACTAACGTTATAGGAAAATAAAATACCTACAACGTTTATTTCAAGCAGTTTTCGACAAGAATTTTGGCTTACGCTACCGTATAGAGAATCCAAAAATCGTAAATGAGGGGATTTTAAACAAAATCGTGGAAACCGTTTTTGAAAAAAATCGCTAAAAAGAGAAAAATTGCACGAATAACTACTACTTCCGGTTGACTGATTTTTATAAAAATGTTCGTGTCAGATCCCCCAGTGGTATTTAACTAAAGTTCCAAGTTTCAACTTTGTATGATATTCCGTTTTTGTGATATTTTGTTCTCGCACGCGTGCGTGCGCGGAAACCAATCGCAAAAACATGTTTTTTTTGGTTTAGGGAGGCTGAAAACGTGTATATCCGGTGAAAACTCGATTTCGAAAAATCGACATGAAAACAATACTTTCCTGTCTTATTTATTCAGAAGAGCAAGAGAAAGTAAAAAATACGTTACTTTCTTGAACATCCCTCGTACTTTACACAAAGCGCGCGAGAAATTAACAAAATGATAAAAAGGTGAAGGAGGAGGATGGAAGAGATATGTTGATAGTGTTGGGTGGGTGGGAAAGAGGTGAAAAATATTTAGTTGAGTATTTATACAAGACGGGAGATTCGAACAATAGTTTGGAATGAAGACAGGGGTACCAACATGACACACTAACCTTTGAATGTCAGAAACAAAAGAAGGCGGCTCCACTTTACATAGCGATACGCTTGTACTGTAGTAGGCCCTAATACTCGCACTAATGGACATTGCTATTTAAATGGTCGTTAACATAGAAATTATAACAAAGAAACTATGGTAAATTTAAGACAAAAATATCACAAATTAAAAAAGGGTGAGAAAAACTTGATGAATCAATTAACAAAAATTAACCATTATTCTTCCCGGTTACTCTATTGTAAGAATTAATACGATGATGATGATGTCGTAATAAAGTAATATAGTACTTTATTCTTGCATAATTTACACTATAGTCCATGTGATATAAATTGGCGGGCGGGTGACCATTGTGAAAATAATAGCTACATAAAATCTTCAAAAGAACAAATTACTAAGCCGTATTGAATTTTGAAGTTATAGTTTTGTCACGATTATAGAACATTATAATTTCCTGGCAAATTGAAGGATGATCGGAACAAATTTTTACTTTTTCTTGCCTTGTGTAGAATATAAATAGAGAAGGGAAGTATTGTTTTCATGTCGATTTTCCGAAATCGTGTTTACACCAGATATACATATTTTCAGGCCCCTTGAACCCCAAAAAAAACTTTTTTTTAGCTTTTGGTCTGTGTGTGCGTGCGCGTGGGTGTGTGTGGACAAAATATCTCAAGAACGGATATCATACGAACTTGAAACTTGGAATACTTAAGTACAGGGACCCGACAAATCAAATTCGGTCAACCTTAAGTAGTAGTTTATTCGTGCGATTTTCGTTTGCAAAAACAAGACTGTTTATTTTTATACCGTTCTTTGATTCTCCAATGTGCTACTTGGTTTAACAATCCTTTTTCGCAAGTTCCATTTCCTATTCCTGAGTAACTTTCTCCAGCACACAGTTAAAAAGAACCGGTGACAGTCCATCTCTCTGCTTAACATTGTTTACTAATTAAAAATGGTTTATATTTTTATTTATTTACCTTGTCACGAGAAAGTCGCGTTTGTGTTTCACATCAGATTTTATTATATCTATTTTTTTACGAAATATGTTCTCTTAAAAAAAGATTTGAGTAATTTAATTTTAAGAAGTTCGTAGTTTGAGTTCCTACAATGGGTTACCATAAAAATAATTATGTGGGACAAATACTTAACTTTTTACTTTCTCTTGCCTATATGAATATATAGGAAGGAAAGTATTGTTTTCTTGTCGATTTTTCGAAATCGAGTTTTCACCGGATCTACACGTTTTCAGACCCCCTGAACCCAAAAAACATGTTTTTAGCGATTGGTTTGTGTGTGTGTGTGTACAAAATATCTCAAGAACGGAACATCGTACGAACTTGAAACTTAAGTTACATACCACTACCGGACCCGACACGAACATTTTCATCAAAATCGGTCAACCGGAAGTTGTAGTTTATTCGTATAATTTTTCACTTTTTTGCGATTTTCTCAAAAACTGGTCCTACGATTTTTTTAAAAATCGCCTGGTTTACTCAATTTTTTATTCTCTACAAGATAGGGTAGGGGTCATGTTTGCTGAAATTCTCGGTGAGGCTGTTTTTACGTAAAAAAAGTTTTTTTAAGATTACGGCTTTAATACGTATTATACCGCAAAAATGTATAAAATAAAAAGTGTAGAGAATTTAAAATTCTACAACTTTTATTTCAAACATTTTTTTGTATAACGCTTAGTTTAGCGGTAATTAGCGATTTTCTGTTTTTTTCTCACGAAAACGTGAGAAAAATCGATTTTTTTAAGATTTCGGCCTTAGTATGCATTTTATGACAAAAGTGTATATAATCGAATTTATAGAAAATTAAAAGATCTACAACTTTTATTTAATGCATTTTTCTCTACAGAGCCAAGTTTAGCGTAAAATAGTTATTTTTCGTATTTTTAAGGAAAACTGAGATCGATTTTCATTTTGCGTCTTTCATATATGATTAAAATTAGGTTATGTTTATTGAGGTTAGTTTTTTATTTATTTGTAATGTTTTATTACTAACGTTAGGTGTATTGTTAATTATTTGCACTGGCAAGAGAAAGTTGTGTGTGTGTTTCACACCAGATTTTTTTATCTAATTGTCTGTACTGTACGTATAATTAGAATGGAGTCATTGTTCGGACCGTTTGTGGTTGGTACTGGTAAAAGTATTCCATATTGCAATGGACACGCTTAAACAATACACTATCTTTATTAACGGTATTGTACAGTACCTACTTATGGAAAATGTGCTAACTTCTCCCGTAACGTTTAACTCTCTTATCCGAGATCTCGCGTTAACCGGGACGCACTATTAGAGTCAGTATATGATCACCTTGTTAAATATCCAATGCCCATTCATTCGTATTCTAAAGCCGGGCCGTTGTTTTTTTTATAACCATCCAGGAGATTTCAAAAGGTAAAATTTGTGGAATTTTGAAAAATAGATGGGTAATGCGGGGGGTGGGTGTTACTATCCACGTTGCTAATTTGTGTACGTGACATCCTGTCGGACTGTCTACCTGAATTGACAGACTGTATTGTCAATTCAGGTGGACAGTCAGATTCAAGCAAAATGGATAGTAGCGCCCACCCCCCGCATTACCCATCTATTTTTCAAAATTTTAAAAATTCTACCACAACATTGGCCAATCGATATTTCATATTATTAACATATTTGTACTAAGTTTTTTATGCTGAATAAAACTAGTTTGCCCGTGCCGAATGATCGAGCGGTTACAGAGATAGCGAGGGTTCAGAGTATTGTTAATAAATCAAAATTTAAATAACTTACGAGTTTGAAATTTCGTACACGCTGTAAGAATATAATTGTCTATGTTGTGTTAAAATTTCAAACTTTTCGGTCGAATACTTATCGATTTACACGCCTCTAAACGCATGAAATTTGTTGCGGTATCAAAAAACCGGGTCTTTTTGTCTTTCAACTTCAATATGGCAATTTTAAACAACATAAAAAATATAGGAGAATTAAGGGTCAACGCAGAATAAAATGAGCTAAATTTTGATGTAAAGTATATTGAAATCCGACTCATAGTTTTGGAGATGCAAGGATTCAAACTCGGGTGTCTATGATTATGGAACCGATAGTAGTGGTTCAAACCAGCTTTTCGGCTGTTGACCTATACAACATGTAATTCATTACTTACCCATTAATTTATTACCACCACTTGTTAATTTCAACAATCGTGTCATCCAACCATTTGTACCAAACAATACACAATTTTCATCTGCGTTGACTTAAATTTTTTTATATTTTTCAACCAAAAGCTATTTAGAAAGGAATTCTCATACACAGTAAAATATTTCATCAATCAAGTATTTTATTTTAGCTTTTTTTAAACAAATTTTAATTACCACAATCCATGGAGTTGGTGTAGAGGTAAAGTCATCGCCGCGAGTCAGCTGTTTAGCAGCTGATTTTCGGAGACGAAGGTTTTTGGTTCAAATCCTAGTAATGGTAACTACTTTTATGCGAATTTGAATTCTAGACAGTGGTTACCTGTGTACTTGGATGGTTGGGGTTTAATTAACCATACTCTCT
The DNA here is from genome assembly GCA_035578175.1 of Catonia carolina. Taxonomy (NCBI): domain Eukaryota; kingdom Metazoa; phylum Arthropoda; class Insecta; order Hemiptera; family Achilidae; genus Catonia; species Catonia carolina. The sequence goes on along the minus strand of JAQMRL010000012.1, from coordinate 15,209,935 downwards.
CAGAAATGGTCGACCTGTATGTACAAGCCCCCCCCCATTTACAATTTATACACATAATCCTCATCTCATTGGGTCATGGGTTCCAATTTACACACGTTAGGGATATAAAAACCACCACAACTTTTCAAAGCTTGTGGTAATATATTGATTTATTTTCTATTTGCATTAGTAGGTTTTGTCCAAACAATTTAGTGTTGTGATTAGGAATACAGTATTCGATTCTGTTTCTTGTGTTCGCCGCTATACACTTTGGCTTCTACGCCAACGGCCCCAGGTTTGATTCCCGGATAGGTCTGACATTTTTTCATCTGTCATTCTCATCTAGCACCCTTCACCTTCTGCATTAGCATTTATATGCAAAACAGTCAAACGTAAAACTAAAAATAGAGAAGAAAATAATATTTCTAAGGCCTTACCTTGTCGCTACGAACTATAAGTTTATTTCAGTAACTTAACTGTTCTTTTGATGCGTGTGCATTTATTCAGGTCCCCTAAAAAACCGACCGGGCTACACACACAATTCAATTTTTGTGAATTTTTAAAAAATTTTTGTGATTACAATTTTTTATAAATTTTCAACTAATTTAACTTAATTTTCATAAATTTATGTTACATTTTTCAAATAGCCTACTATAGCCAATAATGTGTTAAAAATCATAATTACCAGTAGCCTTTAAGTGTTTTTTACTTTCTCTTGCCTATCTGAATATATAGGAAGGAAAGTATTGTTTTCATGTTGATATTTCGAAATTGAGTTTTCACAAGATATACACGTTTTCAGACCCCCTGAACCTAAATTAAAATGTTTTTAGCAATTGGTCTCTCTCTCTCTCTCTCTCTCTCTCTCTCTGCGCGCGCGCGTCTGGCCAAAATATCTCAAGAACGGAACATTGTACGAAATTGAGAAAACTGTTTTTGTTTTAGTATTGAATGCTACCCTTTCACAAATTTTGGAAGACATAATTCCTGCCTCCTTGTAGAGCACAAAAATACAGTTGTAAGGTAATTTTAATCACAATCATAAGAAAATCAAAACTAAGTGAAAAATCTGAAAAATAAATTTGTATTTCAATATAAATTTATTATTAGCCTATTATTAGTATTTTAAATACAGATTTTAATCAAAATGTTCGAGGTGGGTCCCCATGTAATACCTAACTTAAATTCTAGGTTTGAATTTCGTATCATTTTCCGTTTTTGAGTCATTCTGTTAAAACATACACAGAGACCAACTGGTAAGAAAACGTTTTGTGTTCAGAGCCTGAAATCTTGTGTTTCTTGTGGAAAATCGATTTCGAAAAACCTACATGAAATTACAAGTTTCTTTGCCAAAATTTCGTAGTATAAATCAAAAGAAAGTTAACATTTAAATACTGTGTAGGCCTATGTGGTATTCGGTACTAATATATTGGTTTTTATTGTTCAGGTATCTTGAAAATGGATCCGGATGAATTCCTTGATGGAGATGGTTGGAGATTTTTGTGACTGGTAAGAAGTTTGTAATAATTTTTTGCAATAAAAGAAAAAGTTTTATAGGCTTAGTATATTATATGATTCTAAACTGCGCGGCAATCTCTTGGGATCTGATTATAAAGCTAAAAGTAAGAAAATAACTTCATAGGTAGACTATACCTTTATAACTTCATAGGTATAACTGTATAGGTATACTTATGAAACGCTTCGTTATCGAGTTACAACTAGCGAAATGCTTCGCTCAGATTTTTAATTAATCCAGTGAAATGAAGCCATACTAGAATATCTGCTAGGGCTACAATTTGTGGGTAAATTTAGTTGTTTTTTTTTTTGTTACTGACCTGACAAATGGAATGAAATAGGTCCAAGATCTATATCTCTTTTAGTTTCGAAAGAAAGGAGTACTATACAAAATTGTATAAAACTCACACGACTTTATCGTGTCAATTTAAATAATGTAAAATATAACCTATGTTTAATCATGAGGGAATGATGCTAAGTAAATAATTAACTTAAAAATACTGAAAATCACTAATTGACCCTAATATAAGCGCTTTAGATAAAAACGCTTGAAATAAAAGTTGTCGGTTTTTTAATTTTCTACAACTTTCATTGTATACACTTTTGCTCTAAAATGCATATTAAGGCTGCAAGTTTCTTTCTTTTGTTACCCTAACGTGTGTGCGTTGCAGTCGATTCAATTTAGAACAATAAGTAACCCCATGACCCAATCAGATGAGGATGATATATATGACTTGTAAATGAGGTAATTCTTGTACATATCCAGGTTGACCATTCCTGAAAAGAATTTGGTTTATTGAATCCCTAATATCGAAGTAACTACTGCCTTATATTCAAATCCTTATAAAAGTTCTATCGTTTTACTAGGATTTCCACAACAGAACCTTCGTCACCGTACTCAGTTTTCAGCGGTCAAACAGCTGATTCGCGGCAACAACTTTACCAACAAACCAACCCGGTGGAAAAGGCCTACCGTGTTAAAAGAAAACAATTTTTTACTACGAGAGCACAGTCCCCCACTAATTTTAGCAAACATGTCGCTTACCCAATCTTGTAGGGCACAAAGAATGTAGGTAGTAAATGAGGCGATTTAAAAAAAAATCGTTTTGAGAAAATTTTAAAAAGTGAAAACTTCCACGAATTTTGAACTTAGAACTACAGTAGAATCTCGGTAGTTCGGCCGTGCAGTATTCTGGCACCTCCAGTAACCCGGTCCTTAAAATATTAGGCCTAAAGTATGAAACTTCACCCAGGACAGAATTTGGTGAAAGATTTAAATTGAATTAGGGAAATCAACTCGACCTAATTACGGCGGATTTAATATAACGTGTATGTTTAGGATTTGATTAAAGAAATGAATAAGCAGACCTTAATTATTGTTAAATGGAATAATTTTTGGCCTTTTATCCAAAACCCAGAACTGGGTCATACTCTATTCTTTATGCTGAATTGACAACGAAACGTAATTCTCAGAACACGAGCACCCCGACACCTTATTAGGCGATGTCAATATCCGATAATTATGTTTAGTACAATGACTACTCAGTAAACCTTTTTTAATTAGTTAATTTAATTTAAAATCACATATAAATCAATGCATATTCATTTTTTGTTTAAATTTATAATTTATAGTTCCGAAATTCCAACACATCCAATAATCCGGCATTTTTAGTTTTCCGGCACCCTCTTGGTCCCGAACAGGCCGGACTACTGAGATTCTACTGTACTACAATTTTGATGAAAATGTGCCTAGTCCCCGTATGGTACGTAACTTACGTTCCAATATTCAGTGTCGTACTGTTTTCCATTCTCGAGATATTTTTTCTTGCACACAGACTAAACTGTTAGAACATGTTTTTTGGGGGTTCAGGGGAACTGTAAACGTGTATTTTAGGGGAAAACTCGATTTGGAAAAATCGACATGAAAACAGTACTTCCATCTCTGTTATTGTTTAGGTTATCAGCTTTCGACTGATTTGAACCTCTCGAGGCTTTACTAAGTAAAACGAGGTGGTTTACAATTTCCTTCCTGTCTTGAGTATAAAAGTATGCTTACCATCATCCCAGATCCTCTGAAATGCATCTACTTTCCACCCTACAAATTACACCTTCACTTTATTTACCACAAGGTCTTGCTGTATAATGAAATTTATTACTCTAAGAGGAGATAACTCTTGACGATTCTTTTACACCATTACCTCTTGTGTTCTTCAATGGTTTAGTCATATAATTGGCTGACCGTGTGATAATAAACAGAACTACTTTTTGTAGCTCTGGAACTAGCAGATCGAGTACAAATAATTTAATACTCCACCTACTTGTTATAGGCAATTACATCCTTATATATTCAGATAGGGCAAGAGAAAGTAAGAAGGAACTTAGTTTTTAAACATCCTCATAGATTTACTTTCTAAACTTTGGAGCATGCTTCGATAACACCCTGTAGATAAAGCTAGAGAAAGTAAAAGCAGTATCCCACTTTGACATTGCATTTCAGAAACCTATCATTGGTGCCTTTAAATCGATCACCATTCAAGGGTGGGGGATGAAAAAGGATAGGAGGGTTGTTGTCTTTTATTTCCTCACTTGAAATTCTTACCTTAACTCCAACGTCTAAATATTTATCAAAACTTTATCCCGTATTGTTACCCGCAAATATCTAATAGCGATAGCTACATATTGTTTGGATATTCTGTATGTCGTTTCAAAGAGAGATTACCCTTGTTACAAAATGTATGACCATTATATAGTTTTATAACCTCAAAGTTTATTTGTTTATAAGGTTTTCTTTGTTACTTTGTAGTTGTAATTTTATAATAAACAAGAATTGCACCTGCGCTACATGCTGGATTGTTGCTGGGCATAAGAGGGGTTAAAGTAAGTTTGAGGTTTATTATTAAAAATTATTAATTTGGCCATTGTAGTTATGAAAATAATATTTTCTCTTGTCCTTTATGAATATATAGGGAAGGAAACTATTGTTTTCATGTCGATTTTCAGAAATAGACTTTTTACCAGAAATACTCTTTTACAGGCACTCTGAAACCAAAAGCATGTTTTTAGTGATTGATGTGTGTATGATGTGTGAATAAAATATCACTAGAACGGAATAAAGTCGGTCAGAGTAAAATAATTTTTCTCCATTTTCAGTACCAAAATATTTTATTGAAATCACTAGAATGATTACCGACAATATTACCAACACAGACCTGTGTCATTTCTAATTAATTTTCTATAGTTGAGGGAACCGTATCGACAAGTGAAATCATAAATGCAGTTCTAACCTCAAAACATCCCATCAAAATTTCCGTTTTAAAATAGTACAACGGAATTAAATGACACTTCGCAACTATTTCGTTTTCCTGTATGGTTCATATCATTATCATTACTATTATTATTAAACAAAAGGTTCTACAAAATGTTCTATATAACGGACAACAATTGTTCATATTTGTATTTCAACATTTTGCATTTCAAAAGTAGTACCCTAGTGTTGTACATTCGTATTGAGGAATTTGAAGTTTATATTTTAAAAGTAAGTTAACTGTTACTTGTTGAAACTATTGTTTAACAAACTTATGTTATAAGTTTACAACTATTATACGTTAGTTGTTCTAGTTTAAAACTAACCACAGTTTCATTGTTCTTCAAGTATTGAAATATTATGTATTATTATTCAGAAGTTAGTACAATTGCTGTATTACTTTGTTAAATATTAGTAACTAGCAGTTGCTGGCATTAGAAGGGTTGCAATAAGTTTAGGGTAGCAAATATAAAAAATAAATTGGTTGACCATTTTGTAATAATTATAATTTTTATAAATGTGGCACCAGAAAGGTTAATCATTAAAAAATATGGTGTGTAACATTCACACGATTTTCTCTTTCTAATGTAAATAATGAACAGTATTACCTACGTTCAATCATTAGTAAGCAATGTAAAATGAAAAACATCTTAATTAATTGTAATCAAGTTATTGATGGCAAATTTCATTGTAATTTAAATATTGTTGTATAAAAACATAATAAATATTTAATTATTAATTTAATATTTCTATGCTGTACACAACTATAAAATACGGAAATTTTATTGATATTTTATTTTTTTTCTTATCCCTCATTGTGGATAACTCGACATTTCAAAGATTTCACAACCTCAAAATTGACTAATGGTCGCGTTTTCGAGCTTCAACTTTAGTTCTTTTTTCGCTCAATTAGGCATACCGTTCAGTATTGTAGTGCTCGCCGAGGAAGAAGTCCGTTGTGTGTGAAGATATCAATTTCAGAAACTACTGAAATTAGGTAATAATTTGAATGAGACACGTAATTAAAACTTTTTTTATTTGTCACTATAAATAGAAAAAATTATAATTATTGGAATAATAGTGTTGTAAAAATGCATGGTTCAGTCCCAAAATCATTTCCCTATCTTTACCTGTACCGAGATAGCAACTTATTTGGAAGCAGCCCCCATATAAAAACTAACAATCGGGTGTTCATTTCGAATTATTTCATTATAGCGAAAACTTTGATCTTTAACGTACGTTAACGTCGATTTATATGTTCAGCCTGGGCGAAGTTACGTACGTTTTAGGCAGAGCTCTCGTTCGGAGAAGCCGCTAAAAGCTGGGTACTTGCATGCATGAATTCCCGTATTTACTAGAAATTTTTTTTTAAATTGTTGTACAATATATCATGCTTTCTCTTGCCAATGTAAATAATGAACAATATAACCTATGTTTAATCATTAGTAAACAATGTAAAATACAAACTGGCTGCCTCCGTGGCGTAGTGGTTTGCGTGTTAGCCTACTAAGTGGAGGTACCGGGTTCGATTTCCGGCTAGGGTCTGGAAATTATTACGTGCCAAATCCCATAGTTACAGTTTTTTAACCCACCGTAGTCGCTAATGACCAAGCTGTTGATGCGGCTATAAATAAACAAACATAAAAATAGAAAAATATTATCTACTATCGGTTTCATTCCCGAGTTTGAACCCTTGCTTATCCAAAACTATAAGTCGGATTTCAACACATTTTACATCAAAATTTAACTCATTTCATTCTGCGTTGGCCTATAATAGTCCTATATTTTTAATGTTGTTTAAAAATTGCCATATCGAGGTTGGAAGACAAAAAGACCCGGTATTTTTGCTACCGCAACAAATTTCATGCGTTTGGAGACGTGTAACTCGATAACTATTTGACCGAAAAGTTTGAAATTTTAACACAACGTAGACAATTATACTCTTACAGAGTGTACGAAATTTCAAATTCGTACGTTATTTAAATTTTGATTTATTATCAATATTCTGAACCCTTGCTATCTCGATAACGGCTCGTTCGTTCGGCACGGGCAAACTATTATTTTATTCAGCGTAAAAAACTTAGTACAAATATGTTAATAACATGAAATTTTGATTGGCCAATGTTGTGGTAGAATTTTAAAAAGTTTGAAAAATAGACTTGGTAATGCGGGGGTTAGGCGCTACTATCCATGTTGCCAGTTTGTGTACGTGACATCCTGTCGGGCTGGCTACCTGAATTGACAGACTGCATTCTCAATTCAGGTAGACAGATTCAGGCAACATGGGTAGTAGCGCCCACCCCCCGCATTACCCGTCTACTTTTCAAATTTTTAAAAATTCTACCACAACATTGGCCAATCAATAATTCATATTATTAACATATTTGTACTAAGTTTTTTACGCTGAATAAAACGATAGTTGGCCCGTGCCGAACGATCGAGCTGTTACCGAGATAGCAAGGGTTCAGAATATTGTTAATAAATCAAAATTTAAATAACGTACGAATTTGAAATTTCTTAGAATATATACTTTGGTTTTTCGAAAAATGCATACTTAGGTTGGAAACTCAAAAAATCCCATTTGTTTACTGATTTTGATGAAAAAAACACCCAGAAAATCACTAATTACCACTAAATTAAGCGTTGTACAAAAAAGTGTTTGTAATTAAGTTGTAGGTTTTTAAGTGTTGTCCAACTTTAAGTCATATACACTTTCGCCCTAGAACGGGGTTTAAGGCCACAATTTTTAAAAAAGCTTTTTCTACGAGAGCACAGCCTTTCCAAGAATTTTACCAGCCATAGTGCTAATCCTATCTTGTAGAGTATAAAAAAAATGTAGTAGATGGAGTGATTTAAAGAAAAAATCGTAGGAGCTGTTTTAGAGAAAAAAAGAGAAAGTAAAAATTAATTTTAGTTACCGAATCAGACGATGCATGACAAATTTGAATTACACGACAATCCTCTCGTACAAAACATGTAGCCTACACTAGGGCGATACCGAGTACTCAGCACAGACATTTAAAACGCCTCTGGCCAAGAGATCTTCTTGGCCAACTGTGGGACTGTGGTGATGACTGCACGCTCCTTCAAGTAAATCAAGTTATGGAACACTAGCTTCACATTTATAAATTGTTGTATTAATATAATAACAGATACTAAATTTCAATTATGTGTCAAAAAAAGTAACGATCAAGGAAAATAAGACAAGTTTTTATATGTTGTATCATGCTATTTTTTCCGATGGGTAGTTTCTGAAATAGAGATCTTCAGACACAACGGACTTCTTTCGTGGCGAGGACTATAGTACCGAATTGTATAAGGGACAGAAAATCTTGTTCCGAATAGTTGATACAGAGTTGCCGTATGTTTTAGTCGATTTCTAAAATGAAATGGACTAATAAAGTCAGCCATGACGCGTCTTAAACAAACATTTTTCAAATGTTCATCGATTCTGCAGTAGAGATGCCAAAAGTTAAGTCCTGTAAAATTGGGTAGTGGGAGTCGATCCCAGGACCTTTATGTCAGTACCTGATTTATAACCTTGTTAAGCCACCGAAACGATCTCGTATTATTTATGTAATTTTGTACATGTAAATTTATACTTAAGTAAATAATTTAAATATTTGTACTCGGTTATTGAGTGTAATGTGATGTGATAATGTGGTCTTGAGGGGTGGTTTTTGATCGATTTACTGAGTAGGCTAATGGTAGGATTGGAGGGGTGTCTTATTATTTAGGCAGAACTCACTCAATATGTTCCGTACTTGTTCTACTGGGTGATTCAAAAGCCTTGCCGCATTTTTGTTGCCTTAAAATTCTCGAAATTTATTCATAACGTTGTACTAGTAAACGTTTTGTATTCTGGTGTCTTATGATTTACCTGTACTATCCTACTTTTACCTTTCTACGAGGACCGTTTTATATTTCAACCTCCGATAGGGTATAAATAAAAGGCAAGTTAATACAGTACACCTACAGCCATTTTTAGATGTAATCACCTTGACGATGGAGGTATTTATTGTACCTATGGTCAAGCTATCCAATACCCTCTTCATAAAATGTTGCCGCCAATGAATTTAAATGAGTCTTGACTTGTCTTCAAGCTCCTCTGGAGTTCATGCAGCCTGGGACCACGATTAATGCAGCTGTTTATTGTGAAACTTAACGAAGTTTGCGATCACCCGATATACAGTTATGACCAAGCACCGAGTGACTTCCGTTTTTCCCTGAACTGAAGAAGTGGCTAGGTGGGCAGTGCTTCCAAACTAATGAGGAGCTTCAAGACAACGTCAAGACTCATTCTAATAAATTAGCGGCAACATTCTATGAAGAGGATATTGGAAAGAGAAAAGCAAGTCCACAACTCTCAAATATGACAAATGTCTCTATTGTCGAGGTTATTATGTTGAAAAGTAGCCATAAGTGTTCTTAACTTTTTTTCTACCTTTCAAGGAATAGGGATATCTGCCTGTTCAGAACCTCTCAAATTTGCCCATCTCTTTCTCGGGCGTCCTCGTTCTCCCCTGCTCTCCGGTTTATAGCCCAGTGTCTGCTTAGATATCCCATCCTCCCTCATTCTGTTTACGTGCTCTAACCACTGCATTCTGTTCTGAGATACCTTGTCGTTTATAGAGATGTTGAGTTCTTTCCTTATGTCGGTATTCCTGTAACGATCTTCTCTACTACACCCATACGTATGTCGAAGAAATTTCATTTCAGATGCTTGCAATCTACTCTCCTCCCGCTTTGATGCACCCAAGTTTCACTGCCATTGAGTAGGGTCGGCACTGCTAATGTTTTATAAAATTTCACCCTCGTGTTTTTGCTGGTGCTATTTTTTAAAGTGCGGTGGATAGTTCCGCATATTTGCTGAAATCGGTGCATCTTATTGTAAGCATCTTTATCCTGTTGGTATGTAATGTTGCAACCTAGATACTAAAAGTGGGATATCTTTTCCAAAATATTATTATCTACAACAATTTTGCTTCTGACTGGCTCCTCCCCTCTGAATGTCATTACCTTTGGCTTCTTCGTAGAAACTGTCAACTTATATTCTTTGCAGAGTTTGTTCACCATGAAAAGTGCTCTCTGCAGGTCATCCTCATTCTCCTGTAGCACTATCAGGTCATCGGCAACAGCCCGTGGCTGTTGCTTAAATTCTTAGGGTGGTTGTGCTGTAATGGTAAAAAATGAATTTTTTTCATATTTCGGCCTTTATATGCATTTCAGGGCAAATGTGTATATAATCAAAGGTATTATTGGAAATTTAACAACCTACAAGTTTTAACTAAGAATTTTCAGATGTTGGTTTTACTTTGTGTCTTCCGCTCATGATTAAAATTAGATTATGTATTTAATTTTTCATTGTTTCAATGATTAAACATACGTTATATTTTTCATTATTTACATTGGCGAGAGAAGAGAACGTCGTGTGAGTGTTTCACATTAGATTTTTGTACTACATTCATGTCATGTGTAAAAGAGTTGTGTATTTTTGAAACATCCGTTAGAAGGAACATAATGGAATAAATCTTTGTACCATAACATCTATTGAAAACATTATTGTACCTACAGTATTTGTGACCATATTCTCTACACCGCTGTTCTCGCAGGCACACAGGGCTGGCAGCTCAGTACAAAAAAGTGATTTCGTAAATGTCATGCAATATTCTAAGCGCCCTGTACCGTAATCTATCGATGCATGTTTTAGTGCGATTTTCCTATTCTCTTCTAAAATAGCCTCACCTCCCTCCTTCGACTCCCTTACCTTACTTAATCGGAAATTGTACTCGCTACCCCATTCTCTCTCTTTAAAGTATCTCCCTACTCTTACTCCAGTGTTTTCATGTTGTTCTAAAGTGAAATGTTGTCATTTCCAATCTTTCGTTTGTATCTTACCACTGATACCATTCATCGTGAAGATCCTCCTCTCTTCTCTCTCTCTTGCTGTCTCTCTCTTTTCCTTAAGTAACGGTTGTTTCAAAAGGGACGCAAACAACATTAAAAGAGTAGAAGTAATGCAAAGTATTTAAATTTCATATCAGTTGACAAAATTGTATTCAAGGTTAACAGCTTGTCACAGTTGACATATCGGTATTGTGCACCAGTGATATTCCAGTATACATTCGTCTGAATTTTGTTAACGATTTTGTTTTCCATATACCAACTGTCACCGGATGGCAACATTAAGTGGCGAGGAAAAACCTTAAATTTTTGGTGGCCCTGAGAAGGGTCGGTTTGTGTGTTTCTGCCGGGTGGGTAGAGTTGGTTGATGACCCTGAAAAGGGCCGGTGAAAACATTAAGGAGTCGGTTCTGAGAAGAACCGCTTTGTTGGTCTCGATGGAGACCGGCCGCGGCTTTTGCTGCAGCCCTGAAAACGGCCGGTTAAAACCTTAGTGAATTGGTCTTGAGAAGGACCGCTGGGTTGGTCTCGAAAGAGACTGATGATGAAGGCAGCGTTTGGCTGTGGCGACGGCTGCTGAGGTGCTTGCTGCTGCGTCAAGTCCCAAAATATCTTCCTTCTTTCTCTCGTGGATCCAGTCGGTCGATCTTAGTCGCAGTTGCAGAGCGCAATGACGTTCGGTTCAATGCTGTGCTCTTAAATAATAACCGAGATCGCTGTGGTAGGGGCGGTTACTACCCCTCTGAATTGGCGACTAAAGTCTGTCGACATGCTGTCAAATATTGTCGGTCGGCAACACAGTAACTAATTAGACGGTAACAAAACTTATGTTCATTGTTAAGACTTATTTCACTTATAAATCTAACGAACGAGTAAAAGGTGAGTTTCAAGTAATATTTCCAAATTCTTCTCTTCCGAATAGCCGACAATCTACCGTTTGTTAAATAAACTTAATGAGACTGGGAGCGTACAAGATTTCAAAAGCACATCTCATGGGTTCATGTAATAGGGCCTTTATTTTTTGACAAATCTGCGGATGGTGTGGTATAAAGGGACTTAATCCATCAGTTTATTAATAAATTAGATTTACACTAATCTAAAACTTGCTGTACTTCCGATGATACCCTAGACATGTTAACGGTATTTGTTTGGCTATCGTTTTGATTTTCATCATGAGTAAATGACGTTCAATAAATATCAACCTCTGTTGGATTTCGATTTTGATGAGCAAAGTACAAAAATTTTTATTAATTGACGCCAAACTACGCACTAAAAAAAAACGCTTAAAATAAAAGTTACGTAGTTTTATTTCATGTTATTTTTATTTCGTTTTCTTGCCTATATGAATATATGAAGGAAAGTATTGTTTTCATGTCGATTTTTCGAAATCGAGTTCTTACCGGATGTATAAGTTTTCAGACTCCCAACCCCAAAAAAAAAAAAAAAAAATTTTTAGCGATTGGTCTGTGTGTGTGTGTGTGTGTGTGCGTGCGCGCGTTTGTGCGCGCGCGCGAGTGTGAACAAAATATCTTAAGAACGGAACATCGTACAAAGTTAAAACTTAAGTTAGGTACCACTAGAGGACCCGACACCAACTTTCATCAAAATCTGTCAACCGGAAGTAGAAGTTTATTCGTGTAATTTTTCACTTTTTTGCGATTTTCTCAAAACGGCTCCTACGATTTTGTTTGCTCTAAAAGATAAGGTAGGCGCGATATCTGCTGAAATTCTTGGGGAAGCTGTGTAAAAATCTGTGTGAAAGTCTTGGGGAATCTTGTAGAGAAAAATAATTTTTTTTTAAAGATTGCGGCCTTAATATCCATTTCAGAGCAAAAGTGTATATAGTCAAAGTTGTAGAACATTTAAAAACCTACAATTTTTAATGTATACATTTCTTTGTATAACGCTTAGTTTAGCGGTAATTAGTGATTTTGTTTTTTTTTCATGAAAATCTGTAAAAAAATTGATTTTTTTAAGATTTCGGCCTTAGTAGGTCTATGCATTTAACTACAAAAGTGTATATAATCAAATTTATAGGAAATTAAAAGATCTGTAACTTTTATTTGAAGCATTTTTCTTTACAGAGCCTAGTTTAGAGTCAACGAGTGATTTTTCCGTGTTAATAAGCCAAACTTATGTTGGTTTTCATTTTGCATCATTCAGTCATAATTAAAATTAGGTTATTTTTTTGAGGTTAGGTTTTGTTTATTTCTAATGTTTAATTACTAATGTTAAGTTATATTGTTCATTATTTGCATTGGCAAGAGAAAGTTGTGTGAGTGTTTCAAACCAGATTTTTTAAAATGTACCTAATTATAAATTTCAAGCAGAGATGATAAAAATCTGATAATAACGTTTTTAGAATGGACAACTTAAACACTCAGTTGTATGTTTCAATAAAAAAAAACAGGTCTACTAAACTGTGAACAAAATAAATAAATAAAACTAAACTTCACTGAACGGTGCATTAATATCTTGAAACATGAAGTAGTTGAAGCTGAAGATGGTAAAAAATTGGCTAGTAGAAGGAGGAAAAAAAGATTAACATGTAAAGGTAAGTAACATTATTTGTAATGTTATATTTTATAACATTGATTAAATATACTTATAACCTGAAATGGATAAAATGATAATAAAGAGGGAAATTAAGGACGTGAAGAAGCTATTCTTTAACAGTTTTGTTGACACCTGGTAAAAAAAAAACGGTTAGGTGGATACTAGAGAGAATGTTTATGAAAACGCCTATGACAGCAATAGTAAAAAAAGCGATTCATTCGTAAAAACAGTAAATCAAACATTTCTAGTCATGTAATTAGGCCTAAGCTATAGGCAATATTACAGGTCATATTTTTATTTCTTATAAGGTTTATGAAGAAAACATTTTCTCGGAATAAATTACACCTTACAAAATGTATTTAGAAACTGCACGGTAGTGAAATGTACGAGTAGTGTCTCACTGTTGAGGTTGGCAGCATTGCAAGTATTTCACTTCCCTTCCTCACAGCCCATCCATACACAAAAGGCAATCTCGTGACTTCAGTAACTATACGTATTTAACACATTCGAGTACTATTGAAGAACCTCGCACTCCTTATATTTCTGGTTTTGGAGTACACAACGTTACTGATACGTGATAACTGTTTTATTGGTATTATTATCGTTCACAAGATAAAATGTGTTAGTTTTTAATTAAATAATCATTTTTTTTATTGTTAATTAAACTTGTAGTACACCTAATATTAAGTTACGCTTTATGTAACGGCCTATATAATGCCACCGGATGGCGACATTAAGTGGCGAGTTAAACCTTTAATTTTTGTGGCCCTGAAAAGGGCCGTTTAAGCGGTGATCGTCTTGATGTGGAGCGTCGGTCGTAGTCGTCGTGGCGGTCGAGGAGCTGGGCGACACGGCGTGTCGTCGTCCAGCGGAGACGTCATCTTCTTCCCTCGCAGTAGTGCGTCGATGGCTGCTTCGTCGGATTCGGTGGGCGTAAGGCTCGGTCGAGGGACCGCTGTGGGCATCGCTCGCGGCAGCGGGCGATGACTGTCCGGTCGACGGCTTACGGTGACGGGTCGGCGACCCCTGTCCTGTGTAAAGACCTCTGTCGGTGCGCTGCTGAAAGGTTTGTCGGTATGCCGCCAAAGGACCTACCGCGCCGAGAAAGGCCGGAAGAAGTATTGAAGGCCGGCAACACAGTAAATGATTTATTAGAAGGGGTGGCGGTGACAATAAGGTTAAAAATTTTGGTACAACCATTTTTAACACAATAACACAGCTCCTATGATTTTCAGTAGACATGGCGCTTACCGTATCATAGAGAACAAAGAAAATAAAGTAAATGAGGTGATTTTAAAAATCATAGGAGCGTTTTTTGAGAAAATTACAAAAAGTAAAAAATTGCACAAATAAACCTTCGGTTTGACCGATTTTGATGAAAATTTTAGTATTGAGTCGGGCCACCACGCGGTAGCTAACATAAGTTTCATATTTCAACTTTAATCGATATTCTACTCGTGTGATATTTTGTTGATTTATTTACAGACCAATCAGTAATAACATGGTTTTTGGGCTCAGGGGATCTGTAAACGTATGTTTTTGGTGAAAACGATTTTTAAAAAATCGACATGAAAATATCATTTTCCTCACATAAGCTATATTTCATACTGGTACGGAAAGATAAAGTAGAAAATCTGGTAATTTATTGCAATGTAAATAATCAAAAATAAAACCTATTTTTAGTCATGAATAACCATTGTAAAATAAAAAACATAAACATAGGTCTAACCTACTATCGGTTTCATAATCATAGACACCCGAGTTTGAACCCTTGCTCCTCCAAAACTATGAGTCGGATTTCAACATACTTTACATCAAAATTTAGCTCATTTTATTCTGCGTTTACATATAATAGTCATATATATTTTTAATATTATTTGAAAATTGCCATATCGAGGTTGGAAGAAAAAAGACCCGGTATTTTTGCTACCGCAACAAATTTTATACGTTTGGAGACGTGTAACATGAAAACTATTTGACCGAAAAGTTTGAAATTTTAACACAACGTAGACAATTATACTCTTACAGTGAGTACGAAATTTCAAATTGATACGTTATTTAAATTTTGATCTATTAACAATATTCTGAACCCTTGCTATCTCGGTAATCGCTCGATCATTCGGGACGGGTAAACTATCGTTTTATTCAGCGTAATAAACGTAGTACAGATATGTTAATAACATGAAATATCGATTGGCCAATGTTATGGTAGAATTTTGAAAAGTAGATGGGTAATGCGGGGGGTGGGTGTTACTATCCACGTTGCCTGAATCTGACTGTCTACCTGAATTGACAATGCAGTCTGTCAATTCAGGTAGACAGTCCGGCAGGATGTCACGTACCCAAACTAGCAACGTGGATAGTAACACCCACCCCCCGCATTACCCATCTATTTTTCAAAATTCTACCACAACATTGGCCAATCGATATTTCATGTTATAAACATATCTGTACTAAGTTTTTTACGCTGAATAAAACGATAGTTTGCCCGTGCCGAACGATCAAGCGGTTACCGAGATAGCAAGGGTTCAGAATATTGTTAATAAATCAAAATTGTAATAACGTATGAATTTGAAATTTCGTACACCCTGTAAGAGAATAATTGTCTACGTTGTGTTAAAATTTCAAACTTTTCGGTCAAATAGTTTTCGAATTACACGTCTCCAAACGTATAAAATTTGTTGCGGTAGCAAAAATACCGGGTCTTTTTGTCTTCCAACCTCGATATGGCAATTTTCAAACAATATTAAAAATATATGACTATTAACGGTAAACGCAGAATAAAATGAGCTAATGTTTGATGTAACGTATGTTGAAATCCGACTCATAGTTCTGGAGATTTAAGGGTTCAAACTCGGATGTCTATGATTATGAAACCGATAGTAATTTTAATCATGAGTGAATGACGCAAAATGAAAATCTACCTTTATAAAATTTTAAAATACGTAAATAGCCTAACTAATTGACGCTAAACTAAGCTCTGTAAAAAAAATGTTAGAAATAAAAGTTTTAGGTTCCTTACTGTCTATAACTTTGATTATTATACACTTTGGCCCTTAAATGCATATTATGGCGGCAATCTTAAAAAAATTATTGTGAGAATACCGCCTCCCCCAAGAATTTCAGCAAATACTGCGCTTACCCTATCTTTTAGAGCACAAAAAATCTAGTAAATGAGGCGATTTAAAAAAATCATAGGAGCCGTTTTTAATAAAATTGCAATACAGTGAAGAATCACACGAATAAACTTTAAGCCCACTTCTGGTTGACCGATTTTGATGTTCGTGTCGGGACCTGTAGTGGTATCTGACTTAAGTTTCAACTTCGTACGCTATTTCTTTATTTTGTTCACACACAGACCAATCGCTAAAAACATGTTTTTGGGTTCACGGGGGCCTGAAAACGTTTATAGTTTACCGTGAAAAATCGACCTGAAAACAGTAATTGCCTTCCGTAGATTATTTATATAGGCAATGAAAAAGTAAAACAAAATTATGTAGTATAGGTCTATACCTATAATATTTTCCAATTTTGTCCTTCAGATAACGTTAGTAAAAATTTTCTTACTTTTTCATAGAAATCTTTGAAGTTGATCGGATAACAACAAAGATGTTAATAGAATGGAAAATGATATATTTTGTTTCCATAGAATAAGCATATCACATTTTGTCTCGCCTTATTTACGATTGATCCGTTTTTCGGTACCTTTGTGTTCATGGTTAGTGGTAGAACGGGGAGCCAGTCTGGAAAATCCAATATCAAAGATAGAGTTGGAAAATGACCGCAAGCAATTTTCCGCTAGAATGAATTTTCCGACAATGTAAACTACTCGGAAGGAAATTTTAGATCTCTCTACTGTATGATATAACTGATTTTCTATACTTGCAACGCCGTTTTCCAATTAATTTGACGGTAGATCGTATTGAATTTGTCAGGAATTTTGTTTCGAAGTTTTATTTTTTAATCCGTTGTACTCGATTTATAAAGTTCACCAGGTGTGGTGTAGTGGTCAGCGAAACTGTCTTCTACACTGTACGGTCCCGGTTCGACAACAAACAAGCTTTCAATACCCGATTTAAAGCGGGTGTACTGCACTTACATTTCTTTTACTATCTCATTCCCTATATGAAATATAGTGCAACAAATAACCGTAGGTTTGTTCGGGATCTGGTATGATAAATAATAAACAGACTAACTTTAAATGATATTAAATAAATGTTACTAATAAAAACAATGTTACTAATATTTTTTAATGTTTTAATGTTACTAATAAATACTATTAGATTACATAAAATAAATCAATTACAAAACTTAAGCTTAAAACTAGACTTGATTAATATTAGATTAATATTTTATTTTGATTAATATTTTAAAAACCAAAACAACAATCGAATTACCTGTCCTTAACCACGTGTTATTACCATCCGTACGCAATTACACTATTAACGTTGTTCATAACCGGTCCGGTAACAACACTATTTCGAACGGTCCGACACTTTCCATTCATGATTCAGGTATTGACTGAGCCGACTATAAAGACGTTGGCGATGTTGGTAACGTGCTCGCCTCTCATCACGCGGTCTTGGGTTCGAATCCCACTCGGGCATGGCATTTTTTCATACGTTACAAAAATTCATTTCATCCTTCACCGTCTGCATTAGCAGCAATTTGCAAAACAGTCGGACGTTAAACCAAAAAAAAAAGACTATAAAGACGCTGTTGTTATACCTGCGGTCTCATAGTGAATGTAGTTTAGCGTCAGTTGTAACCCTAAACTTAGCTCTATAGTAAAAAAATGCTCTAAATAAAAATTGTAGGTTTTTTAATTTTGTATAACTTTGATTGTACTATACACTTTTGTCGTAAAATGCATACTAAGGCCGCTATTTTTAAAAAAATCCCATTTTCTAACCGATTTTGAAGAGCAAAATATAAATAATCACGAATTGACGCTAAACCAAGCGTTTAGAAAAAAACGTTTCAAATAAAAGTTGTAGGTTTTTTAATGTTCTACTTTAATAGTACACCTTTGCCCTTGAATGACTATTAAAGCCACAGTCTTAACACTTTTTTTTACACGAGAGCATAACCTTCTTAAAAATTTAAGCGAATATGGCTTATTATATTTCCATAACATTTTTCATATTTTTAAGTCAAAAAGAGGTCAATTTTCATTCATTGCGTCATCATTCATGGATTCGGCTGGTTTGGACCTCTAGAGGCGTTACTAAGTAAAACGAAGAGTTAGGTGGTTCACAAATGTCTTCCTCATCGAGTTGTAAAGTATGCTTATCACCATGGCAGGCTTCTGAAAAGTATCTACTTCCACCGTGTAAATGAGACCTTCACTTCATTCACCACAGGGTCTGACTATTATGAAATCCATTATTCTTAGAGGAGATAACCCTGATTAGTGTCTTTTACCCATCTACCTCTTCTGTTATTAAATGCTTGATTTATAAGTGCCTGATCATGTGATAAGAAACAGAACTATTTTTTGTAGCACATAACTCATGATTAAAATTAGGCTATGTTTTATTATTTTACATTGTTTTACTGTATTGTTTCCTTCTTTATTTACACTGGAAAGAGAAAATAGTGAGTATTTCACACCAAATTTTTACACTAGATTAAAATGTTTATTTATTATGGAAGTTCAATCTAAATTGAAATGGTGAGAGAAATTTACATTTTATTTTTTCTTTAACACTTGAATGTAGATAAAAAAGAAAGAAAATCAAATGGAGAAATAATGAGTACTGATTTTTTTTTAGAAAGAAATAACATGTAGCTAATAAAGTTCGATGCAAGTATCTAGTTAGAAATAAAATTGCATGAATTTCTAAGAAGATGAAAAACGTCTGACGTGACCATGCATAATATCTATATGGTGTCCAAAAAATCTTTTGTATTATTAATTCCTGTCGCTTTTGTGTCTTTCTCACTATATGAAGTATGGATTATGTATACCTGATTTTCTCATTCATGCCCCTTTGAAGCCAAAAATGTGATGATATTTAAAAATAAATGCAGTTTGCAATCGTATGCTGAACCATGTTAATTAACATTTTGTCACCGGATGGGTACATTGATACATTGGTACCGGATGGGAGTGTGGTGGGAGGACCTTTAATATAGGGTGTTTAAAAACCTCGATTTTTAATGTAGTACAAGTTTAGTTGGTAGTACAATACCAGTACAGTTTGAGTTTAGTCCGTTGAATGTAGATTTTTCTCGTATAGGGACAATTTTAGAACACGTGAGGTGACTTCAGAAGTTTCTGGAAGCTCTTTTTGCATTCCACATTCTCAGCATTCGTTCATTGTAGGCTTTCTTCACTCGGTGGTCTGTTTTTGTTCTTCATGGGAATCCTTAAAGTCCGTAATTAGTTGTCTGAATTCGATTCGGTTTATTCCAGTTTTCTCAATATTCTTTGTGACTTCATTAAAAAATTTATCAAACACCTTAAGTCTATTGTTTAGTGTCTTAAAAATTTGTTTTGTCAACCAGTTGTCATCCATTCTGTACAGGTGTCCGTAAAATTTTAGTCTTTTTTTAATGTACTATCTTCGGATTCATTATCTTGCCGAGGATCTTTCTCCCAAATTTCTCTGCTTCTCTTAGAGCAGTCTGCCGGGTCATTCTGTGGCACTCACTCGCTTACAGACACTCGGATTTTATCATAGTATTATAATGTCTAATCTTGGATTGTTTTGAGAAAGCTTGCTTCTTATAAAAAAGGTGAGTTCCTCCGAGTGTGCCGGCCATCTCTCCTCGTTTCTTGTTGAATGTGGTAAAAAAATTGTATTTATTTTTAATCCCTAATAAGTGTACATTGCAATCGATTTAGAACAATAGATAACCTCATGATTCAATCAGAGGATGATATGTATGACATGTAATGAGTTGTAGTCTTGTATAGACTCAGTGAGTGTAGTTAAGAGTTAAGTTCTTGACGTGAATGCAGAATAAATAAAATAATGACGTATTAAAATAAACTGTAGGGTGTACAGTCTTCTGTGACTTCTACATACTTCTGTAAAATGATGTAGTCTGTACAGTCTTCTGTGTGTTTCACTGTTGTCAAGGCGATTGATGGCGTTTGGATTCTGACGATTTTCAAGCCGGTTTGGTCACTGGTGCAAAATTTCTTTATTTCTTCGTGTACTGTGGGAGTGTTCGGGTCTCTGTGTATTATAGTGTTGGGTATGTACCAAGGCGAGTCTGTGATGTTACGAAGTATTTTGACTGAAACTTTTGAATTATTTCAATGTTACTGTGACTTTTTGTGCCCCAGAGTGGTATCCCGTATGTCCACTCAGCTTTAAGTACTGTTTTATAAATTAATAATTTGTTTTGTGCCAATAATTTGGATTTTCTGTTAAGCATTCAATGCAGCTTTAGGTATTTGAGATTTAATTACTTCTTTTGCTCCATATGTGAGTCCTCCATGTTAGACGCCTGTCCAGGTGGCGGCCAAGATATTTCACTGTATCTTGGAGAGCACAAACAATGTAGTAAATAAGGCGATGGGGGTTAGAAACGCCCGCCAGACGTCTACCCCCTTGTGCGTACGATATGTTGGATAAAATGTGTGTAGATATGTGAGTTGTATCTGAATACTCCGTGGGAAGATCAGTATAGTTTACTGTACGTTTATTAAAAAAAACTTTTGAATATAAATATAGGGTGCAATTTTGGGAAAGTCGTAGCTTCAAGTACTTCGGAGAGATAATACAACCAAAGACTAACGAAAAGGAAGTGAACAGCTGTAGAAAAGGAAATATGACCGGTGCACTCCGAGGAACTAACCACTCGTATAAGAAAAAAGCACTTTCAAGACAAGCCAAGATTAGACATTAAAATACTGTGATAAAACCTGTGTGGCTGTACGCGAGTGAGTGCCGTAGAATGACCGGGAAGACTGGTTTAAGAGTAGCAGAGGAATTTGAGAGGAAGATCCTCTGCAAAATAATTGGTCCGAAAATAGTACACGGTCAATATAGGTTACAAGGTCGAGAAGAACTGAAGGAAAATTAACGACTAAATTTTACGAACGGTTGTATAGAATGGGTCACAACCGGTTGACTAAATACATTTTTAAGACACTAAACATAGACGTAATGTGGTCAGATAAATGGTTTAAAGAAGTCAGAAAAGATATTTAGAAAACCGGAATAAACCGAGAATAGCTAATGAACCGAACCAAATTCAGGCAAATAATTGCGGACTTTAAGGGCTTCCATGAAGAGCAAAAACTGAACACTGGATGGACAGAAGAAAGGAGAAAAGCATACAGTGAACGAATGCTGACAATATGGGCTGCAAAAAGAGCTTTCAGGAACGTCTAGTCACCTCACGTGGTTTAAAATTAGCCATATACGAGAAAACAAAAGTAGAGTGCAAAGACCTTTTATTTCATAATTTGAGAACAACCATATTATACTATTTAATGTAATATTTGTAATCTCATTGCTAGAGACAAAAAGCAGGCTCAGTTGTCAAGTGATGTGCGTAAAAATGCATGAAAAAATATTTTTTTTTAGTATGGGTAATGAAGATGTAGGGACTAGTTAATATGTAGTGTTAAGAAACAATATGTGTAAAAAAGTAGGAGAAGCGTTATGTTGATATGTGTGTATGTACTCGCTGTCTAAAAAGTTTTGTGACATAAAATCACCAACTGTTTTTACTTTCTCTTGCTCTTTATGGATATTGTCGGCGACCGGCGCCGACGACACGCGGCAAAACCTTGCTTGCGGATTTGGCGGCCTTGAAAGAACCGTTTAATTGTTTAGGGGTGCTGAGAAGGACCGTTATATGTAGCGGATTGGTGACCCTAAAAAGGGCCGTTGTGGATGCTCGGAAGCGGCGAGCCGGCGTGTTGAGAGCGGTGGTCGAAAAGTGATGGCTCGGATACCGGGTTTAGGTCTAGCTCTCCCTCAGCGGCTGTTGAGTCCTCACTGCAGCGTGACAGTGGTGGCCCCCGGAGCCCCGCAGTGTCGGGTTGGCGTAGGCCGCTGGCCGACGTGATTCTTTCCGGTCCTGCGCTGAACTCATCTTCACCGTGGTGTCATCAGGCATGCACGGGCTTCCTTCAGCGGCCGGGTAGTCAAAGGCTGACCGGTACGGGAATGTAGCGTCCGCCACCGTTAGCATCGACCAGGGATGGTGAGTCCGGTCTCGGCTGGGCTCTTCTTTTTCCGTCGGGAGCTGGATGGCGAGAGTCTCTTGCAGTTCAGTGCGGTCGCTTAAATTCCGTCTGGCGAGTCAACTGCATGGTGGAGCTGAGTCACTGCTTGCTGCGCGTTGTAAGTACTCCCGGCGCCGGTTCTGGGACCATCTGCAGCGCTGATAATGGCGGGGCTGTCGGCGACAATATATAGGGTAGGAAAGTACTGTAGCATAGTTCCTGATAAGTCTAGAAATGGTTAATATGATGTGTTAATTATTTTAGAATATTTATTGTAAGAATTGTGTATTGTATGGAGTGGAGTATGTTGAACAAAGATAGTGAACTGCGATGAATAAGATGTTTTGCATAGGAATTCTAGGAAATCGAATATAGGAAAATGTTTTTTTAAATTTTGATTCTGTCTACGGGGTTCGAGAATATCGGGGATTTTGTTAGAATATATCGTAATTGAGACCGCAGGTATAAACGCGCTTAGCGCATTGCAGTAGTCCGTAAACACCTGAATCGTGAATGAACAATGTAGGACAGTTAGTAATAGCGTCGTTACGGGACCGGTTTTGAGTTACGTTGATTGTGCTTGGAGGTGGTAGCAAGTGTTTGTGGACAAGTATCGATTTGGTTCTTAAGAACAGTAATCTATTGTTAGTCAAGTTGGTCTAAGCTTAAGTTTTGTTATTGATTTATTTTATGTAATCAATTGTATTTGTTAGTAGGTTAAGTTTAATAAATTGTAATTATTAATTTTATCAATAAATAATTGTAGTTTATCTGTTTATTTATTATTTATTATACCCAGATTCCGAACGAACCTATTTTTAGGTGTTGCTGTATTGTCCATTGATGTCGAAATCATGTCATTTTGTCGAAGTTGTTACTTTGACTCTCCTAAATCGAGTTACGAATTTTAAAAATTTAATAAAGTTTGAGAAAAAGGTTGTATTAGACAAAAAAATAAAGAAAGCCAGCTCATCTGCGGAGAATGAACGAAGACAGATTGCCCCAGAAGATTTGGCGATGGGTTCCAGCTACACGGAGGAAGCGAAGACAACAAAAAAATGAACAGATGGGGTGTTATACAATATGGAAGCCTATGATGAGAGATATCGAAAGAAGAGGTCTAAGGGATGAAGATTTGTTCAAATAAAATTAATGGTGGTTTTGGGTTTTCGTAAAGGGTCTACAAATAATAATAATAATAAGTAAATGGTTTTATTTTTACTTTCTCTTGTCCTGTATATAGCCTGTGGGGAAAAAGTATTGTTTTTAGGACGAGTTTTCACGAGAAATACACGTTTTCAGGCTTCCTGAAACAAAACAATTACAGCAATTGATGTGTGTGCGCGCGCGTATGTGAACAAAATGTTGTACGAAGTTAAATCATGGAACTTACATTAAGTACTAGGTGACCCGGCACGAACATATTCATGAAAATCGGTCAACCGGAAGTAGTAGTTTATTCGTACGATTTTTCACTTTTTGCGATTTTATCACAGACGGCTTCTACGATTTTTTATAAATCGCTTCATTTGCTGTACAAGTTAGGGTATAGCGCCACATCTGCTAAGATTCTTGAAGGTTGTGCCCTCGTGGTAAAATATTCTTTTTAAAGATTTTGGCCTTAATATGCATTTAAGGGCAAAAGTGTGTATGTAACTAAATTTGTAGAAGATTAAAAAACGACAACTTTATTTCAAATTTTTTTTACAACGCTTAGATTAGCGTCAATTAGTGATTCTCCGTATTTTGCTCATCAAAATCAGTAAAAATATGGGATTTTTAAGATCGCGGCCTTTGTGTGCATTTTAGGGCAGATGTGTAATTAAAATCCTACAACTTTTATTTCAATAGTTTTTTTTTACAGAGCTCAGTTAGCGTCAATTAGTGATTCTGTATTTGTAAGTCGAACAGAGGTTGATTTTCATTAAGCGTCATTCACTCATGATTAAAATTAGGTTATGTTTTTCTTATTACATTGTTTACTCATGATTAAACTTATGTTATATTGATCATTATCTATCGTGTTTGTTTAACACCATATTTGATAAGTTTGAATATGTAGGCAATTTATTGAATATTGACTAAGTATATATTAGCTTTTGTATTACCCTATACTCTGTATATTTAGATTAATGGACTTTTTTTAGCTATGACAACATCGTTCATGCTTCCAGCTACAGCTGCAAATGATTTCTTATTTGTTTTTTTCTATGTAAACTTTTAAACAAAGACAATTATCTAACAAAGATTCTGTGTAATTCTGTACTTGCCAAAGCCCACACTGAGTCACTCACTCGGCACTAATTTTCTAACTTGCCGATCACGTAGAAAAATGAAAGTGAGCAGATGTATTCATTAGGGTTTGACCAGAAAAAATAAAATATTTATATTTTGATCTTCTGTTTCTCTTTCTTTTTCTTGTTTTACTTCAGATGTTCTGTTCTTCTGAGGACGGTGACCAACATCAAGCTCACTTGAGTTTTTACGACGGCTCAAAAGAAAAGGGTAACCGAATTCACACCATACCACTCCCGAAGATTCCTTTACCATGATGTTCTACGACGTAGAATAAGCCAGATCGACGTAGAATTTACTTCAAATCTCAAAACCTCGAATCTTTTTATCTAATTTCGGTCCGTACAAAAAAACGAACTCATAACAACGGACCAGTCTATTTTTAGTGGAAGTCCAATATCCTTATTGCATAAGAATTTACTTATTTTTACTTTCTCCTGCCCTATATGAATGTATAAGGAAGGAAAGTATTTTTTCATGTCGATTTTTTCTAAGTCGATTTTTCACCGGAAATAACACGTTTTCAGGCCCCATGAACTCTAAAAACATGTTTTTAGCGATTGGTCTGCATGTGTAAACACAATATCTCAAGAACGGAAATCGTACGAAATTGATACTTGAAACTTCAATTATGTACAACATGGGAACCTGACGCGAACATTTTCATCGAAATTGGTCAACCAAAATAGTTTATTCGTGTGAATTTTCACTTTTTGTATTTTTTTTAAGAATGGTTCATACAATTTTTTTAAATCGCTTCATTCACTACATTTTTATGCTCTACACGGTAGATTTAGCTATGTCTGGTGAAATTCGTGAGGGCTATTGCTCGTGTGGTAAAAAACCGGTTTTTATAAACATTTTCGGCCTTAATATGCATTTTAGAGAATTTTTAGGTTATCAATGTCATAGAAAATTAAAAAAACTACAATTTTTGTATTAACAATTTTTTTATATTACTTAGTTCAGCTTATTAGTGATTTTCTCATCAAAATAAAAAAAACCGGTATTTTTTAAGTGTTGCCTTAGTATGCGTTTTATGTCAAAAATATATAATTGTAATCAAAGATATAGAAAATTTTAAAACCTATAACTTTTATTTCAAGCATCTTTTTTCTGCAGAGGCTAATTTAGCGTCAAAATGATAGATTTTCTGTATTTTCAAGTTGAACACAGTTTGATTTTAATTTAGCATCTTTCACTCATGGTTGAAATTAGGTTGTTTTTTATATTTTTATATTATTTACAGTTTGTCTATAACTGTATATATTTTACTGTACAGTTTATTTTTCATAAAAAAGTCAATAGTTATTCAGTGTTGTCAATTTGTCAACAGAATGTTTGATCAGGAACCAATATGATCAGTAGAGTAATTAACACTTCACCTAAATTTAAATTAACATAATTTAAAATAAGTTATTAATTACATTAAATATTAACTAACATATAGTTTTTGTTTCTTGTTTTGTTTCAGATGAACGTAAAATAAAAGCGGCATATTTTCTGCCGCAAAAACGATTGAAAAATCAACAAAATATAATAACCAATAAAACCTAAGACAATATCCTCATAATACATCTAAAAATTGATCGAAAACCCATTAAAAGACAAAAATGGATCATAGTGTAAAAGCGATGAATTCGCATCGGAAATTAGTATTATCAAGACTTTTAAACCGAAGACGTTTTGAGAATGATGAATTGGAGTTGTTATATCAAAGGTATATTTTTAAGTTGCAGCATGCGTCAGTGGCGTCAGTTGTTGGATTATTTGTGCTGTTGACTGGCGCTTTGGCAAATCTGAGTTTCATTTACACTCAAATACCAACGGCTCAGAATATATACCATATATTACATTGCCTTTTATTTATATTGTTATTAGTCTTTCTTAATACTAAATTAATGCAAGATGCATACCTTTTATGGGTTTGTTATGCCATTTTATTTTTCTGCGCCACTTTTTGTGCAGTTGCATTACCTTTACCGTTTTCCTCGTCGTCTTCATCTTCAACAATGACTTCATCTTCGATGTTGACTTCAACGACTGATTCCTCATCTTCTTCTCCGTTACGTGTGGAAACTAGAAGAGTTTTAGCTGAAGGTGTTTGGCATATTTTATTTGTTGTCTTTTTGGCTTATGCCATGATGCCGTTGAAGACTTGGATTGCGGCGTTGTTTGGTATCTCAATGCCGTTACTTCATATAATTGTTTCTACTACTTTTAATACGGAATTTAAACATCTACTTTGGCAACAGGTAAGGATGAATATTTATTTCATTCTGTTACATTTTACTTTCTTACACTCTTATTAGATTTGATTTTGTATTTTGGCCTGTTAAAAATCGGTTTGTTAAGTAGAACCTCGAAAAGTCAACCGTTTGTGAAATTTTCAGGTTGTTGAGTTATCTAGAATGAGAAGTAAATGAAATCTAGTTTCTTTACAATTGTAAATTTTGTCTCTAGTAAGAACTTCCTTCTCAATTGACTCATGCAACCGTTTCTAAATTCACTTAGGCTCTGGATTAGCAATAATTGCAGAACAGTCGGACATTAAACCAAAACAAAAAAACTTACGCTCTGTTTGTTTGATGGTAGTTTTTCTTCACAATTGTAGAGTTCTCTTACCCCTTACCACCTCTTCAACAGTCAGGTTAGCCTGCACTAGCAGTAAGGCAATGATCATGAAATCTTATTGAAAATGTTAAGAGACATTAGGTGTTGGGGATGTAGAATTGAAATAGTTTTAATCTTACGTTATTGGTAGAATCCAGTGCGTAGAGATAACTACAGTTGTTAGGGGTAAACTTACGAAGATTGTATCTGGAAAGCTTGAAGTCGGAGCAGGTTCCACTCAATTCAAAGGGTTCAAAGGGTCAATTTTAAGTCTCATTTTGTTTCTATTGTACATTTATAGGTTGCCCAAAGTCATACCTAATTATAGCAGAGCTAATAATAACAGAGCTTTATTGTTTGCTGATGTTACTTCGGTAATCAATAAAAGTGTACTGGTAGATGCTCTTGAGTAAATGCACCTGTTAACTCAGCGTTCGTTTTACAGATTCTGAATCAAGTGTTATTAATAGTCAATGAAGAAAAGTGTCAATACTTGCATTTCAAAAACAAACATAACGTTAAAGAAAGTAGAGAAGTGGATGTATTTATTCACAATAATAGTCTAGAGCATGATGTAGAAACAGTGAAGTTCCTAGGAGTATCACTAGATAAATATAATCTATTTTTAGTATCTTAAAACGAGGAAGAAAATAGCCAATTCTTATTCAATTTTATTCTTTATTGAAATTTGATATATTCATTCAAAAATAAATCTTTATAATGCATCCTGCAGTTTGAAATATTTCTATTTCATATAATGAATTAATATAATAATTTCACTAACCTTCTTTTTAAACTGCGTCACCTTTATTTTAGTCCTACTTACACGTGTTTCGGTGGATCCACCATCATCAGAGTAAATAAAAAATTGAAACTAAAAATTTTATTCATTTATTTAAAATTTACAGAAGATGATACATCTTCAGTCACTTGTATAAAAGTTTTATACAAGTGACTGAAGATGTATCATCTTCTGTAAATTTTAAATAAATGAATAAAATTTTTAGTTTCAATTTTTTATTTACTCTGATGATGGTGGATCCACCGAAACACGTGTAAGTAGGACTAAAATAAAGGTGACGCAGTTTAAAAAGAAGGTTAGTGAAATTATTATATTAATTCATTATATGAAATAGAAATTTGATATAGTATATACTTATTATTTTCACTTTTCATTGCGTAATTTTGTCAAATCCTGTTGTCTGATCTTTATTTTTTTGTATTCATTTTTGAGTATTTTTTAATTCTATTTGTGTTTCTCATGGACTGAGCTAGTTTTTGAGCAGTATTCATTTATAGGCCTACATTACTTTGTTAATGTTATGAAATTGGGCACACCACATAGTTGACTTAATAAATAAATAAATTGAAAAACGAATAGTTACATGTAATTTGTGAGTATACCTCATAAAAATAAATTATGTTACTTCCTTATAATATTACTGCAGATTTGCTCTACTTTTTTTATACATTCTTCAAAAAAAAAGTTCAGAAAAAATTAACAAATTGGAACAAGGAAATAGATCATCTAATTTGAATTCTGAAATAAATCTCCTTCAAAAAAACTAAGACAAATAAATGTAAAAAGAGTTACAAGGATTTCCATAATTATGTTCAATTATATATTTCTTTCGTACTATGAGGTTGTATTATGATACTGGTATAATGCATGTATTTTCAGCCTTCCTTCCATGTATCCATGTTTCTAATGCATAAGTTAGTATCAGCCCAAAGTCTGTATTATACATAATGTTTTTACAACGTAAGAACTTGTGTGTTGTTTAGATCATCAACCGAAAGGCTGGTTTGAACCTCTAGAGGGTTTACTAAGTAAACAAGGAGTGAGGTGGTTTACTATTGCCTACCTCACTGAGTATAAAAGTATGCTTATCAGCATGCCAGGCCCTCTGAAAAGCATCTACTTTCCACCATGCCAATGATACCTTCACTTCATTCACAGGGTCTGGCTGTATAATGAAATTCATTACTCTTAGAGGAGATAACTCTGGCTAGTGTCTTTTACACCTCTACGTCTTCTGTTCTTAAATGCTTCAGTCATATAATTGGCTGACAGTGTGATAAGAAACAACTATTTTTCGCAGCTCTGGAATTTCAGATCGTGTGCAAATAATTTAATGCTCCATCTGATATGGTGTTATGGGCAGATATAAGAACGTGTTGATCCCATATACTAAGCTTTTCATATTTATCTTTTTGGAAGAAACCACTTTATTTCTGACCCTTTTACTTGACTCTTTTCCCAATCGAAGTCAGGTTATTTCATTTAACAAGCGCTGGTGTCTTGACAAATTTTATAAATTGATAATAGTTTTGCCCCTACCTATTGGTCATTTAAAATAGCCATTCATTTTTACTTCATCTTGCCCTGTACAAATAAATAGGGAAGGAAAGTATTGTTTTCATGTCGATTTTTAGAAATTGAGTTTTCATCAGATAAACATGTTTTCAGCTCCCCTGAAACCAAAAACCATATTTTAGTGAATAGTCTGAGTGTGAGTGAACAAAATATCTTAAGATGAATATCATACGGAGTTAAAACCTGGAACATAAGTTAGGTACCACTACAGAACCCGAAATGAACATTTTCATCAAAATCGGTCAAGCAGAAGTAGTAATTTATTCATGCAATTTTTCCCTTTTTTGTGATTTTCTCAAAAACGTTTTTTATAATTTTTTTAAAAAAAATTGTTTCATTTACTACATTTTTTATGCTCTTACTGGATAGGGTAAGTGCCATGTTTGCTGAAATTTTTGGGGGCCCTGTGCTCTTATGGGTTTTTTTAAGATTGCAGCCGTAATATGAACGTATTCTTAAATTGTAGAACATTTAAAAATGTACAACTTTTATTTCAAACTTTTTTGTACAACACCTAGTTTAGCATCAATTATTACTGAATTTTTGTATATTTTTCATGAAAATCTGTAAAAAAATGGAATTGTAAGATTGGGGCCTTAGTATGCACTTTATGACAAATGTGTATTCAATTAAAGTTATAGGAAATAAAAAACCTACAAATTTTATTGTAAGCATTTTCTTTTACAGACCCTAGTTTAGCATCAGTTAGTGATTTTCCATGTTTAAGCCAAACAGAAGTTGATTTTCATTTTGCATCATTCACTCATGATTAAAAGTAGGTTATGTTTTTCATTTTACATTGTTTACTAATGATTAAACATAGGTTACACTGTTCATTATTTATATTGCCAAGAGAAAGTTGTCGTGTGAGTGTTTCACTCCTGATTTTTTTTTCTTTATTTTTACTTTCAGAATGAGTAACATGAAAATGAACCTCTGTTCTACTTAATAATATGGAAAATCACTAATTGATGCTGCTATAAGCTGTATAAAACTGGAAAGAAAAGTTGTAGGTTTTTTAATTTTTTATGTTTGGTTTCTTAAACTTTTCTTTTAAAATGCATACTAAGGCCTTTGTCTTAAAGAAAACCCTATTTTTACAGAATTCAATGAGAAAGTATGGAAAATCACTGATTGATGCTTAACTAAGCACTCTGACAAAAATACTGGAATCAAAAGTTGTCAATTTTTTAAAGTTTCTGTAATTTTGATTATAAAGCATTTTTGATTAATTTCAAATTAATATCGTAGTAATTTACTAAAAAATTTAGTTAATGAAGCGATTTTAAATAAAATCGTCAGAGCAGTTTTTGAGAAGTTTGCACGAATAAACTGTTACTTCTGGTTGATCGATTTTGATGAAAATGGTCATGCAGGTCCCGTAGTGGTAGGCTAACTTAAATTTCAAGTTTCAGTTTTGTTATAATCAGATGAATAGTACATTATGTTTTTGTTGTTATGGCAACACGTATAAATAGTTGAATAAAATGAAGTAATGATATTTTAAAGTATATTATTTAAAATTTTTAAATTAAGTAATTATCTAACAAACTTAATAGGGTTTTTCGTTCTTGAAATATTTTGTTCAAACACACACACATACAAACCAATGGTAAAAACATGGTTTTTTTTATTGTACTGTATTTCTTAGGAAAACTCTATTTTGAAAAATTTACATGAAAACAATACTTGCCTTCTCTAAAAATTCATGTAGGGCAAGTAATTAGGGAATCAATTAGGGAAATTTATTACTCCTTCAAAATTTGTAAAAATATCAGTGTAGTTTACAAATTATTAATTTTGTGTTTGTGTGTGTGTGTCTCTCTCTCTCTGTGTTACAGATAACTGGAAACATAGTTGTGTTCGTCTGTATCAATATTGTTGGTGTGTTGCTCCATACTCTATTAGAACATGCTCAGCGACGCGCTTTTCTTGACACTAGGAATTGTATAGCTGCTCGACTCGAAATGGAGGATGAAAATGAAAAACTGGTAAGTTATTACTGTTTAAATGCATTTTAAGTAATACAGTACTTTTTAGTACAGTTTTTTTCCAACAAACCATTATACTAGCCCTAATCGAACCAGAGTATCTGCCTTTTTATTAATTGGCTTCCACACCAAGGAGACACTGCTGTGTCCAGCCAATCACATGAAGTTTTGTAGGTATTTCTATATTACTGGGTCAGTTCAGTAAATACGACGACCATTTAATTTTTTAACTTCTGATAGGCCATAAAAGACAAGTAAATAGAGCACAGCTATGGCTACTTTTCTATATAATCACCTTGACGATTAAGGTATTTTTCGTATCTTTGGACAAGCTTTCTAATACCCTTTTTATAAAATGTTGCCAGTGCATTTAAATGAGTCAGGACAATGTTTGAAACTTCTTGTTAGTTTGGAAGTACTCCCCTTTAAGCCACGTCTTCGATGTAGGGAAAACATGGAAATCACTTTGTGCTAGATCAGGACTGTTTATCGAGTGATTTAAAATGTCCCATTGAAATTGGTTAAGGAGTCATTGGTTTGCACCAGCGCTGGTTGGACGTTGGTAGTCATGGATCAGAAAAATTCCAGAAGTCAGCATACCTTTTCTTTTGTTTTGAATGGCTCTCCGCAAACTTCGGTTGGTTTCACAATAAACAGGTGCATGAATCATGGTCCTCGATTGTATGGACTCCACAAGAAACACAACAAGGAGCTTTAAGACAATGTCAAGACTCATTTAAATTCATTGCCGAAAACATTTTATGAAGGTTTTGGAAAGCTTATCCTCTGGTACGACAAATGCTTCAATCGTCTTATGTGATTATATTGTAACTTTTAATAATGAAACAGTTTTCTGTATTCATTTGTCTTTGTTTATCCATATTGAGGGTATAGAAGATATCTCGTAAATATTTGTACAGTGATTTTAAATTCTTTAAAAGTACTCTCTATTGACATCGACACCACATTGCCAGCGTTTGTTCCAGTTTTGGTATGCATCCTGAAAGTCCTTAAACTGCTGTACTGTTCAGATGCTGCATCATAATCCTTTAAACTGCTGAATCTGTTCCAGAAGCATCTTTCAGGTTCTGTTTGAGCCTTGCACGTTTCAGATTCCTTCAAGAAGAGAAAGAAGTTGCACGCTGTACCAATTAGGGCTGTATTGTAACTGGGTGTATTGTTATGATGGAGAATTCAGATATTGGCAATCTCCAGTCAAACAGGATAGACCCTCGCTTCAAAGCTTTAAGGTTACAACGAGGGTCATTTTTTTCATCCTCCGATAGTCCGTACATTAGAGACAAGTGAATATAAAAACAATTTTTTATTACTAAAAGTTTTGTAAACTTATGGCTACATTTTGACATAACCATGTTGATGATTGAAGCATTTGTTGTACCTGTAGACGAGCTTTCCAATACACTCTTCATAAAATGTCGCCACCAATGAATTTAAATGAGTCTTGGACGTTGTTTTGAACCTTGCACCACTGTAAATATGTCCAGTGGGCAAATGTTTTTCTATTTGATTAAAAAAATGTTTGACTGGTAAACTAATGAAGATTAGAAAGTCTTGCAGCCAGTTGAACCTGCAATTCTTTAGGCCATCGTACCAGTGTACTTTAAAAATCAACATATTCTTTTAATTATTGTTAGATAAATAAAACTATGATTCATTGAATTAAACCAAAAGAATTTTATATATGAATAATTTAGAACTTTATTTATATGACTTATCCTAACCTATTTAAAAAAAAGATTAGCTAACCTTTTCTCTCATGAATTTTTACAAAAAACAAAACAAACAAGCATCCATTATACTTAACGAGAAGATTTGTATTTGAATACCTCAAAATAAATATTTCTCGTTTTTCTTCATATCTTCATCCTCCTGGTCACCTCTTAGAATAATGGTTATCTCCTACTTCTCAAGCAACGTCCTTCTAGCTGAATTCCAAATTGAACTGACTTGATCTAACCCTCCCAAAATCTCGAAACCTCTGGTTGACTTGCCTCTTGTCCACACCAATTATTTAACCAAGCTGGAGGGCCAGAAGGAAGGAGACTTACCTCGACAATTAGCTTAAAGTTGGCAGGTGATAGAAAGGCCCCAAAAAAGCACAGTGGGGGAAATCCACCCACCTAAAGAATACAACCCGAAACTAGATGATTGATAGTTGGCTATGTTTACAACTTATTGTTTAATTACATTGCTAATATAACTAATTCTAGCAATGGGTTTTCCCTTAAACAAATTTTGTGAGTTTTATCTACTTCTGGAAATTACCATAATTTCCATTGTTAAACAGTTTGTATTTTACAACATTACAACCTCCTCGTTGTGTTTCTTGTGGAGTTCTCGCTAGAAAAAAACAACCCTCATATTTACTGTTTATTGTTGACACACCTTTTGTCGCAGTGGCATTGGTTAATATTGAAACTGGATGCATTGTGCTTCTGCACACTTTATCAAAGAATGAAGTAACTAATTTAACAGTTTATCTTGACATGTCCTATACTCTATTTTGAAAGTCTCTTGGATGTAATTAACAAAGAGAAATTCAAAAATTATCTCCAAAGCTTCAGTTGGAGCACTATCAGTAGCCCCCCCCCCCCCAATGATACTTTGACAGGTAAACTAATGAAGATTAGAAAGTCTTGCAGCCAGTTGAACCTGCAATTCTTTAGGCCATCATAACAGTGTACGATAAAAATCAACAGATTCTTTCCTTCTTAGAATATAGATGTGAAGTTGTATTTGCGACAAATTTAGTAATTTGCGCAATATGTTATAAACTTTGGTAAAGAATCTATTAGGAAAGCGTAGTATATTCTGCCAACTGTTATTTAATTAATTTTTTTGTATAGTTATAATTATGTTATTTTTTTGTTTAGGAACGTTTGTTGTTATCTGTGTTACCTCAACATGTTGCGATGGAAATGAAAGCAGACATTATGTCTCCAGTTGAAGGCCAATTTCATAAAATTTATATTCAACGCCATGAAAATGTTAGGTAAGTCTTAATTGATTTTGGTTTATTTAGTTATAACATGTTGATTATACCATGTTAAAAAGTTTTACTTTCTCTTGCCCTCTAAGAATATATAGGGAAGGAAAGTATTGTTTTCAAACTGATTTTTCAAAATCGCGATTTCACCGGAAATACTAGTTTTCAGGTCATGTCAACCCGAAAAACGTGTTCTTGCTAATTGGTTACTTATATAATATTAATATTAACATATAATAATATAATATTAATATTAACATATTGGACTAATATTGGTTAATATTAACATATTTTAATATTGGTTACTAATTGGTGTGCAATTAAACAAAAATCTAAAGACCAGAATATCATACAAAGTTGAAACTTGGAATTTAAATGAGGTATTATGAGAACGCACTTTCATCAAAATCTGTCCATTGGAAATTTATTACAGAGTGTATTTGGAATTGCAGAACAGATCGGAATAAGTTACAGGAGCTGGCAAGCAATCATCACAAATGACCTGAAGTTCAGTAAAGTGTGTGCCAGGTCTTGAATCAAAAGATTTTTGGATCGGAGATCAAAAATCGAGATCGGAGATCAGTTGAGATGCTCTAACTGTTTCAGAACTGAAGAAATGCATGAATTGGACTCTACTTGATAATCTTCCCTATAGCCTGTACTTAGCGTCATGCGGTATTCATTTGTTTTGGCTACTTAAAGTAACACAAGGAAAGCAACGATTTGAAGATGATGAGGACATGGAAGGATTGTGTACAATTGGCTCCTAACACAACCAGGATGCAGGGATAAAAAAAACCTTCTTTCTAAAATAAAATGTATTTCTAAAGCAGGAGAGTATGTAGAAAACAGTAAATTATATTTGTTTTTTGTTGTTTAATTATACATTTTTAAAACTTCCCATTTATATTTGATTTATTCTTATACCATTGATGTAATCAATGTCTGTGCTTCTTTTCTTTTTCAGTATACTGTTTGCAGATATCGTTGGGTTTACAGTGTTAGCATCTCAGTGTACAGCTCAGGAATTAGTGAGATTACTAAATGAATTGTTTGGAAGATTTGATCAGCTTGCCAATGTAAGTAAAATTGATTGTCATCTTTTATATACCAGCATATACTGGTACTACTAAGAGGTGTATTCCTAAAGTAAGGGCCATCAGCTTGTATTTAATTATTGGTATGTCTGAACACAGTTTCACTGCACAATTTTACAATTAAACAATCTATTTTCTAGTTTCTAGTTTAATCTAGTTTCACAATCTATTGACTATTTAAACAGCCACTCCAGTTGTTGTTTTGGTTCAATAGTCGTGTGCCAGCTGATGAATGCAGATCGCAATGTCCAAGACAATTGTTTCTCTTGCCAGTTATGAAGTCCACACTGGATTGAATTTTTGTTTGCCAAAGGATCTGAAGTTGCTAAAATCCATCTGGAATTGTGCCTAGTGTAGAGACCTGCAGTAAGGAGTAAAGGAAAGGTTTGACAATGGTGTCGAGACTTTCAAAATGGCCACACAAGTATGCTTGATGAAGAGCGGAGTGAAAATGCTCACTGACCAGCACAGAATGTGCTTTGCTCTTGAGCAAAGAATGTGTAATGGATGAGAGTTTTTGGATCGCTATCAACAAGAAGGACGTGATTTGTTTTTCCCACATTGTTACGGGTGAGACAAATCATGGATATCGTACACCACCACAGAATTTAAACAAACAGTCGATGCAGTGGTG
Organism: Catonia carolina; assembly: GCA_035578175.1. Taxonomy (NCBI): domain Eukaryota; kingdom Metazoa; phylum Arthropoda; class Insecta; order Hemiptera; family Achilidae; genus Catonia; species Catonia carolina. The sequence goes on along the minus strand of JAQMRL010000012.1, from coordinate 15,173,471 downwards.
CCATTCAAGTTTACCCAAAACAAAAAGGTTTAAGCAATATCTGTGTTGTTGAAAAATTATTGTGAGTCAGTCAGTGAGGGCTTCCTCATTTATATATGTATAGTAAGTTGTTAACTTTAGTACTGAGTAAGTGATCTGTGTGCGTTTACTAACAAATGTTTTTTGCTTCGTATACGTCCAACAGTAGAGTAAATGCAAACCATGATTTTTACCATCGTAATGAGATGATGTTAAAAAAATTGAAGAACAATATTTAAAGCTTTATTTTGTGATAGATAATGAATAGAAAATTTTATTTATTAATTTAAACCTGATGAATGTTGTGGAATGAACGATAATTAACAGCTGTATCAACAATCGGGGAAAGTATCAATAGCTATGTCCATACTCATGTGTTTTCGCTTGCACTAAGCACATGCCTCTTCTCATGCCTCAGCGCATGTCTTGATTCAAGGGACGCATGTGTCAAGGTAAGCCTGAAATGTATCAGAAGTAGCAGATTTCCATAGCGCACAGTGTAGTGCAAGAAGTTCCACTAGCCTTGGATTTCTGTGCGTTTCAATGTTCAATTTGTAGTGTTTTATAGTGTGCGCCATGAAAGAAGTTTGTTGTGTTTGTAAAGCTCTTTCTCAAATACAACCTAACGGAAAATTTTGAATACTACACCAAATTAAAGCCTGTTCTTTTCTGTTTTGATTAGTTTGACTTATAGTATTTTATTTGGAAATTATTAGGAGGTACAGCAATTTACACATAATAAGTACTTAGTTCTTAGCCGGTTTTCCGTTAATGTGGTTTTTGACCATCTGTTACTCCATCTAGGCATTATATAAAAAAATTGGCGTGTTAGTTTGTTGAAGATCAGAGTTTTCTCTCTAATTTGAATATTTTAAAGTAAAGTCTGATGTTCTGTTGTAATACGCCGGCTAATTTTTTAAAAGTGTGCTATTTTGGCTCCACTTAAAGATAAATGATTTGTGAACTGAACCATGCATTTTTACAGCAGTAGGTAAACCTTGATTTTCTGTTTATATATGTGTCTAATCACTAAATATGCTGCACTGATTCCTTCTAATAGAATAACATTACCTTCATCCTTCTTGAAAACAGAACAGAAGTGAGCCACGAAAGTGGACAGGTGAATGGCATGCCTTTAAGCAAATGCATAAGGCAAGCGTTGACGCATGTTGAATTGAACGTTGAAAGGCAAGTTGAAAATGAAAGCGCATGAGTGTGGATCCAGCTAATGCTAAGTAGTGGGAGAGGTGCATACAACACTATCTCGTCAAGTTTTTTTTTGTAAATTGAAAAGTTATAAACAACTTTTTATTCTTGTTTCTTTTTTGTTAATAGGATAACCATTGCCTGAGGATAAAAATTTTGGGGGATTGTTATTACTGCGTTTCTGGTTTACCTGATCCAAGATCCGATCATGCTCATTGTACTGTTGAAATGGGATTGGATATGATCGATGCCATTGCGTAAGTATCCAAATTTTCTTTAATAGAACATACAGTAAACTCTCTCTCTCTCTCTCTCTCTCTCTCTCTCTCTCTCTCTCTCTCTCTCTCTCTCTTATTCACTCTCTCCCTCTCCCCCTCTCTCTTTCTCTCTCCCTCTCCCTCTCTCTCTCTCTCTCGCTCTCGCTCGCTCGTTTTCTCTCTCCCCCCTCTCCCTCCCTCTCCCTCCCTCCCTCCCTCTCACTCTGTCTCCCTCTCTCTCTGTCTGTGTCTCTCCCCCTGCCTCTCTCTCTGTATATCTCTCCCCCCCTCTCTCCCATATCTCTCTCTCTCTGTTCCTTTTTCTCTCCCCCTTTCTCTCTCTCTGTATCTCTCCCTGTCTCTCTCTATCTGTCTCTGTCTGACTCTCTCTCTCTTTCTCGCTCCCCCCCCTCTCTCTCTCTGTCACTCTCTCTCTGCCTCTGTTATATAAGGTAGTGATTGGAAATGAAGCTATTTTTTTGATAATGTGTTACTAAAAATAACAGCCTGCTCAATAACAGGATTCTATAATCTGTTATTAAATTAACATTGTTATCGTCCAGCCTACCATACAATATATTAATAGGTATAGTTACTGAAGTCACGAGATTGCCTTTTGCGTATGTATAGGCTATGAGGAAGGGAAGTGAAATATTTGCAGTGCTGCCAACCTCAACAGTGAGACACTACTCGTACATTTCACTACCGTGTAGTTTCTAGATACATTTTGTAAGCTGTGGTTTATTCCGAGAAAATGTTTTCTTCATAAACCTTATAAGAAATTAATGTGACCTGTAATATTGCCTATAGCTTAATTTACATGACTAGAAATGTTTGATTAACTGTAATTACAAATGAATCGCCTTCTTTACTATTGCTGTCATCGGTGTTTTCATTTTCAGTCTCTCTAGTATCTACCTAACCGTTTTCTTTTTTTACCAGGTGTCAACAAAACTGTTAAAGAATAGCTTCTTCACGTCCTTAATTTCCTTCTTTATTTTTCGAATTGTGGAAAGAGAAGTATCACAGTAGTTAGCCGCTCGCTCACAGCTTTTGTTAAGAGGCACGGATAGGCATTTTTGTTTAGCTTCAACTTCACAACATTTTATTACATTGCATTCAGCACTGTGAATAGTTCGACCACGTTTTTGAGAAACCGACATTTGTGTTTATGGTAACAAACAGTTATATTCGTACAGTTGACCTACAAAAGGTTCCGCAATATATTGTATATGCTCTGTGTATAGTATAAGTTGCTATGTTTGTCGTACTGAAATTAAAGCAGTCGCGCATGAGCACTGATGCTTTCCCTCTTTACCCATCATTGCAAAAAAGAGCAAACTCCGTGACTCAAGTGACTATAATAGCACAACACATGCGGAAAAGAAGTGAACTAAATTATTCACTAACAGGTAGATTTTCTATACAAAGGTTATTGGCTTCTTTATTGGTACAGAAAATGGTAGTCAAAACAAACCGTCTGGCGGCGATGTCATGACTTGCTCGATGGTTTGTTTTGAGTATTGACTTGGATTAATCCTGCCGTCGCCTTTATCGAAACCTGGCTGCTGACTTCTCGGATTGGTATACAATGTATAGTAACTACAGTGCCTTGCTGTGTGTTTGTGAAAGATTCAGTGCGACTGGCCACCCTTGTGTTTGCGAAAAATTGCGTTTGGTTTACCGTGGTTGTTTTTGGTTACAGGAAATAGTACTGTTTGTCTTAACTTTATGTCCGTGAGAGATTCAGGGAGATATGCCACCCTTAAGTTTGTAATAATAGTATTATAATATAGTTAAACTTAAAAGTGGTGTTATTTGACGAAAAGGTTATTGATACCTTCATTTAGTTTAACAGTCTTATGCTATTATAATAGTCAGACAAGCGTCATTTGTACATCAGTTTATTAAATGGCTTTGAATTATGGTGTTATAAACAGCTAACAGGGTGTTTTTAGTAACCTATTATCATGATAACTGGCTGAATTCAGTAACCATATTATTACTTTTTTTTTTTTTGTCATCAGTCTCTCGACTGGTTTGATGCAGTTCTCCAACCTGTTCTATCTTGCGCAAGTCGTTTCATATCTACATACCTGTAACACCCTACATCTTTTGTAATTTGCTTTATATATTCTAATATTTGCCTCCCTCTACAATTTACTCCCTCAATGTTACCCTCCATTATTGATAGCCCAATACCTGGATGTCTTAGGATATGCCCCACTAGCCTATCCCTTCTTTTGGTAAGATGCTTCCATATACTTCTTTTTTCATCCACTCGCCTAAGAACCTCTAAATTACTTATTTTGTCCACCCACCTAATCTTTAACATTTTCCTATAACACCACATTTCAAAAGCTTCTATCCTCTTCCGTTCTACAGCCCCTATCACCCACGTTTCACTTCCGTATAATGCTACACTCCAAACATAATGTTTTAAGAAATTTTTCCTAATATGTAAATCAATGTTTGTAGTCGGTAAGCTGTTTTTCATTTCAAAGGCTTTTCTAGCTTGAGCAATTCTACTCTTGATATCACTCGTGCTTCTACCATCCTTTGTTATTTTACTCCCTAGATAGCAGAATTCCCCAACTTCCTGTATGTTTTCGTTGCCTACTTTTAAATTTCCCATCTCTTCTAAACCACTCTTGCTGCTGCTCAACACTTTCGTTTTGTTCTTATTAATTTTCATGAAGTAATCCTTTCTCAAGATCTCATCCATTCCATTTAAGACATCCTCTAGTTCATTCTTTGCCTCGGCTAATACTACTATATCATCGGCGAATCTCAACATTTTTATTGTTTCTCCTTGAATTTTTATTCCTACGTCAAATTTCTCCTTCACTTCATTTATAGCCTCTTCTATATACAAGTTAAAAAGTAGTGGTGACAAAGAACAACCTTGTCGTACACCTTTTCTTACAGCAGCCTCTTTTTCGTACCCCTCGATTCTCAAAACAGCCGTTTGATTCTTATACAGACTGTAGATAACTTTCCTTTCTTTGTATTTAATTCCTAGCCTTTTCAAAGTTTTAAACATTTTACTCCAGTCCAGATTGTCAAATGCTTTCTCTAAATCTACAAATGCCATAAAAGTAGTTTTATTTTTCTGTATCCTTTTCTCAATAATCAGTCTCAGAGCCAATATTGCATCTCGAGTTCCCATTCTCCTTCTAAATCCAAATTGGTCATCGTCCAATACTTCTTCTACTCGGTGTTCTATTCTCCTGTATATAATTCTTGTCAGTATCTTAGATGCATGGCATGTAAGGCTGATGGTGCTGTAATGTTCACACTTCTCCGCTCCTGACTTTTTTGGTATTGGAATCATAATATTTTTTTTAAAGTCCGATGGTACCTCTCCACTCTCATACATTCTGCACACAAGTTTGTATAATTTGTTTTGAGCAACTTTGCCACATCGTAATAATAATTCCGATGGTATGTTATCTGTTCCTGGTGTCTTATTCATATTCATATCCTTAAGTGCCCGATCGAATTCTTCTCATAGTATAGGGTCCCCTTTTTGATCTTCTTCAACATGAGTTTCTTGTTCTATCGCATCATATTCTAATTCTTTTCCCATGTAGAGTTGCTTTACGTATTCCTTCCATCTTTCAGCTCTCTCTTGGCCATTCAACAATGGTTTACCACCTGCGCTTTGTAAATTAACAGCTTTCATCTTTCGTTCTCCAAAGTTTTCCCTTATTTTTCTATAAGCTGCGTCCACTTTACCAACTGCCATTTTACTTTCAATGTCCGTACATTTCGCTCTGATCCACTCTTCCTTCGCTTTCTTACACCTTTTGTTTATGGTATTTCTCAAGTAGCAATATTGGCTTTTACCTCTCTCGTCCTTTGCGTTTTTATATTTTCTTCGCTCATCCATCAGTTCTAAAATATCATTAGTAATCCACGGTTTCCTACCTCTTCTTTTAGTATGTCCTAACCATTCTTCCGCTGCTTTCACTACCACCTCCTTGAAGTTTATCCACTCCTCCTCTACATTTCCTGTGTCATTACCTCTTTCTTCTATCCCTTTTTGAATACTCTCCTGGAAACCTACTTGGTTGTCTTGTTCTCTTAGTTTGTCTACATCCCACCTAGCATTTCCCTGTCCCTTCTTCAGTTTTTTAAGTTTAAGCTTGCTATCCATTACTACTAAGTTATGATCACTCCCTATGTCTGCACCTGGATAGGCTTTACAGTTCACAATCTGGTTTCTGAATCTTTGTCTAACCATTATGTAATCTATTTGGTATCTTCCCTTGTGACCTGGCATCATCCAAGTGTATAACCTCCTTTTGTGATTCTTAAAAAGTGTATTGCCTATCACTAAATTATATTTGGAGCAGAAATCTACCAGCCGACTCCCTCTGTCATTTCTCTTCCCTAGACCATATTCTCCGACTATCTTTCCTTCTTTTCCTTCTCCAACTACTGCATTCCAGTCTCCCATAACTATCAAATTTTCATCACCCTTGACATATTTTATTACTTCATCTAATTCCTCATATACTTGTTCTATTTCTTCCTCTCTGTGTGAAGACGTAGGCATGTAGACCTGCACTATAGTGGTAGACTTTGGTTTCGTATCTACTCTAACCATGACAATCCTATCACTACACTGCTTATAGTAAGTCACTCTTTGTCCAATTTTTTTATTCATTACTAGACCCACTCCGCCCTGCCCTCCGATGGCTTTAGTGTTAATAACCCTATAATCCCCAGACCAAAAGTCTTGATCATCATCCCAGGGTACCTCACCAATGCCTACAATATCTAACTTCAACCTATCCATTTCCCTTTTTAAATTCTCTAACCTACCAGTTTGTTTTAAACTCCTAACATTCCATGTTCCAACTCGCAGAATTTCAGAAACTTTTATTTTTTTGATGAAGTCCCCTCTGATAGTCCTCGCCCGGAGATCCGAATGGAGGACTAGTTTATCTCCGGAATGTTTTACCAGAGAGGACGCCATCATAAATTTTTCATATTTTGAAGTTCTCGAAGTTCTTGAAGATCTGCATATACTAAGTAAGCCTAACCAGAATCATACATGAAGGAGTTTCCTTACGATAATTCTAGTCAGACAGAAAAAGCTGTAGTTTACTGTTGCTTTCAGCTTTTTGGTTGGCAGACTGAGTGCCCCAAGCCACCGTCTGCCAGGGTGGAATGGGCAGCCCTTCCAGTTCCGTTCACCATGAGCCGGTTATCGTGCTGATGAGCGGTCGCATGGTTACTAACAGGCCACACAACGTGAATGTATGGATAGGACACTAGCCTTCTATCCCGGCTGGTTCCCTTAAGCCTTTTGTAAAAGGAATTAAGGGGTCTCCTTCCAGTTGACGACAGAAGCCCTTTATAGCCTTTATTACTTCTATTATGTTAAATAATGTCCATTTATAATATCCAGGCCCTGGTTTTTCAAAAAAATTATAATTTTGAAAATTCACATTTTAGTCGGGTAGAAGAAAATAGATTGTGGTAATGAGGATTGTAAAAAAATTTACATTGGTATGACTGGTCGTAATTTTCAAGTGAGGTATAATGAACATAAAAAAGCACTGAAATGTAACTACATTATATCTAACTATACCAATCATATAAAAGAGGAAAAACATAAATTTGTTAAAATAGATGAACATTTTAATATAATAGAACAATGTAATATAGAAAATAAAAATAAAATTGAAAAATATGAGATGTTCCATATTTATAAATATTTAAAAGAGCAAAAGCAGGACATTTTGAATGAACAGGTTAAATTTAGGAATGATGAAGTGATATTGACTGCTGCTGCTATCTACAGTAAATATGAGAAGGGATCAATTAAAAGAAATTAATTTTAAATCAGTTTTATACAAATGACTGAAGATGTAGCATCTTCTATAGATTTTAAATAAGTGAGGAAAAATATTTTTTTTAGTTTCAATTATTTTATTTATTCTGATGATGGTGGATCCACCGAAACACTTGTAAGTAAAAATAAAAATAAAAGTTGACCCAGTTTATAAAGAAGGTTAGTGAAATCTATAATATATAAAGCCCCAGCCACTAATGACTCACTGATGGAAATTCTCGCCTATTAGGAGGTCTCTGAAAGCAAAATTTCTGAGGACCGTTTTTGTCGGGCATCGGCTGAAACCCCCGGGTATCTCTTTTCGAAAGCTCAGGGAAGGCGCGCGAATATTTCGAACTTTTTAACGAAGTCTCGTAGCCTAAAGGCCACTGCGACCATTTTTGTTCCGCTCCCGAAGTACGTTAAGACCATATATATAAAGTTGCCCTTAACCCGCCGGTTCGCATGAAAAACTCAATAAACAAAAATTCGGCTTTTTCGGGGTTGCAGTTTTTAGGTTTTTCTTTGTAACACCACGAAGACGGGTTTCATTGACAAGTTTTATTAGGACCACATTACACTAACTCCCGGAATCACGGGTGACTTTTCAAATTTTAGATCGGGGTCCTACGGGGTTTGGTACCCTTATTTAAAAATTATGAAATTTTTAAATTTTTATAAATTAAAAAGCTGCTAACGGTATGTTGTTTGGAGTTAAAAACTACATAAAAATATGATAATCCGAAAATTTTAAAGTTGCACCCTTTTTTTTGCAGTAGGGTTTATATTTTTTTATCTTCTAAACGGTGCATCGTAAAAATAAATTTTATAGAATATTTTTTGTACCCCTTTTAATGTACTTCAAAACCATATAGCTTTCGTTGTTCTCAACTTGCCGGTTCGGTGAGAAAACTCAAAAAACAAAATTTCGCCTTTTTTGGGGTTGCAATTTTTAAGTTTTCTTCTGTAACACCATCAAAACGGGTTTCTTTGGCAAACTTTTGGTAGGAACACATTACACGTACCTTCCGCATTACGGAAAATTTTTCAAATTTTAGATCGGGATTCTACGATGGTTGCTACCCTTATCTAAACATAATGAAAATTTTAAATTTTTAGAATACAAAAAATTTTTTAACGGCATGATGTTTGACATGAAAAATTACACAAATATTTGATAACCCGAAAATGTTCAATTAGCACCCTCTAGCCTGCGGTAGGGGGTTGTATTTTTTTATCTCCTAAACGGTGCATCGTAGCGAACAATTGTATAGAATCTTTTTTGTACCCGTTGCAAAGTACTTTAAAACCATATAGTTATCGTTGCCTTTAACTTGCCGGTACGGTGTGAAAACTCAAAAAACAAAATTTCGGCTTTTTGGGGTTTGCCGTTTGCATGTTGTTCTTTCTTTACACCTTTAAAATGGGTTATTTCGTCAAATTTTTATTTTTAAACAGTTACACGTACCTGAAGCGTCACGGGTAATTTTTCAAATTTTAAATCGGGGTCCTACGGGGGTCGCTACCCTTATCCAATAGATATGAAATGTTTATATTTTTAGAATACAAAAAGTCTTTTGACGGCATGTTGTTTGGCGTAAAAATTACACAAAAATTTTATAACCCGAAAATTTTAAATTAGCACCCTCTAGCCTGCGGTAGGGGTTGTATTTCCTTATCTCCTTAACAGTGATTAATAGGGACAAAATGCATGAACCTGTTTTGTGCCCCACAAAAAGTACTTCAAGATTATATAACTAAAGTTGCCTTTAACCCACCGTTCCTCTGAGTGAACTACAAAAACCAAATTTTGGTTTTTTGGGGTTGACCATTTTCAGTTTTCCTGTCTTTACACCTTCAAAACGGTTTTTAGACAAATTTTTATTAGAAAAATGTCACAGGTACTTATAGCATCACAGGTAATTTTTAAAATTTTAAAAAGCGATCCAATGGGGGTTGCTACCCCTATCCAAAAATTATGAAATTTCTAAATATTTAAAATACAAAATGTATTTTAACGGCATGTTTTTGACGTTAAAAGTTAAATAAAAATTTGGTAACGCGAAAACTTTCAGGTTCCACCCCCTTACCGTTGGTAGGGGGTTGTATTTTTTTACCTCCTGAACGGTGCTTTGTAGAGGAAAATTGTATAGAATCTTTTTTGTGCCTCTCCCAAAGTACTTCAAGGCCATGTAACTAAAGTTTTCCTTAACCTACCTCTTCGCTAAGAAAACTCAAAACACTAGCATTCCGGCTTTTAGAGCTTGCCGTTTTCACGTTTTTCTTTCTTTACACCTTCATAACGGTTTTTCGCAAACGTTTATTAACAAAACGTTACACATTCCCCTAGAGTCACGAAGAATTTATTAAATTTTAGGCGGGGTCCTATGGTGATTACTACCCCAACAAAAATTTTAAAATTTTCGGAGTACAAATATTTTTTTAACGACATGTTATTTAGCGAAGAAAATTACATAAAAATTTGGTAACCCGAAAATTTTTAGGTCGCATGAGAAAACGAAAAACTCAAAGTAACATATATTCAAACCACAACATTTAAAGTTGAAATTTTGAAACTTTAAACATTAACCTAAAATTGTAAAACCTTCAAATTTTAAATTTTGAAACTTTAAACTTCATCTTTAAACTTACATATCTTGACATTTCTAAATATTGTGATCCACCCAGCCCCTTTGGTGGCCGAACTTCACCTTGTGGCAAATGGTTCTGATCCACTTATGAATTCTGATCCACCTACCCCTCTGAGGTCGAGACACGGAAGCGCCACTGGAGTGGCGAGTTATTATATAAATTCATTATATAAAATAGAATTAATTTCAAACTGCAGGATGCATTATAAAGATTTATTTTTGAAATAGAAGAAAAGAATGTCTTTCGTAGTATGGATGTGAGCGTACTGCCTTAAGTATTGGCTGTAGTCAAAATTCTATTCATTAGATTTTTTTCTGTACTACAATAGTTCAGTACTTTAAGTTGTTTTTACTGATTTTTACTCAAAATCAAATTAAATCATATTTTAAATGAATGCCTTTAATAAATTGGAGCCTATGGACGAGTCCAGCTCATTCACCACGAGCAGCTCTAAAATCCTAAGGACGAGTGGTGCTCATTCTGCACATATAATAATAATAATAATAATGATAATATTTATTTATTCCACTTTATACAAATACAAAATTATATCTTATCTACTAGGAATAAATAACCACCAACTCAAGTAAACGGTGCTAATATAAAAAAAAGAACAAAACAAAATACATGAAAACAAGTTTACAAATGAATTACAAATCAAATGTCGTCATCCACTACAAATGACAATTCAAATTGTAACTGCAGCTACAGCGCATGTTAACTGTATTTTTTTAAACAACAATATTAACCAAGCCGTCAGTCTTCAGAGCAGATATTCACCTGTACATGACTAACACTAAAATCAGTTATTGTTGTTAACACTTCGGACCTAAATAAACAAAAGTTTTAGCAAAAAAGGATTTATTAACTTTCGGTCTTACAAAAATTTGTTGGCTTGAACCTCTAGTTCTGTGATATAAGTTTTCAGTACCTCTTTTACCACTTTTTTTATAAAATAGTTTTAAAACTTTAAAAGTAAATAAGTTTTTAATGGGTAAGATACGTAAATTTTAATTTTACATTTTTTATATTGCCTTGTTTTAAATGGAATGGCTTGGTTTCGTCTAAAGCTTATTATAAGGTAATATTATAATTTTTACAAATTTCAATTTGTTTTTCAATTCGAATGACGAATTTGAGTCAGATTCGGCACTAGAAGTGCTAAATATTTAATGTAATAGTTTCCATGATTATAAAACAAGTTGTTTAATGGCATACTTTTCTAAAAAAATCATCTGGTTTTTGGAAAAATTCAGTGTAAGATGAAATTTTCAACTTCTTATATGAGTTTCTATTTCTACCTGTTGATTCTAATTTGTTTTTTTTTGTGCAGGTCTGTTGTAGAAGCAACAGATGTTCATTTAAATATGAGAGTTGGTATACACTCAGGCCGCGTTCTGTGTGGAGTTTTGGGACTTCGTAAATGGCAATATGATGTGTGGTCTAACGATGTTACATTGGCTAACAATATGGAAGCTGGTGGAGAACCAGGGTAAGCATTTTATTTATTATTATTATTATTATTATTATTAGTTACACCTCCCTAATTTGGAATCCTTCCTAAATTGAATATTTACTTTATCCCCTTGAAAAATCCTCATTAATTTGAAGTAAATTACCTCCCTTATTCGAAAAATTTTAAGTGTTTCATAGTCATGTATATTGTCCTCTTCACTTCATGAATTAGGCAGGTTGGCCTGTTCTAAGGCATTAATGATGAATCACATAGAGTGCAACTTATAATGAAGCATATGTGATGATGAACACAGCTAAGGGTATAGCGAGCATTAATCCTTAGAAAAAGAGAGTAACAGAAACCACTTGCTTTCTGTTTTAAATCTGATTTAAAAACAGTCCCCAAATATATTATGGACAAGGGATATTTTAAAAATAAGTTCCATTTTCCAATATGAAGAAAAACACTATAAATGTATTGTGACACTTATTGCTAAGGTCTGTTTCGGGATATAGGTTATTAAATAATTAATACACTAAAGTTTACAATTACAAATATTTATGACTCTAAAAGATTTACAAAATAAACAACAAACTAATTATAATGAAGTAATACAATAAATAACTTAATAATTTACTTAAAATAAATAATAAACAATAAATAACTTAATAATTTACTTAGCACTACTTACAATCAATTTTATAGACTACACATACAAAATGAAACTGAATACACAAAAACTGAATTTAATACGGATACACAATAACTTTTCACAATACACACACAAACAAAGACAGTATAACAATTGTTGACCAACACAATGCTCAGAACGTGCCCTGCACTACGCCCGATAGCCACTCATCAAAGATCAAACGAATACTAACTCACTGACCGCGCTCGGGGTTCTCTTTTGTAGTGAATCAAAAAGAATCTTCCCGAAAAAACACCAAACTTCGATACAAATAATAAGGTACAAAAAACCCTTTTATAAATGAGTGCTAGAAAAATCTATTGTAAACAAGTCAACAATAGATCTTATTGTAAATAGAAAGTGTTACAGGTCCCTTTCATAAATAATAGCGCAGTCCTTTCAAACAACTTTCATGAATAGGCGGCCCCTCTTTATAGCCACCCCATTGTTACTCTTTCGCTCTATTATCCTCTCTTCACTATTTTTATGAATAAATTGCTAGAACTTTCGCAAACCATGCCCTTTTTATTGTCACAGTATTAAAGATATTTTTACTTTTTCTTACCCTATATGAATGTACAGGGAAGGAGAGTATTGTTTTCATGTCAATTTTTAGAAATTGGTCTGTGTGAACAAAATATCTCAAAAATGGAATATTAGTCGAAATTGAAACTTGAAACTTAAGTAAGGTACCATAAGAGGACCCAGTATAAACATTTTAATCGAAATTGGTCAACTAGAAGTAGTAGTTTATTCATGTGGTTTTTCACTGTTTTGAGATTTTCTCAAAAACAGCTCTTCATTTAGTACATTTCTTATGTTCTGCAAGATAGGGTTATAGGTTAAGCACCATGTCTACTGAAATCCTTAGGGCGGTTTTGCTTTCTGTGAAAAAAATTGTTTTTTTTTTAATGAAATGTAAAATCAGTAAAAAAATAAAATTTTTGAATACTGTGGCCTTTTTAAAACCTGTGGCATTTTACGACAAAAATGTATGTAAAATTTATAGGAAACAAAAAATCTACAATTTTTATTTCAAGCATTTTCTTCTACAGAGCTTAGTTTAGCGTTAAGTAGTGATTTTTCGTATTTTAAGTTCTACAGAGGTTAATTTTCATGGCATTTAATCATGACTAAAATTAGGTTATGTTTTTAATTTTACATTGTTTACTTTATAGGTTATAAATATGGTTTTATTCACATTAGCAAGAGAAAGCATGTGAATATTTCACATCAGATTTTTTCCTCACTGAATTTCAAACCGATTGTTTTTATATGTTTTAAATTTGTTTCAGTCGTGTTCATATTACCCAAGCAACGCTTGACTGTCTTGGTGGGGAATATGAAGTGGAAGCTGGTCATGGTACTACAAGAAACCAATATTTAAGAGATAATGCAATCACGACATATTTCATCATACCACCTGCTAGAAGACGGAAGGTATTATTATAAACCATTCTTTATTACATTTTTTTTTTGTCATTTATTCAGTCATACATTTCTTATACACGGTGATTTACAATCGAGTCCGAATACGTAGCAACGTTATTTAACGCGTGGAAATAAGTATAAAAGTATCAACTTTTAAAAATATAAATAAATATAAATAAAAAATAAATATAAATAAATATAATAATAAATATAAGTTTAAATATAGTTTCAAAAATCGTTCGTTAGCGTGTACTAGATTTCACTCTGAATATTATTTTTTCTCTCAAACTAGCAAAAACACAACGAACAGTGAAAATATACGAGGCTATTTAAAAAGTATCTAACTTTTTTAAATAAACAATCTATTTTTATAAATATTCTAAAACTTAATCCCCTACAAAATACAGCGACCTCCTTTCAGACTCCACAAAGTTGTCCCACCGGTGCTGCCACGGTTGGAAGCATTTCTGGAAAGCTTCTTCAGGTATCCATTTGTAGGCCATTTATCCCATTTTCCATCATAACGTCTCTAGACTCTAATTGTGGTCCAGAAGTCACACAGTGCCATATCTGGTGAATAAGGTGGCTGCAGAACCAGGGGAACTCTTGTTTCAAATACAGTCTTTACAATGGTGATATTCTTCATCCCCTCTAGTGTAAAAAGCATGAGAAGTGCACAGCAATGTGTAAAGGTTATACTGACTATGTTTTTGACAGTAGTGTTGTAACACCATGAATATGCTTCTCAGAATCAAACTATTACAAAGTAATACTACCTCTGATGTCTTTGTGATGCTGTACGATGTAAGTGACCAGATTTGTGGACAAAGGAACATGGGAGCGTCATCATGACAATATTCCTGCTCATTCGTCACATCTTATCCAAGGCTTTTTGGCAAAACATAATGTTCCAGAGGTTTGGCAACCATCTTATTCACCAGATATGGCAATAAGTAACTTCTGGTTCTTTTTTCGAAATTCGAGTCTAGAGAAGTTATAATGGTAAATATGATGAATGACCTGAACAGCATGCCTAAACAAGCTTTCCAGAAATGTTTCCAATAGTGACAGAACAACTAGTGCGACAAGAGTGACACGGTGATTTAATATCGTGTATGCCTTTTTTTAATTGTTGATTATAGGGAAGGAAAGTAGTCTGAGAGGGACTGAGATAAGTTTTTGAATATATTTGAAAAAGTCTGATAATTTTTGAACGGACCTTGTGTACATTAGAAGTAACAATGCGACTTCAAAAACCAATCTGATGTACAAGAAATATCAGTGCAGGACATTTTATAAAAAATGGTTCAATAACCATGGAATTGGGTAGGCCATAATAAAAGGCACACAGGTGGAACATGGAATAATGTTAATAAAAAAATAGAGACCATGGGTAGGCACAAGGTGGCGAAGATGACCTCAGATGCACTGCAAAAATGGCATCAAATTATTGGTGAGAATTAAAATTTATTTTTTCCAGTTTTGAAAGAAGATATAATTCTAATTTTTAATATAGCCAATGAAGTTGGCTTAATACAAAAAAAAACTAATATAACATACTATTAAGGCAGTATAATAGGTTAAATTTTTCCCACAATACGTATTCGTCTCTGTATAAAAGTCTAGTTTCATAATAAATAGACTATCCTTTGTTTTCTGCAGAGGTGCCACGTGCCAGTAGACAAGCTGTGTATTTCATAAACAGTATCCACGTATATGCGGCACGCCATAAAAATAAAGTATGTGTTTTTATTCATTTGTCATTGCTCATGAATCATCTATCATTCACTATGTATCATTATCAACATTAAAAATTCTGTTGATAAATTTTTTTATCAATTTTGTTTTCAAGCTGTATTTGTGTTGTGAAGTCCGTTTGCTGTATTAGTGTGTGTGCGAATGGTATAATTGTATCTATAATACGGATATGAAAAAACTGTGATTTCAGCCATTATTATTCAACACACTGCAGGTACGGAGTGCGTTAGGGGCTGCTCAAAGAAGAAAATTATCGTTCAAGAATGTCAGCAATGTTGTTGTTCAACTGTTACATTCGATCAAGTATTCGATGGAAGTCCCGTTCAGTAATATGGCTGTTATTCCAGATCATAAGAATTCGAATGCAAGAAAGGTAATTTTTCGAAATTTATCTCACTTTGTTTTGTGAGTAGGATATCGTATTTTTTGTAGTTTTTAATCAACTTAGTTCTATAATAATTTTTGCATGCAATTTTTTTATTCTCAGGTTGTTACGAGGGACAGTCAAATATAAACAGGAAACTTTTAAAAATAATTTTTCTAAGAATGATAGAATTTAAAAACAGTGTTTTACTTTCTCTTGCCCTATATGAAGGTATAGGGAAGGAAAGTATTGTTTTCATGTCAATTTTTTACCGGAAATACTAGTTTACAGGCACCGATAAACCCAAAATACATGTTTTTAATGATTGGTCTGTGTGTGTGTGTGTGTGCGTACGTGCGTGTGTGAACAAAACACCTCAAGATCGGAGTATTGTACAACGTTGAAACTTAGGTTTGGTACCATAAGTGAACCTGGCTCGAATATTTACATTAAAATCTGTCAACCAGAAGTAGTAGTTTATTCAAAATCACTTTATTAACTAAATTTCTTATTCTCAACAAGATAAGGTATGCACCATATCTGGTTAAATTCTTTGGGTAGCTGTACTCTTGTGGTAACAAAATGGTTTATTTACGATTGCGTCCTTACTATATGGATTTTAGAGCAAAAATGTTATATAAAATAATGTTGTAGAAAATTAAAAGACTTAGGCCTACAACTTTTTTTTCTAACATTTTTTTCTACAATCCTTTGTTTAGCGTCAATTAGTGATTTTCAATTTTTTGGTCATTAAAATTTGTAAAAAATAGGATTTTTTAAGATTAGGGCCTTAGTATGCATTTTACGACAAAAGGGTGTATAATCGAAGTCATGCGGTCGTGGGTTCGAATCCCACTCAGGCACGGCATATTTTCATATGTTACAAAAAATCATTTCATCCTCCACAGTTACACCCCAACATCATCGCTAATGACCGTTGCAGTTGATGCAACGTTAAATAAATAAATAAAATTTAAAAAATCTATAAATCTTTGTTTCTACCATTTTTTTCTGCAGAGCTTAGTTTGGCGTCAATTGGTGATTTTTCATATTTTTAAGTTATACAAAAGTTGATTTTCATTTTGCATTATTCACTCATGATGATGTAGATCATAGGTTATATGGTTCATTATTTAAATAATTGAGTGTGATTGTTTTGCTCCAGAATTTTACTTTTCTTCTTAGTTCATTTGTACTGAAACAGATTTTTCCCAGCATTTTGGAAGTTATTTAATTTTGTCATAATAAAAAGACCTTTTATCTGAAAATTATTTTGAGAATTTTGTTTAATTAAAAGGCCTGGAGTCTTAAACCAATTGTACGCAAAGAGTTCAAAAAGTTTTCATCACTATTGAACCTTTGATTTCCTAAAGCTTTGTTCAAAGTTTCAAGCAGATGGTAAACACATGGTGATAAGCCTGAGCTATATGGTGGATGTTTAGTTGATCCTAGTGAATTTCTTTCAATTTGTTGTTAGTTGTGCGCGCTGTTTGATGCCTTGCATTATCATGAAGGAGGATGACTCTTTTGATTGGGAAACCTAGTATTTTGCTTCAATATGCATCTTTTGTCTTCCCGTGAATTAGACGTACTGAAGAAGCAATTTTGTCAATCGTGAGGCACTGGTCTTCTTC
The DNA here is from genome assembly GCA_035578175.1 of Catonia carolina. Classification (NCBI taxonomy): domain Eukaryota; kingdom Metazoa; phylum Arthropoda; class Insecta; order Hemiptera; family Achilidae; genus Catonia; species Catonia carolina. Next base: position 15,156,159 of record JAQMRL010000012.1, on the reverse strand, counting down.
CGGAAACTCCCTTATTGCATTTAAATATTAATAAAAAGTAGTGGGAAATATCAATACCCATGGTAAATTTAAAAGTTCGTTACAAACTGGTAGAATTGTATTTCAATTTACAGTTTTTAATATTTTGTGTAGATGACAGCAGCAGTCAGTATCATTTTTAAAATTTGCATGTTTATTTTTAAAGTCGATGTAAAATTGATGTTAACCCCTTCTTTGGATTGTTAAATGTTGTGTTTTTGATATATATAGTTCTACGTTATGATTGTTTACTTGTAGATAGATATAAGTAATGTAAACAAACCCTATTAATGTATATCTATGTAACATGAATTCCAGCCTAATTTTCTAGTTTATTTAGATTAGTGTAAAGAGAAAAATTATGCTCTATAAGTTATACCCCTGTATGAGGTGTGATTCGAACTTTCAGGCTTTTGGGATGGGTCTCTTTAGAAGTAGCTCTTGAGTGAAAAATTGTGTTTCCACTTTTTGAGTCTTGTTTAACCCTCCTAAAATGGCTTCTTTATTTAGTTTATATCTACATATACACACTGTGTTGTGGGTAGAACAATTTTTATTCAGCAATTTTCCTTATGAAAAATTTAAAAAAAATTCAAGGTAAATCCAAATGCTGTATAGAAAATACAAAAAACCGCATATCATTGCCCATTGCCTTTATTTTAACTTCGATAGTGATAGTCTAAACATGAATTGCTCATCATTTTTACAAAACAATCTAGTAGTTTCAAAATATAATTGTATTTATCTTGTTAGGAATTAATTTTTCTGAAAATGTGTTATTAGCTTTTTTGTAGAGCACATTCAGATTAATATTTTGGTTTATGGTCCATCAACCCTTACCTATTTTCATGGTAGTACTAATTCCATAAAGTGAATACATTTGCCTACTACTTTCATATTTTTCAAGCATCAATATCAAATGAATACGTTTAACGTTTATTATTTTTTTTAACTAAAACCTTGTGAATAATTACTGTTTCAAAAATAGCTAAATAGCTAATAAAATAGCTAATAGGTTTAATAGGTATGTATTGGAAATCAAAAACATTGAATCATGTTTTTGCACCAAGAAGTCAAGAAAATTACTCGGACATTTCTCATAGTAATTAGAAGAGGGATTTCTAGTATGTTATTACTTTCTCTTGCCTATATGATTGTATAGGATGGAAAGTATTGTTTTCATGACGATTTTTCAAAATTGAATTTTCACCGAATAAACATGTTTTCAGACCTCTTTAACCCAAAATACATTTTTTTAGCGATTGGTCTGTGTGTGTGTGTGTGTGCGGGCACATGTGTGAACAAAATATCTCAAGAACAGAACATCATATGATGTTGAAACTTGGAACTTAAGTTACGTATTACTAGAGGACCTGACATGAACATTTTTATAAAAATCGGTCAACCGGAAGTAGTAGTTTATTCGTGTAATTTTTACTTTTTTGCGATTTTCTTAAGAACGGCTTGTATGATTTTCTTAAAAATTGCCTCATTTACTACATTTTTTACGATCTACAGGATAGGGTAGGCACCATGTCTGCTGAAATTCTTGTGGGGAGGCTGTGCTCTCATAGATAAAAATGGTTGTTTTGAAATTGCGGCCTTAATATGCATTTTAGGGCAAAAGTGTATACAATGAAAGTTTTAAAAAATTAAAAACCTACAACTTTTATTCTAAACATGTGTTTGTATACTGTTTAGTTTAGCTGTAATTAGTAATTTTGTTTGTTTTTTGAAAATTTGTAAAAAATGAATTTTTAAAGATTTCGGCCTAAGTATGCATTTAACAACAAAAGTGTATAATCAAATTTATAGAAAATTAAAAGATCTATGACTTTTATTTGAAGCATTTTTCTCTACAGAGCCTAGTTTAGCATCAAAGAATGATATTCCAAATTATTAAGCCGAACTAAAATTGGTTTTCATTTTGCATCATTCACTCATGATTGAAATTAGGTTATGATTTTTGAGGTTAGTTTTTTTGTTTATTTCCAATGTTTTATTACTAATGTTAGGTTATATTGTTCATTATTTGAATTGGCAAGAGAAAGTTGAGTGAATTTCGCACCAGTTTTTTTATAGTAATAGAGCAATAAACAAAGATTTGTCGCCCGAAACGGAAGTTTACAGTAAGTAAAAGCATGTTTTCCATTAGTAAAAAGGACGAAATGCCTTATAAAATACCATTGTATTCGTCAAAAGTGTGGGTGTTTGTGTTAAGGCTAGAATATGAAAACAACCTTTGACACAAATTTCAACTTCATAACATTACTCTCCTGTCATATGAATCACGTAATAGTTTTGGGGGAGAAAAATGTGTTTGTTCATAGTACTAGGGTAAAAATTGTGATAGTTGGAAAGTAAAGAAACCCTGAACACATAATTAATAATGATGGGTTTACAGAATTAAAATAATAATGAGGGATTTTTTTTTTCTTTGAGGGAGTTTTTTTCTTTTCTTTGCTGGTCCTCTGAATCCTTGAAAAATCCTTGCACAAAAATGACACTAAATGACTAGTGTAATAGTCGTTCTGTTTAGTGAGAAACAGAAAATTTCTATTCACTCTTCTCCTGCCTGGCATATAATTATTTTTAGACCTACAAAAATCGAAAATAAAACCAATTGATAGATCTTATTTTCCAAATAAAAGAAGTATGGTTGCCTACTCGTAACTTATGTTGTGATGGAGATAAATTTATGTGAAATAATCTACGTGAATGGCACTAAAGTGGCCAACCATAGTCGGAGGGTTAAGAGTCTTAAGAGCTCTCTCCATATTTCCTGGGGATGTCTTTAATCAAGTCAAATCAGTCTGTAAAAATTTTTAATTTAGGAAATACGTTGGTAGAAGTCATCGGGGGATTAGTGGAGTCGCGGAAACACTGGAATCAAATTAGGAATCAAGGTTATCAATGTGGAGAGTCGGGTTCTCTTCTCGGTAGAGTACACGCATTTTCTTCATGTATTTTCATTCAAACACTGAAGAACACTTAAATTTTTCAGTTGACATCTGTTCCCTTGGGGCAAATTCATGATTCATGGTATCTTCAGTTGACATCTGTTCCCTTGGGGCAAATTCATGATTCATATGGTATCCATAGAATCAAAAACAAACAGCCATTTTGTCTTCACATTTGATCAACTTTGTTGAGTATTTTATGGTTGTGGTGAACTTGCGCCACTGCAATGAGTGTGTCTTCGGTTCCACGTCATTCTCATAAATTCATGTTTCAACACATGCAGTATTCAATATATATATTACCTATTTCTGAAAAATTTTAAATTACTAAAATTCAAATTATTTTTAAAAACAAGAAGAAAAAACTTGACTATCGATTAATCAAATTTAAAATCAATGAACTTTTGCCACATGTAATATTGGCATTATCTTCCACACCCAAAGGCAAACCTTACTCTTATAGAATAGTCACAGAACCTGTTTTTAATCACACCTCATACATCACGTAGTGCAAAACAAGACTTAATTACGGGATAAAATATCCCATAATGCAAAACATCCCATGTAATATGGGACAATAAATTTTGTAATGCAAAACAATTCATTACAAGACTGAATAAACCATAATGAAAACGACACTTAATTATGGGGCAGTACATCCTGTAATGCATTGAAAATTCCATTATGGATACTAGATACTTATAATATGTGTAAAACTGTTTGCCGTCTCTTATTACCTCAACTACCATGTTAACCCTTTTAGTGCTGCTACGTGATTCAATTTTTCCATGCTTAAAAGTGCTACCGCAAAAATGGCTATATTACATAGTGTTATCAATTTATTCATTAAAAATTTATTTTTCAACGCTTTTTGGCATATTTGGTTTTATTTTTTTCACAAATTTTTGTAGTTTTTACCAGTTTTATTTCAAATATTGTTCTGCAATAGCAGACATTTTTCTAGAAGTAAGTTTACCAACAAAAAATTAGAGGAGAAAAGAATGACTTTGGATTAGAAAATAGGGAGTTTACAATTTCTTCTTTGTTTTGAAAATAATACCATTTAATAGAGAAGAAAAAACTGAACAAACTTCATCCATTATGTATTTATAATAGTATATTGATTTTTGAATATAAGTAAATGTATGAAAGAGCAGTCAGTGTAATTCTGTTGCCATATAAAGTACTTGTGCATGTAAATGAATCAGGCCTGTTTTAATAGGCCTACCACAAAACGCTACGAATATAAACCAGTATGCTATGATAATATAATCTTAAAAACAATAAAAAAAGTTTAGTAAAAAATAGCAATTAAAATAAAATAATAATTAAACAAACGTAAACACAATTAAGATGGCGAACACTTGGTGAAATCACGAACATCAACTTTATAAAAAATGAAATATTTTATTAATATTTTGAGCTACAGGGAGGATGATTCATGGTTAGATTCAGTAAATGATTCCAAAGAGAATAAAATTAGTTGCAATACAATCTGATAAATATTTAAGAAATTACGTACAGATAACTAAAAGTTATCTGCTAAAAGCTAGCACTCTTTGTGTAAAATGCTTGGGTCAATTAGATCGACGCCCAGCGCTATAAGGGTTAAATAAAAAGTAGTTTTAATGTTGTTTTTTTTTATATTAATTCTGCATGTTTGATGTTGTTTAGTAAGTTGTTGTTATTTTCCTTTTTTCAGGACCCGGTAAGTGTAATAAATGTTGTTTGCTGATATTGTATTATTAATTGATTGATTGATTCGGTTTTTAAGAAATAAACTCAATTTTGGACGAGATTGTTTATTGAAATATTTTTGAGGCAAGTAGTTATATTGTATGCCTCTTTTCTTAACGCTACTAACATTATTAATTTAGTCAATTAGTTTAGATTGCTCTATTAATATATAGTTATTGCTTATTTTTTATGTTGTTTAGAGTTGTTTAACTTGCATTCAATAACTTGTAAAATAATTTAAAGTTTTTTTTAAGACTTATGTTTTCACTGTACACTTTCTTTCCTTCCTGTAAAACCTTACCAATGATCCTAAGATAGTCTCTGGTGTACATACATTATGGTTTTTGTTGTATTAACATCTGAGCTTGGCTTAATTCTATTTGTAGTTTTATATTAAATGTCCCCCCCTTCCCTGAAGAGCCCTTTAGAGAAAGCACGCCAAATCAATATTTTGATTATTTCTTCATGTTTTTCTCTCATTTCCTTTTCTCCCACAATCTTTTCATTCTTTCGGATCTTTCCTTTTTAAGTTAACCAATGTTATGGGGTTCATGTCTCTTCTATTCATTCTCTCCCCTGAAGATTAATCTCTGGGTTTCAATTATAAACAATTTCCTTTTCTGTATGTCTTCTGTGTCGATTTTTGCATCTTTAAGGTCATTCACTATTACTTTGAACCATGCTGGTTTGGTTTTGAGATTTATTATTTTATTAAAAATTTGTTTTGTCAATGTACTATTGTTCTTTCTTGCCAAATGTCTGAAAAAAAACAAATTTTTAATACACTAAACAATAGACCTAAAGTGTCAGATAAATGGTTTAAAGAAGTCAGAAAGGATTGAGAAAACCGGAATAAACAAAGAAAACTTAATGAACTGAACCAAATTCAGACAACTAATTACTGACTTAGTGCAAAAACCATGAAGAGCAAAAACAGAAGACCAGATGGACAGATGAAAGGAAAATGCCTACAGTGGGCGAATGCGGAGAATGTGGGATACAAAAAGAGCTTGCTGAAATGCCCAATGTCACCTCATGTGGTCTAAAATTGGCCCTATACAAGGAAAAAATAAAAATATTTTTTTCTTACTTCGTGTCACAAGTTGTAGTTGTAATTTTCAATGCTTAAATTTTTGAGTTTTCATTGTTGTATGTGAAGCAGAATGTTCGTGGGTGAATTGCTGACCCTAGGATCTGAACATTTTAACAGATACTTTAATACCACTGTAGGAGTGTAGGTTCCTTTAATAAAATTTTTTCATCTACATAATTTGATTATTTTTTTCTGTTGTCACTTAGAAACACTTTTAATGAAATTTATTAATTTTTTAAATAATTCACGCATATAACATAATTATAACACTTTGAACCAAGTTGCACCTGTATTGTATGCACCTGTAAAAAAAGAAATAAAGAAGTTATTTACTTTTGTTAAATATTCTAAATAAATTTAATTTTTAATTATTATAGTAAACATATTATTAACTTTACATAATCGTTGAAATCATTTGAAACTACATTGAAAAGTCAGGTTATATGAGGCATATTCTGTAAGTAAGTACCATTTTGAATACTAAAATAGTTCCCATAAAAGAACATACCTTGAACTACTTTTCCACATAGGTTCCTCCATGGTTCAGGCACTTATCATAGCAGGTGACCAGCTTATCTAAACCTTCCTTAAAGACACATCCCACCAGTAAAGAAAGCCATAATCACAGCATTTTTTGCGTTATCATATTCAAAGCACTTACCACTAAGTTTGCGTTTCATGTGCAGTAACAAGTGGTAGTCAAATGTACCAGGTGAGAAATGTCAGAGCACTGTGAAATTGCTTTGTTTTGTGCAAATCTGTGAATATTTTTGGAACAGAGCTTGTTATAACCCGGAAGTGGTCGACTACAATCTCATGCAAAACAGTTCTCGGAACTTGTAGAAATTTACTGTTAGCACTATCATTGTGAATTGTCCGTTCTCTATAATTTTCTCATCCACCACGCTCCTGACCGATTCATCATTTACAAAAGAAGGCCACCCACTTTGTAGTTCGTCTTGCATATCTGTCCATTCTTCTTTGAATTGCGCAACCCACTTTCACTGTAAATCTGTAATTTGCTGATGAATTTCGGCTGCATTAATGTTCCTTGCATTTAAAATCCAGGTAACAGAATTAATCTCACAGTCAACAGTTGATTGTAGTTGGTAACGTGCTCGCCTCTCATCATGCGGGGTCTTGGGTTTAAATCCCATTCAGGCACAGCATATTTTCATACGTTACAAAAAATCATTTCATCTTTCACCATCTGCATTAGCAGTAATTTCAGAACACTCGGAAGTTAAAAAAAAAACAGTAAACAGGTTTGTGGATTGTTTTTAACATTGTAAACGACCACAGTAAACATAAAACACAAGACTAATCAACCGTAATGACCTTAGCAGGGAACTTATGAACAAGGGAAAGTAGAGAGTGCATGCGCAGTGCCAACAGTAGCACTTTGGCGGCGTTAGAACGAAACAACTACTGAAAGCATTGTCATTGTGTTTCGTCTATTCTCTTTAATTTTTTCATCCCGTTTCCTAACTGAGTCAACATTGATAACCTAAGGCCACCCATTTTGTAGTTTGTCATGCACATCTGTTTGTTTTTCATTTAATTGTCTAACCCACTTTTGATCCATTCTTTCACTCATTGCACTTTCACCATAAATCTCTGAAATCTACTGATCAGTTTCAACTGCCGTAATGTCCTTGCATTCAAAAACCAGGTAACAGAATGAATATCATAGTCGATGAGTTCATTGTTTTAGACATTGTAAATGACCACAGTATACATAAAACACAAGACCAATCAACCGTAATGTTGTCTGCTCAAATTTAATGAACTAGGGAAATTAGAGTGCTGACAGTTGCCCTGTTGCGGCATTAGAATGAAATGGTACTGACTTTTCAGACACGCCAGAATAAGCTGATTTGAATTTTTACTAAAGTCTGCCGAGAGCCGATCACATCAGCTCTTCATATATTGCACCATATTTTGAATATTTCTCAAGAGATCGCGTTCATATTTTAAAGGATAGTATCATCTGTAAGGAATAGTATCTAACGATGTACTGTGTATTAGCCAAACATATCAATTGTTTCGATTCTTACAAACATCAATAGTATTGAGTACACCAACAGCAATGTTTTTTTTTTGGTTACAGCTGTTAGTGTGACTTTCATACGATTTTGTTACAGTGTGTTTGTACAGTATGAATAATTGTTATTTTGCTCAGTTTGAAAAGAAAAGAAAGCTCCTTTCTTTTGATATAAATTTTAAAAAAATCAGAAAAAATTAAGTCTTCTCCCGACACTTTTGAAAATGAAATTATTTATTTACAGTTCAAATTTTGTTTACTTAAATTTTATTGAAACTATTAAACTTTTTTTCTAATACTACTTATATGAGCAGAAAGAGCAAAATTTAAAGTAAAAAATTATACTAAAAGCTTTCTCCTGTGTTGATTCTAAAATTTTTAACAATTTTTCAAAATTATCTTTTAAAATAATGGGATTTTAGCTTGGCATTCTTTGAACTTGTTGGTACAGGCAGTCTGGCAGTATAACAGAAGTATACAGATAAATCCAAACTAAATTTAATGTTAGTATTTTTACAAAAAATATACTAGACAGAAGTAGTAAAAAATTACTGTGCGTTACTATGTGCAGTATGTCACTATTTTATATATTGCGGTATGGATTCCTTGGAGGTAAAATTTACAGGCAGTTTTACTGAAATGTCGCTGTGTGGTAAAAAAAGTTATAATTTTTAAAGTTCATTGTATTGAGGTTTAACTGTATTTTATTAGAGACAAATTAGTCATAATGTTAAGTTGAAAACTCAAAACCTATTTAATAGTGATGTGTCAATACCAATATTTTTCAATTCTCAATTCCAATACCAAAAATCAATTTGTAAAAAAAAAAAATTAAATTAAACAGAAATTACAAATGCTTCCACTCTTCAGAATCTATCAATTTAGTGCCAATAATTACATAAAACTGTATAATTATTTATACTTGAAATCGTGAAATATAATCAAACTGAAACAAAAAAATTATTTCTTATTCTAATCCTCTCAATAACTGGCAATGAAATACAAGTTAACCTCTGTAACGACACAAATTTAAATTATAAATATTTAACCACCATTTCATAACATTATACCACCATTTTATTTGTTTACATTTATTATTTATATGAAACATATGTGAATATTAAAAACTAACATCTGTATAAATGTTGAATCGATAAACAATGGTAACTAAGGACATTATTGTATTATTACAGAAAAAGGATTTGAAGTGATAAGTTTGAATGTAAAATGTGAACATGGTTTTGTGTCAAATGTTTAAAACTTGAAAACTATTTATAATCTACCAATTGAATTGAACAAGATATGAATATATGAATATGAATATCTAAGAGTTTTAAAAAGAATAAAACATATATTTACACTGAAATACATAAAGGACTATGATAATCACATTTTGATCAATCGAGACTACAATTTTTGTAAGGAGCTGAATTTCAAGGGGACAACTTTAAGGTTATTCGCGCAATGAAAAACAAGTGAACCTCGTCTAATAACCTCGTGCTCATAACCATATCCTGATGTTCTATTCTTATTACTATACAAGAACACCGATTGATGAATGAAAACCACTCTTCTGATTTGATAGCACTTCAACACATTCAATCTTAGTTCGTAATTTTACGTTATAAAAGAAATCAAAAAAATGAAGAAAACCCACGCAAGCAGTATAAATGTATAATGTGCTAAAATTAATACCATGAAAGCCCAATCTTGTGACGTAGTTTTATCGAATCGTGATAGACTTCTTTCGTAGTTTAAGCAATTTATTCGTAGTCGTTCCTTGTTCGGATAGCCGTATTCGTAATAAAATGAGCAATCTGACTCCGGTATATGATTAACGTTTGTCAAATTAGTTTTTTTGTAAGATATCAATTTGGTTTACTCCCCAAGCCAAAATTACCCAACTGTATTAATATTTAATATATTTTATCTTAGAAAATTATGGCATTTTTGTCAAAGCTTAAAAACTAGAGAATTGGTTTCAAAGAATCTACTTTTTACAGTCAATTCTCAATACAGATTATTTTTTCAAGTATCGAGAATCAGCATTTGGAATTGACACATCCCTACTATTTAATAATTAATTTTGTTAAAAATGCATACTGTATTTGTGTTTTGTTTTGTGTTTTCTTTAATTAGGTGTTAGATTTGCAGCGTGCGTTACACGCTGATCCTTCTACTACTGGGTCAAGAACGTTTCCGGGTAGTGATTCATTGTCTCTTAGAAATATTGGAGCTAAGGTATTTATCTAATTTGTTTTATGATCAAGTAAACATAGGTTTGTTATTGCTGACAGTGAATACGATAATGTTTGTTATTTTAATGCAAATACCCTGATATTTTACCACAGATTTGATTGGTATAAACATACCATGATATAAGACCGATGTAGTGACACTCCTAGGAACTTCACTGTTATTACTTGTTCTAATATTTTATTTTGTGTAAAAACATCCTCTTCTCTTATTTTCCCTTACAATTTCCCTTACAATTGTTTGTTTTTTAAACTATAAGTACTAACACTTCTTCCCATTGAATGTTAATATTAATTCATTCAGAAATTGCGCTACAGATTCTATCATGTGTTTTGTTGTTTATTATTGAAATATCATCAGCAAATAATAAAGCTCTACTGTTAGGTATGATTTCTGGTAACATATTTATTTATAACAAAAACAAACTGGGACCTAAAATTGAAAGTGTGAACACCAACTTTGACATCAAGCTTTTTAGATAAAACCTTTGTAAGTTTTAACAATTCTAGTTATTTGTACACACTGTAGGCCTACTCTACCTATCAGATTAGACTGAAACCATTTAAGTTCTACATCCCTAACACCTAATGACTGCAATATTTTCAGCAAGACTCCATGATCAACACAGCTGAAAGCTTTACGTAGATCTCAAAGAATTCAACTACATAGTCTAAAAGTGAGACAATAGCAGTATTAGTTTACTTTACTTTTTGGAAACCGTCCTAATCTTTTGATTTTCAGCCAAAAAAATTAATTAACCTAATGAACACTACCTTTTGAAAAATTTTCCTAGTTGTGTTTAAAATACTTCTTCCTCTTCACCAATCTAGGATCAGGTCCCAAGACCTGTTCTGGCATCCACCTAGCCACCGTTCGCCCCAGATCGCACCATCCAATCGACCTGTAACTTCTGACCAGCGGAGACATCCCGTCAAGATAATCGGTCCAGTTCTGGCGATACTCCATTATTGTATTCTTAAAAGAACATACATCTCTCGCCATATATCCTCATTTCTGAACCGATCCAGTTTACTACAGCCCCAAATGCATCTCGAGAAGCGCATCTTTGCCGACTGAATGGAATTTTCATGTTTCTTCTTCCACACCCAGGCTTCACTGTCATGTCAGTGTTGGACAGCCATGCTGTCTTATAAAACTTCATTAGTGTGCCAGTTTGGGCCCTTACCTTCCAATTTCAGTGTATTTTACCACAAATCCTATTGAATCTCTGAACTTTTTGTGGTAAATCATTGTCCTTTTCATATGACACATCACATCCCTAATAGGAAAAGTGGCTGACCTGTTCCATCATCACTCCATCCACCATCATCTTTGTTTAAATATCTATTTTGTCATTATCTTTATAATACTTTTGAGCATAGTACAATTTCCAACAAATTGGCTCATACAATTCTTAAAAATAGGCAATATTTTACCCTCCTTCAATTGTTTTGTTGGCAATTTTTGAAATTGTTATCTATAATTTTCCTTTGTCCGTCCATCAGTCACACCCAGATGTCAGAAACTACAAGAGATAGCAATAAACAGTTTTTGAATTTGTAATTTACAAAAAACGTTAATGGACCTAAATTGGGTTTGACGTCTCTGTTTCGACCAGAAGTGGTCCAAAACCAGAAGTCAAAAAATCAGTCTGAATTTGGAAACAAAAATAGTGTTATTTGATTTCTCTTAAGAGTAGATACAGAAATCACTAATGGTTTTTGCCATAAGTCAAAAGTAAGCCTTTTAAAAATTGCCACCAGCCATGAAAGGGATATAAGTTATATTGTGCATTATTTACATTACAAAGAGAAAGTCATAAGAGTGTTTCACACCAGATTTATTATTGTTTCAGAATAAAGTTACAGATAAGTTTAAACGACCGTTTAAGAAAAGACATTCTAGTGTTTATCATCAGCCTTCGAATCGTGTGAATAAATATTTAAGTCAAGCTATCGAAGCAAGGAGCGTGGATCGGGAAAAATCAACTCATGTCAATTTGTTGACACTCTGTTTCAAGGATAAAGATAAAGAGAATCAGGTAAGTATCTTAATTATAAAAAAACTTTTCTTGGTTAACCTAATACTAGAACATAGTGGCCTACGTGCAAATGAGAAATCTCTTTAAATTTGATAAAAATATAGTCCATTTTGTTGTCACAATTTCACCCTTGCTTAACCTATGTGGTCAAACTTTGATGTTCGCTGAAATAAAAACAATCTCAAGACCAATGTTTAAAATATTCCAATGGTTGACAGTATCAAAAAGTTGAAGATAAATGGGTCGACATTTTTACTGCCGGTCAATCTTGTGTTAGTCAAGATCGAATTGACTATTACATTTAAAAACTTTTCCATCTTGTGTTTGTTAATCAGGGTAGTATTTGAGTTAACAATCAATCAATAATTTTTTTATTTAACTAAGTGCAATTTTTTTGCAATCAGTTTTTTTTAATGTAATTATAAACTTTAGGCAAAGATGATAAAAATATGAATAACAACGTTCTTGGAATGAAAATATAAAACCCATTCAGTAGTGAATTTAAAAAAAGACTATACTCAGAACAAAAAATAAAACTAAACTTGACTGAACAGTTCATTTATCTTGTAATAATATGAAGTAGTTGAAGCTGAAGATGACTATGATTAGTAATAAAAATAGAACAATATTAAATTAATATAATAATAATGAATAATATAATAATATTGTAATGAGTTAATTGATTAAGAAAATTGTAAAGGTAAGTCCAATGTTTTTAAAACATTTCAGTGTTTTAGTCTCCTCGCTGTTGTAATTAATTGTGAAAGAATTTTGATACTTTTCTAACTTTTACAAATTTCTCGCTACATTGTTTAATTTCTTTTTTTATGAAAGGCTGGTTTAGATTGTCAAGCAATATTATATGCAATAAGTCGGAAAGGATGTTGAGAAAACTGGAATAAACCAAGGATTTAATGAACCGAGCCAAATTCAGACAACTAATTACGGAATTAAAGGGCCTCCATGAAGAGCAAAAACAGAACTCTGGGTGGACAAAAGAAAGGAGCAAAGTCTGCAGGGAGCAATTGCTGAGAATGTGGACTGCAAAAAGAGCTTCCAGAAATATCTAAAGTTACCTGATGTGGTCTAAAATTGGCCCTATACAAGGAAAAAACATTTTTGAGTAAAAAAGTTTTTTGTGAAGTAAAACATAAAGTTTGTAGAATAATAACGAAAAAAATTTGTTAAGTAATTACAACAAACATGAACAGAAAAATGATGTGCATCGTAAAACTTAGTAAACAAGGCATTGCACAACTTGTTCATTTTATAGTCATAGAAACTATTACATTAAATAGTTAGTGCTTCTAGTGGCGAATTTGAGAACTTAAAAATTATAAGAAAACTTAATGGCATACAACGATTGTCTATAGGTTATAAGTTGCGTAAAACAATGCAATATGTGAGGACTTGCACAACTTGTTGTTAGGATTTGAGCCATTTGCGGCAGACTGAACTCGTCCATAGGTTCCAATTTGTTAAAATATTAGCGAGAATGTTATTGTGCAGTTTCTCTTTTAATTAATTTCTTAAATGTAATTATGTTACAGTACCATGATGATATAGATGTAGGATTTACCAGTTCGTTGGCGTGCAGTTTAGTATTGTTGTTGCTGATTGGTGCTCTGCAAGCTGCTGTACTTCCTCGAACTATTATTTTGTTGTTATTGTTCCTCACTGCATTCATTTGGATTTCGGTTAGTACATACTGTATCTGCTATATACACTGCTGCTTAACTAGTTTATTGAAACTTGTTCATAATTACCATTTGTGATGTACAGTGAAACCTCGGTTAACCGAATCAGATTTTAATTGCACAAAAAGTAGTACATGTCTCATACTACATATTTATGTATCATTTTTAGAAAATAAGAAAAATAACGAATCAATTCTGTTTTCCCACAATGCACAGTACAGTACATAAAATATTGTACACGCAAATGTTAATATATAATACAGTATTTGTTATTTATTTCTGTATTTAAAGTATTTAAATATATCAATACGTAAAGCAATTACAGAATACATTTTTGATAAATTGATGATTCATTGAAATTTGTTGAGGGACGTGACAAAGCAACCCTATCTGATATTTTAGGTATGAAACTCTGGGGAGTCATAGCAGCTAAGAAAATAAAAGAAATGAAAAAACACAAAAATGTCTGATTTCTTTAAAAAATAACCATTGTGTTAATGTATGTATGTACATACATACTTTATATTTTATCAAACATCCTATGTAGGATTTTTAAAACAGCTGTGTTATTTAAAATTGAAATATATATTTCCAACCACCAGAATATGGTAACATAAAACACTTACAAATGTTTATAGCGCTTTCATGTATCTTGTACACATCTTCAGTAAATTAAAATTTACTTTACGTCAAAATTTAAAACTTCCTGCTCCTACCGTGGTAGATAAGGAATTAAATTATGGTAGATTGAATCATGATAGATAGGAATCATTTACTGAAGATGTGTACAAGATACACGAAAGCGCTATAAACATTGGTAAGTGTTTTATGTTACCATATTCTGGTGGTTGGAAATATATATTTCAACATACTTTATATTTCGTAACTACGTACTACGTACATTATTATATTACAAATTGTGTAAAATGTCAAAATTTTATCAAGAAATAGGCCTACACTGTTTTTACGTGTAGATCAAATAAAAGTAAATTATTCACTGTAATTTTTCATTTACTGTATTTATATACTGCAGTTGAATAATATATTAATAAAGTAGGCCTATAAATAGAATTATATAACAGGAATCCCGATGAGATAATTATGTTATACATAAAAATTAATAAAACACTGGGAAAATAATCACAACCGAACCGAATAACTCTTACGGATGTACCCAACCGAACTTCAGGTCCAATTATCTTTTCAAGACTAAATGCCAACTGCCAACCAACAGGCTTACTTGTAGGCTATAATCGTATTGTTTTGTTCTCTATTATAATATTTTTGACTATCTATAATACTATAGATTTATAAACTCATTATTGTGTGTGGTTATAAACATACATAATAAAGAAATTGTATCATTGTAGCATCACGAAGCCAATAAATTATTGATGTAGACGACCCTTCATGTCTGGGCAGCTCGGAAATAATAAACAGCCTTTCGTATTTTATTTTCATTTTGATATAGCCATAACAAACTTATTACATTACATACATTATAACAATGTTTTTACCAAACTTTGTTTTTTTCGTAATTTTGAATCTATGCAATTGAATTATTTATTTGGGAAAGTCTTATCTACATTAATCGTAGGGTATGAAACTAAATGTAATTTACATCTTGTTTTAATTTTATTACAAAATATAAACTTTAAAGGTAATAAAACATACGTGTAGTAGTCCTGTACTAGATATTATAGGCGGAGTACATTTTTTGAGCTTAAACTTTAAAATAAGGTATAAGTTTCAAGTGAACAGGAACAGTAAGAGAGGAGAAATTGCTCGACTGTAGAGAGTGGCGAAGTACGCAGCAAACTCCCACCTGCCTAAATTTATCAAGCTTATTATATTGTGTATTGTACTGTAAGTTTGTTTTCAAATTATATGTACATACTACAGTAACATTCTGGGTTCTCCAGATTGGAGTCTGGTTAACCAGGGTTATGCTGTATGAAAATATCATTTGTGAAACACTCATATGATTTTCTCTTGCCAATGTAAATAATGAACAATATAACCTATGTTTAATCATGAGTGAGTGAATGATACTAAATGAAAATTAACATCTGTGGAACTAAAAAATATGGAAAGTCACTAATTGCCGCTAAACTACTAAGCTCTACAGAAAATAATACTTGAAGTAAGGCCAGGCATAAAAGGGAGCGCTGTTCAATAAGATCGGAATCTGGCAGATGGCTGCGATTGTGTTTATTTGTGTTTTCGTTTATTCCTCAATGAATCATCTCATATGGTTAACCACTTATAATTTTTATAAAGTGTTGAGGATACAACATGTATAATAGGATGTAGTGCGAGTCAAAAATATTTCTCCTTTATTATTAGCTAGAAATTTATTGTAGTTTACCTAAACATTGATTTTGTATGGTGTGTTTTGTTGTTTATAGGTTGTATTGATGTTATTGTTAGCTGTAAGATTAAAATGGATAATCTGGGATATTTCACAGAGTTTTATCCTTCGTCTAGCTATCACTGTATTCACCATAGTTCTCGTTTACACCGTAGCTCAGGTCAATGTGGTACGTATTTAAATTACTATTATATACTTTCAAGTTGTTGGTGCAGTTTAATTTAAATCAACTCTTAAGAAAAATACAATATTTGCTGTTGTATAAGATTGTTTGCTGTTGGTCAAAAAGTTAGGATCACTTTGTCACATTCTCGTCCTGACTCAAATTTAGTGGCAACACGTCTCATTTGCAAATCCTCAATCAAAATCCGCTGGCACAACCTCCAACTCACACCTGTCTCTTCAAAAATTTTGTCGATTGTGAAACTGCGATCCTTGTTGATTTTTTGGCGGATTTTTTGAAGTTTTCATCGTTTTGAGATTTCGAAGGGCGCCCAGAGTGAACATGGCATTCACTATGTTTAAAGTGCCCAAACTATTCGAAAACTTGTGTGCGGCTCATAGTATCCTTTTTGAAAGCTTGTTGAAGCATTTAGGAAGCTTCCGTTTTTGATTTTTCAAGCAGGAAACAAAATTTCAAACACTTTGTTTTTTAAATCTGCCTTAATGACGTCGCAGATGGAACACAACAGTAAGAGAAACACAACACAACGATCAAACATTAACCTACAAATTAACACCGTCTGGGTAGTTGTTTGTCGAAGGTCTCTACTAACTCCATCTAGTGGGAAAACTCTCTACTACATCTACGAATGGCAGCGCACTCTCAGTTCGGTTTTTTTTAGTCCCCCCTCGTACAGTACAATAAACGCCTATTTGTATTGCTAAATCATTGATTTAAAAAGATCAATATTTGAAGATTGCTACACAAAAAATATCAATATTATGTAACAGTAGCTACAATTTTTAAGCTACACCAATATTACTCACAGGGTTTAATAAAATAGAAAATTCTTGCTTATACAGAATTAACAATACACATCAGTCTTGGTCAGAGTCATTACCACGAATTCGAGTTGTTTTCAAACAATAAATCATCTTCAGCTTCATCTAAAGAATTGCTGATGCCACACTTCTTGAAATTCCACAACAATTTTGGAGACTATATTGTTCCAGGAATTTGTGACCCATTCACAGACCTGAGTTATGTCTTAAGATTTTCCCTGATGTCATTTCTTGACCCGGTGGCATCATTAATTTATTCCATTTATAAAGAGGACAAAACAGTTAGTATCTATCTTAGGCGCAGGAAGCGAATGCAATTTCCATTAAATGGCATTTTAAATGAAATGATTAACCAGACAGAGATAAGACAATCACTAATTTTTTTTACTGTGCTTGATGATGGTTGACTCATTGTCAGCAGATAAAACCGTATCCTCTGATATTGGATTATGATATTCTAGGAATTTTTGCAACGGAAACACTTTCTGAATTAAGGTTATTCAGTTGAATAGCATTATGATGATGACAATGTATGGTACAGTATTTTGATTTTTGTAATGCTATATAGTAAGCATGTCCATAATAGGCGGGTGGAGTGTTAAATGATTTGCACTTGATCTGCTAGTTCCAGGGCTACAAAAAAAATAGTTCTGTTTGACATGATCAGCCAATTATATGACTGAAGAATTTAAGAACAGAATAGGTAGAGTTGTAAAAGTCACTAGTCACAGTTAGCTCATCTAAGAGTAATGAATTTCTTTAAACAGCCAGACCCTGTGGTGAAAGAGAGGCCTTTTCAAAAGAAGCCTTCCAGAAATACTTCCAATCATGGAATCAATCAATTTTAGGATAAGTGCAACATTGCATAGCCAAGGAAGAGTACTTTGAAGGAGATTACTTGAAATTTGATGTAAACTTTTTACTTTATTCATAATAAAATTATTCAGTTTTTTTTATCACACTTTGTACTGATAATAATTAACAATTGTTTGTTTTTGTTTTCTTGTTTTCAGTTTACTTGTCGGACCGATGCAGGTTGTCCAAGTCCGGAAAATTGGAATACAACGTTAGAAATAGCCGATCATAGAGCTTGCCCGTTACCCCAATATATAGTTGTGTCTTGTTCGTTAGGTTATCTAGCTGTTGCATTATTTCTGAGGCTTCCTATTCTTATTAAATGTGCGTTACTTGCACTCATGGCAACTGTGTATATACTGCTTATTGAAATATCGCATTCACAGCTATTCATTTGTTATGATTCTCGTGTACAGTAAGTATTGCTGTTTTAATTTTATAAAATTCAATTTTCATGTCATTAGAAACTTCAGGGGACTCTGGTAGGAAATGTATGAAATGTGTATCCACCCTTCTGATGATAGATATAAGTTTGTGCACAGCACAGGTGCAGTTGCAAATTTTGTGTAAAGTATTTATTTGTATCAACATAGATATGGATCAGGTCTCATGCCCTGATCTTCAAACTTAATCTATATTTTATTATCTCTTGAGATATATGAATATATGAGTAAGGAAAGTATTGCTTTCATGTTGAGTTTTTGAAGTTAGTTTTCACCAGAAATACACATTTGTTTGCATAAATACATGCAACAAGAGCGTTTTGTAAATTTTCATTTTAAATTTAATTATTTTTAGGCGTGTCCTGAAATTACCATTCTATTGCCAATATTATAGAGAACAGAAGGTTCACAATGGCAATGCTTTCAGATGAATTTCCACAAGTTTCAAGAACTGTTTTGCGTGAGATTGTAGCTACTAGGTTCCAAAAATCCTCGCAGATTTTCACAGACAAAGCAACTTGACAATGTTCTGACATTTCTTACCCAGTACACTTTACTACCATTGTCCTTGATACCGTATAGTCTATAGTCTAACTACCACTTGTTCCTGCACATGAAACGCGAGCTAGGTGGTAAGCAAATTGAATGTGATGACACAAAAAATGCAGTTGAGTTAAGGCTACCCACCAGGGTGGTGTAGTCGTAAAGTTGTCGCCGCGAGTCAGCTGTTAAACAGCTAATTTTTGTTGACAGTTTCATGGTTCAAATCCTTGTAAAGGTAGTTATTTTATATGGATTTGAAAACTAAACAGTGGTTTCTGGTGTACTTTGATGGTTGGGTTTCAATTAACCAGACAACCATCTTGAGGTTTCTTATTGTTCGTAAATTGCAATGTACACACATTGACAATTAACAAAAAAGAAAAATGTTGTGGGTGTCTTCACTTGCGAGATGTTTTTTTGAGGAAGGTTAAACCCAATGTGAATGGAGATTTTAACGATCACGCGGACTGTCATTTTACACCTAATAAAAACTCTTTTATTTCATTTAGTTTCATTCCTAACAATTTCAAAAAATTACCATTTATTTATAAAGGATTTGTTGTTCGAACAACGTTTAAACCAAATACTTCCGTTTTCATTTACGACCAGAATAAAAATTTTAAATTAAGAAAAAATATTTTCTCTTAGTAATATCAATTTACATACGAAAGAGTGTCACTAAATCACTAAAAAAATACAAAAACATATGTTTAGCTTATATAGTTTAAACCAAATACTTCAGTTTTCATTTACGACCAGAATAAAAATTTTAAATTAAGAAAAAATATTTTCTTTAGTAATATCAATTTACATATGAAAAAGTGTCACTAAATCACTAAAAAATACAAAAACATATGTTTAGCTTTCATAGGGCCTACATAAATAAAGCAATTCATTGTAAAAAAGCAACATTTAGATATTGCAAATTGATAGACGCATTCAAAAGATATCACACTTTTTGTTCAACAAAGTTAACGTGCTGGATGAAAAAAATGGGGAAAAAATTGCCTTAAAATAATGTGGTGTCTTTTCAGTTTTTATTTACTCTTCTATGAAAGTTGTATCTCTTTTCTGCATGTTTTGTGTATTATCTTTTTCTAAACAGGATAGCATAAATTAAAATGTGTTATCGTTTATTTTGACGCTAATTGTAAGGTTTAACTGAGGGATTGGCGAGACGGGTAGTGTTAATCTCCTTTGTTCGATTTTAGTCATAAAATTTGTCGCCGGCACTTCTAATTTATTAATTTCGATTGTTACATTTAAAGCTAACTGATGATGTCATTCCCAAACAAATACCTTTTTTTGTTGAGAAGTTTTGGATAAAAACGTTCAAATTTTAGTACTGGCTCTTCAAAAAAAATCTCTTTATTTCGCGTAACACCTTGTTAATTTTCATTGTACAAATATGCAAGACACATCAAATGATAGAAGAAAAAAGTATCTATTAAAACTAAACCCGTTGGAAAATAATGAATAGTTGCGGAGATAATTGAGTTTAAAGAAAGATGATGACGAATGAGTGATATTGGGCCTTCTGGTTAGCAAGGGTTAAATAAGCTGGTAACCCACTACAATTAAGTTCCTGAATAACAGTGGAAACTATGTTAAAAATTCATTCAAGGTATGATCTTTTCGTAAACATAACTTACTTTGTTTCAAAACAGTACATACTTTCCGGAAATGCCATGTATAGTGTGAATACATGGCATTGAATATAATAATGGCAGTGAATACTGACTACAAACATTGATTTACAGATTAGGAAAAATTTCTTAAAACATTATGTTTGGAGTGTAGCATTATACGGAAGTGAAACGTGGGTGATAGGGGCTGTAGAAAAGAAGAGGATAGAAGCTTTTGAAATGTGGTGTTATAGGAAAATGTTAAAGATTAGGTGGGTGGACAAAATAAGTAATTTAGAGGTTCTTAGGCGAGTGGATGAAAAAAGAAGTATATGGAAGCATCTTACCAAAAGAAGGGATAGGCTAGTGGGGCATATCCTAAGACATCCAGGTATTGGGCTAATGATAATGGACGGTAATATTGAGGGAGTAAATTGTAGAGGGAGGCAAAGATTAGAACATATAAAGCAAATTACAAAAGATGTAGGGTGTTACAGGTATGTAGATATGAAACGACTTGCGCAAGATAGAACAGGGTGGAGAACTGCATCAAACCAGTCGAGAGACTAATGACAAAAAAAAGTGTGAATACAGTTTTATGGTATGTATTAAAACTGATTGATATGGTTTTTGTTGTTCAGAGCTGTGGTGCCCACACACATGTCAAGTGTTGTCTACATAATAATGTTCCTACTAGCTGTTATTATTCATGGCAGACAAGTTGAATGGACGGCAAGGTTGGATTTCCTTTGGCAAATACAGGTTAGTTTAAGTTTATATTTTTAAAGAATTGTTTTTGAAGTTAAACGTATTTTCAGTTTATACTGACTCATTCTCCTAAATAGTTAAACATCCTTACTCTTTTAATTTTATTTTTATGAATAGGAATGTGACTGGCATTTCTTTAACCCTTACAGTGGCAGCGTCCTAATATTAGGACGCCATGATTTAGACTAAAACATGCCAGCATCCTATTATTAGGACGTCATCAGTTTTACCAAAAAATGCCGGCGTCGTCCTTTTGTACGACTAAAAAATTTATAGAATTTTTATTTTTCACTCAATTTTTAAAAATGTTTGAAAATAATCAGTAAGAAATGTAGATTGAAAAAATACATGAATGTAATTGATAAATATATGAATGTAATTGATTAAAAAAACTAAAAATTGGATTTTTAAAACTTTTATCGCAGTATTTTTATTTTTTACAATACATAAATCATTTTTTTGTAATTTTTGCATAATTTAATTGTTTTTAAAGTGATATAAGTGAAATTGAGTAACATAATTTTTTAGGGTGATTTTTTAAATTAAAGGAAGTTTCCACAAAAAATAACTACGTATCATTTTATTTTTAAATTGTAAGAAATATGTTCCAAGTTTAATATCATACAAGATCAATTCATAATTAAACAAAACAAAAAAGTCGTTAAGATACCTTGAAAAATAGCCGTGTTATGAATAGATGTATAAAATGCTACTACAAATCGCACAAAAGTTTGCTGGCACTTTCTCAGTAGGAACTCAACAATATTCTGCACTGTAAGGGTTAACGATTGTTAAGAATTCCATCTTGGGGAATGATTAGAGATGTGTCTATACCAATATTTTTCGATTCTTGATACTGATTCAGATACCAAGAAACAAAATCAATTATCGATTCTGGTAGCAAAAGTTAGTCCCACTAATAATACAATAAAACTGTATAATTAAACTTCGTATCATAAAATTTGTCGCCGGCACTTCTAATTTATTGATTTCGACTGTAACATTTAAAATTTAATTTAATTTCACTAACCTTCTTTTTAAACTGCGTCACCTTTATTTTAATTCTTACTTACACGTGTTTCGGTGAATCCACCATCAGAGTAAATGAAAAATTGAAACTAAAAAATTTTTATCTCACTTATTTAAAATTTACAGAAGATGATACATCTTCAGTCACTTGTATAAAACTGTTTTATACAAGTGACTGAAGATGTATCATCTTCTGTAAATTTTAATAATGGTAAATTTTAAATAAGTGAGATAAAAAATGTTTAGTTTCAATTTTTCATTTACTCTAATCAGGGGCGGTTTCAGGGAAGGGGCCATGGGGGCCATGCCCCCCCCCCCCCGAAATACTAGGAAAACTTAGTTTAATATTTTCTATAAGCTATTATTACTAACAAAGCTGAATCCCAATACTCGTACCTATCAATTAACAATAATTATTTTAGTATAAAAATGAGTCAAACAGAAAGTATCTATTTTTAAATAGTATTAAGATAACAATCAGTGTCAGTAGTCAAAAGCCACTCGCATCCAGTCAGCACCTTGAAAATTTCTCTATGAATTAAAATTGTGGTTACAACAATACAGCATAAAAGAGGACTTTTCAATGACTCAATTACAAACTATGTATTACAAATTATGTAGTAAGAGCTACATAAAAAAACAAGATAGCCCCCCCCCCCGAAAATCAGCCCTGGAACCGCCCCTGACTCTGATGATGGTGGATCCACCAAAACACATGTAAGTAAGAATTAAAATAAAGGTGACGCAGTTTAAAAAGGTTAGTGAAATTATTATATTCATTATATGAAATAGAAATAATTTCAAACTGCAGGATGCATTATAAAGATTTATTTTTGAATGAAGATATTATATAACTTTGTGTTGGTAATGTTTTTAGGCTAATGAAGAGAAACGTGAGATGGACGCTTTACAGCATAGTAATAAAAGAATCCTGTTCAATCTATTACCAGCTCATGTTGCAACGCATTTTCTTGATAACCAATTTCGGAGTAATATGGTAAGAATTATATGATTTTTCTCATTAATACTTGTATGAGGGAGTTATTTTTAAAATAAGGTCCATATTTTACTTTCTCATGCCTTATGTGAATGTGTAAGAAAGGAAAGTATTGTTGTCATGTCGATTGTTTGAAATGGAATGAATGATTGGTATGTGTGTGTCTGTATGTGAACAATATATTTCAAGAACAGAATATTCTATTAAGTTCTATTAACTTAGAATTTAAGTTAGGGGATCCAACTTGAACATTTTTATCAAAATTGGTCTGTCAGAAGTAGTAGTTTATTTTTACAATTTTTCACTTTTTATGCAATTTTCTAAAAAAACATCTACAATTTCGTTAAAAATGCTCATTTTTTGTTAAAACTTAGAATTTAAGTTCGGTGATCCAACTTGAATATTTTCATCAAAATTGGTCAACCAGAAGTAGTAGTTTATTTTTACAATTTTTCACTTTTTGCAATTTTCTAAAAGTCTCCTACAATTTCTTTTTAAAAATTATCTCATTTTATTCTTTACAAGGATAGTGAAGTGCCATGTCTTCTGAAATTCTTGGGGAGATTTTACTCTCGGGTAAAATACATATTTCTTAAGATTACTACCTTTAATATGCAATTTAAGGCAGAGGTGCATAATCAGTTGTAGAACAATAAGAAACCTGCAACTTTTAGCCTACCGTCAATTAATGAGTTTCTGTATTTTGCTCATCAAAATCGGTAAAAAAATTAGATTTTTTTTACAGCTGTAGTATGTATGCATTTTACGACGACAAAGGTGTAAATAATAAAAGCTATAGAAAATTAAAAAAACAACTCTTTCAGGGATTTCTTTCTACAGAGCTTAGTTTAGTGTTAATTATTTGTTTTTAAGCCATCACAAAAATAAGACTTCTCAAACTGCAAAATAGGCCTCAGTTTCAGAGATCTTTTCTTCATTAGTCCCAAACCTCTTTTTGCCCAGCCATTTTTTTCATATTTGGATACAAAAATAATAATTGGGTCAAATGTGAAAAATTTGGCAGCAATTTGTGTTGTAATTCTATCAGTTGTGCTGTGGCGATTGTGGATGAGTGAGCTGATGCATGATCATGATGAAAGAGAACTTTTTTCTTCACCAAATGGGGTCGTTTTCTTTTTGAGTTTCAAATCTGCCCAGTAAATCAGCAATAGTACTGTCCTGTAATTGTCCTTCATTTTTCTAAATAGTCTATTGAAATTATATCTTTTAATTTCCAAAAACTGCTTTTTTGCCTGAAAACCCATTGTGCTGACTGAACTTTCATCGAAGGTCATATTACAGCTAGAAAATTCATTGGGATTGTGCTTAACTTGGCCAAACATTGCTTCAAAGCAGTCACACTATTTTGTTCTTTTTTCAAGCAAATGCGGCACCCATCTTGCTGATAGCTTTCTCGTGCCTAATTTTTCATGAAGGATATTTGTACACATTCAAATTAAATTGTCAGCAACCCCTCTAATCTTAATTGGCGTTACTTTGGATTTTGTCAACCACATAAATGTCCTCTTTATTAATTGGAGACTCTGGGCGGTCTTCATCAAAGATGAATGTTTGGGTATGCTTAACACTTTGAAGACTGACTTTTTTTTGTAGTTTTACCCATAGACTGCCATTTTTCGGGGATTTTTAAAAAATTGTAACAAATCAATCATTTTTCATAAATTCAAAAAGTAAAGATTAAATTATAGATCATAATTCGTAGATTACTTTTCATTTATTAAGATTAGGATTACTTACATTATAATGATAAAGAGTTTGACTGAAGAGAGGTATGTTTCCTTGAATTTAAACATTTTTCACCGTATAATGATAATAAATAAGAATAATAAAATTAATTATGAGTTAAATTCTTACAAATTAATTACCTATTTCTAATAACCAATTTACTTTTTTATTTCTTAAGTAAAATTAAAAAAAAAACTAAGTATCGGACTAATAATATAGTAACAAACTAATAACTAACAACAAAGCACAGAAGTGCCGGCAGATCGCTTGCTCATGCTCAATAACATCGATGCTGTAAAAGTCGATATATTCGATAATCTGACAACATTAGTGACAAATTAAGTGACAGCATAGCCGGCAATCGTATACGATACGAGCTAATGGATATAAAACCAAGTAAAATAGGCGCCCGTATTGTATATGGGTGCCGTCCAGCCGATCAAAATGGCACGCTTGTATCGTATACGGGTGCCGCCCTGAAAGTGTTAAACTTGTTAAACCAGTATCTAATGGTAGTCACAGAAAGCAATTGGTTATTGTAAAGAGATTTTAACTTTTCATCAATTTCATGACAGGTTTTCCTATCCATAAAAATAAATCTTATGACTGACCGATATTGTTCTTTTTCCATTAAAAAGTAAAATTTGCACACTTAACTTAACGAGCTCTTAAAACAAAACTTCTCAACTAATATGTTTGAAATTTCGACTGGCCACATTTTGTATAATAATTTACTAATGTATGGTATAAATTTTAATCAGTGCTGCCCTCAGTATTCAAACACAGGTACTTATCTTGTCACCCTCCTACAGTGTATGAAAGATTGTTAGTTGATGAAAGTGTTCTGTATTTATTAGAAAGTGATTTTGATTAATACTTTCAGAAAGTTAAGTTTGAAGAACTTCCAATTGCAAATTATAAATGTTTTTATGGGGTAAGATGTTTGGTAACTAAATGAAAGAAATCAAAAACCCTTAGAATATTGATAGCATTTATCTTATGTGTACTACCTTTATCTGTTACTATATTGTTTGTATTTTTCCCTGTAATAAACTACAATTATATTTAATTGTAAAAGTTAATGTAAATAATTCCAGCTAATAACAAGTGTTTCAAAAAGGACGTAACTCGTTTTTAGTTGACGTGATTGTATTATAAAAATTTTAAATAAATGAAATAATTATAATTTTTTGCAACAATATCTAAATTACAATGAAACTTACCTTTAATAACTTTAATAACCCACCGGGTTGGTCTAGTGGTCAAGTCTGCCCTGCGAGTCATCTGATTTTTGGAGATGAAGGTTATGTGGTTCAAATCCTAGTAAAGGGTATTTACTTTTTTATGGATTTGAATAGTAGATAGTGGTTACTGGTGTACTTTGATGGTTGGGGTTTAATTTATTATACTCTTTTAGGAATGGTTGGCCTGAGTCTATGAAGACTACACCTCATTTACACTTTCATACATATCATCGTTACAAATGATACATATCATTGTTGGGTCATGGGGTTGCTTATTGTTCTAAATGAACAGATTGCAGTGTACACACATTAGGGTCTAAAGAAAAATAATTACTATAACTGATGTTGAAAATGGTTTCTTACACTCAAATGCAGGTTCATACACAGGTTTCA
This sequence comes from Catonia carolina, assembly GCA_035578175.1. Classification (NCBI taxonomy): domain Eukaryota; kingdom Metazoa; phylum Arthropoda; class Insecta; order Hemiptera; family Achilidae; genus Catonia; species Catonia carolina. The sequence continues at coordinate 15,129,294 of JAQMRL010000012.1, read as the reverse complement.
TAACATCTGTTAGACATTTTTTGTAATTTTTTGTTATCAGTGTTAAAAATTTCACATTCAATGTTTGCCTTCATCAAGTGTATTAAAAACAACCCTTTTGATATTAAATGATGGCTAAAAAAATCCTATAATTTGTCTTGTGTCATTGACAGTATGGCAAGTTACATAATCCTGCTGGAACCAATATTCTCATTCGTGTAAACCTAACTTTTGCAATAAACTGATGAATTAAGTCAGATAAATCATACCATCCAAAGATTTTTTTTCAAAAAATAAGGCCCTATTACATGACTGCAAGAGACTGGGCACCAAACAGCAATTTTACACGTGCGTAATGGTCATTCATGGAAAATGCGAGGATATTCAATACTGCTGGTGTAAGATCTTAAAGGCCACAACCCTTTCAATATCAAAGAATGGTCAAAAAATCATAATGAAAACAATAGATGGTGAAATACCAGTTTGTAAGGATAACTTCCTGAGTGATTTTCTTGGAGAGTGAGTCAAACATTCTTTTATGTCCTACAGAACTTCCAGGGTTATCATTGATGGTCAACCTGTACTTTTGCATTCTTGTACATTTTACAGTATCATGAAATTTATTTAACAAACATAAGATTGTTGACTTATTCGGAACAGTAGAATTGGAAAACGTTAACTGAAACTTGTTCATACATTCGTCTTTCAAAAACGTTGACATCTACTGTATAGATGAATGGGTATTGGTGCACAAAACAACAGTTCAATTGTTTTAAGCTGTTAACTTTAAATACAGTGTTGCCAACTGTTACAGTTGCTTCCTTTTTGAAACACCCATCACAATGTATTTTTTTTACAGCATTGCATGCATAAATTCATGGAATTTACAAATTACTCTTAACATCCTCATGTGTCAAGGTGTACATCCTTCCACTATGAATGCAATGCATCTATAAATCCCTTTAAATATTTTCCTTGTTATATGTTATTTATTTCTTTACAGTTTTTAATTCAGAAACAATTCCATATTGAAAATACGAGGGTTATTCGGAAAGTGAAGAATGTTTTTCTTTATTTTGAAATTTTTTTATTATAGTTTAACAAAAACTTTTATTACAACATACCTGATACTTAACTATTTTTTTATGTAATAACCATACAAATTTAAACACTTGTCGTCTACCGTTTCACCAATTTTGCTATGCCCTCTGCATACTTAGTTGCCACCAAGTTGTTTAACCACTCACTAACACCCTCTTTCAGTTAGTCGTCACTTCCATAGCATTTCCTGCCCCAATAAGTTCGTCAGTTCGGAAAACAGATGGACATCTCTCGGGGCCAATTCCGGGCTATAGGGTGGATGATCAAAAAGCTCCCATCGAAACTGTTGCAGCAGAATGGGGTCGTGCATTATCGTGCAGAAGCAATGCTGCTAGACAATAATTCACGCAAAGTAAATGCGCCATTTTCTAACTGAAGCTTCGTACATCATATTACCATAAACTTCCGTTATTTATTTGTAAATTTCTATAGGTCGCACTCCTTTAACATTCAAAAAGCGTATTACACTACGAACCTCACACTTGTCAGGATTGTTAATTTTGTCACACATTTTAACGACTTACAGATAATCAATACACAACTGTATCGGCTCGCTGTTATTGCCAGATTGGCCCCAGATCAGTGGAAGGTCATTGGCAGTGGCGGTGGTGGGGGAACTGCGCGGCTTGTCTGATCAAAACATTCTTTACTTTCTGAATGACTCTTGTAACTTTCTAAGTTTCCAATAAAAATTTCATTAAAAACTTCATTTAGTGTTACTTTTAATAAAAACGATAGGGGTTTGTCAATTCTTGACAACAGATACATGATAAAATGATTGGTTTTAAGAATCAGTGGTAAAAAGTTGATTCTTCGATACCAATTGTCTAGTTCTCGAACTGTGGCAAATGTGTTGTAATTTTCTAAGATGAAAGATGTCAATATTAATACAGTTAAGTAATTTTGGTTTGGGAAGTACAAATTTTTTATTTAAAAAAGTTTTAATTTTTTATAAATTAATTAATAACTGATTGGACGAGTCTTAATCATTCACCCGGAGTCTGATTGCTTGTTTTACAAATATGGCTATTCAAAAAAGGAACAAGTACAAATAAATCATTTATCAAACTAGGGAAGAAGTCGATCATGATTCGACAACCAGTTCACGAGATTGGGCTCTAATGGTAAATAAATTGTAGTACTTTGTGTATGTTTATATTGCTCGCAAGTGTTTTCTTAATTTTTAAAATTTTTTTGTTAATTCAAACTATAAACAAAGAGTGAACAAACTAAGAATGTGTTGAAGTGTACCCGATTATATAGAGCGGTTTCAATTGATCCATCAGTGTTTGTTGTATTGTAATAAAAATAGAACTGACTAGCATGAGGTTATTAGAAGAGTGTTTCAATGTGCGTCCATTTTGTTTCATTGCGGTATATTGTGAAAGTTGGTAATATAAAAAAGGTTTTTTTAGTTTCTTTGATTATATCTCAAGATTTTAAGTTTATACAGTTTTATTTTTATTAATCTGACTTAAAAAGATACTTTTTGAAGTGAGGAAGTATTTTATAATACAATGGCAATGATCATTTTTCAAAGTGCAATATTTTTGGGAAACTTTGTATCAGAATTGAGAATCAATTTCTTGTTTCTTTGTATCGAGAATCAAAAAATATTGGTATTTACAGATTACTAAAAAATCAATAAAAATAATCTTGTAAAATGAATTCATTTACCTTTATTGTACAAATATAATCATGTAGTATTGAGTTAACTCATTTTAATCAATAATTTCATCCATTTTTTTTTATTTTTGCTTTATCATTTTTTGCTTTTAGATGCGAGTAGTACTCTTTTTGATCTGCTGTATTTATGTAGATACACTTAGTACTTGTGCATTCTCTTAAATAATTAATACAGTTTATTAATTTAATTTCTATAAAAAAAACCTTGAAATTTTTGTAGGTTTTTTATTGCCATATCTTCACTAGTTTTTGAAAATAGAATAAACATTTTTTAAAAAATCATGTCATCATTTGTGAAAAATTGTTCTACACTATTTTTTATGTTCTCTTGCCCGTAAATAATCTGAAAATACATGATACATTTTTCAGACCCAAAAACATGTTTTAATCCTCTCTCTCTCCCTCTCCTCCCCTCCTATAATATTTTCTTGGAAAGTTCAATTTCCCATTACTGAATGCCCTTCAACACAGGTGCCCAAGAGATCAAGTGACAGTCCATCATCACCCTCCCTAACATCAGTTTCTCAATTTACCTATTTATTTGACTATTTTTTACTTCTCTTGCCTTGTATAAAATGTAGGGAAGAAAGATAGTTTTCATGTTGATTATTCTAAATTAAGTTTTCTCTGGAAATACATGTTTTCAGGCCCCACAAACCCAAAAACATGTTTTCACTGATTGGTCAATGTGTATATGAACAAAATATCTAAAGAACAGATTATTGTATTATTGCAGTTCAAATGTTGAACTTAAGTTTGATACCATTAAAGAACCAGAAATGGTACTAGTTAATTATTCACTTATTGCAATTTTCTGTAAAACTGCTCCTACAATTTTTTTATGCTCTGCAAGAAATGCTTAAGGGGCTGTTTTCTCGTGGTAAAAATGGTTTTGATTTTATTGCAGCCATAAGATGCATTTAGGGCTTAAGTGTATTTAATCAAAGTTGTAGAAACTTAACCTACAACTTTTATTTCAAGTATTTTTTCTACAATGCCTAGTTGAGCATCAGTTTGTGACTTCTGCATTTAGCTCACTAAAATCTGTAGAAAATTATATTTTTTAAGATTGCGAGCCTTACAACAAAAGATGACATTTTATAACAAAAGTGTAAATAATCAAAGTTATAGGAAATATACCCTACAAATTTTATTTCAAGCATTTTTTCCTACTGAGCTTAGTTTTGTGTCAATGAGATATATTCCCTATTTTTAAGTTGTACCGAGGTTGATTTTAATTCAATCATTCACTCATGATTAAAATTAGGTTTCATATTACATTTTTTACTCATAATTAAACATAGGTTATATCTTTCATTATTTACATTGACAAGAGAAAGTCATATGAGTTTTTCACATCAAATTTTTCTTTTGTCGTTTAGGTTAGATTAATGAAAGTTAGGTTAGTTATGTAACATAACCTATAAATTATGTATGTAAACTTGTTTGTTTTTTCTTTTGTTTGAAAAGTTTTTAAATCATATAGTTATGCATGCTAGTGTTTTATTTAATTGTCAATAATGATTTTTGTTAGTAGTAATTGTGTAATTATTAGTGATTTGATGCCTGCGTTAGTAATTGCATAGTAGCTAATGTAGAGTACTGCGCTCTCCTTTTGTTTTTGTTTGCCATTGTGCTCTGTGTCCATGTCATCCTGCCTATTATTTGGTCGGTGACAGAACACTTTGCCACAGGAGCTGTATCATCAGAGCTACTCAAGAGTTGGTGTCGTTTTCGCATCTATCACCAATTATCATGAATTCTATATTGAGTTGGATGGAAATAATCAAGGTGTTGAATGTTTGCGTTTACTCAATGAGATTATCGCCGATTTCGATGAGGTAAGAATATTATTTGTTTATTTTAGATTACATTCATCATTAGGTCAACAGCCGAAAGGCTGGTTTGAACCTCTAGAGGTTTTACTAAGTAAAAACGAGGAGTAAGGTGGTTTACCATTGCCTTCCTCACTGAGTTGAAAGAGTATGCTTATCAGCATGCCAGGCCCTTCGAAAAGCACTCACTTTCCACCCTGCAAATGACACCTTCACTTCATTCACCACAGGGTCTGGCTGCATAGTGAAATTCATTACTCTCAGAGGAGATAACTCTGACTAGTGCCTTTTATACCTCTACCTCTTCTGTTCTTAAATAGTTCAGTCAAATAAGTGGCTGACTATGTGATAAGAAACAGAACTATTTTTTTTAGCCTTGGACCAAACAGATAGAGTGCAATTAAAATAACACTCCACCTGCCCGTTTTGGGCATTACATTACATTATAATTCTGTAAGTTCTACTTAATTGAATTATCAGTTTTGTCTTTTGAATCGGACCCCACTACAGAATGTGTTTACACAATTTAAATTTCTTTCTCTTTCATAACTATTCTCTCATTCTTTTTACAACGGCATCCAGGAGACTCTGAAAAGGGTTTATAGGATAAATCAATATTAAGTATTAAAATATTGACACTACGTTTTTTAATACAAAGGGTAATTCTTTTGCAATCAGATTATTTAATGATAAACTTTTAGCAAAAGTGATAAAAATCTGAATAATAATTTTCTTAGAATGAAAATACTATGTCATCATAAAATAATGGTTGTTTTGAACAAGGGTTAAATGAAAACAAATACAGTTGATGTGTTTATTTATTGACTTGGTCATCTCAGTTTTTTTTACATAATTAATAAATTTCAATATGTGCGCCATTGGTCGTTAGGTAAATGTCCAATCGATACTCAGTTTCTGACCAAATATTAGTTAACATATCTGCTGTTACGGTTGTCAATGCTTCAATAATTCTTTCCTGTAAGTGATTTAGTGATGTTTCTAAAAAAATCACATGTGGGTTTTCAGCTCCCCTTATTTAAAAATTGTAGCCTACCTGTTAACACACTCATTCATATGGAATGTAGCTTCGTCTGAAAGATTATATCATCTAAAATTTTTTGTATTTTAAGATTTCAACAGTGAAATTGAAACTGTTTACTCCAACAGGTAATTTCAATCTTTTGTGAAATGTCGTTTTCGGAATACCTAACTTGAAGCTTCAACAAGTGATGGACTTGTTACGACTTGCAGTTGCAGATTGCCTGATTAGTTGAACCATTTTGGTTGATACTCATGGTCTGCCAGTTGATTTGTTTTTGATAACTGATCCAGTTTCTTCAAATTGTTTGAATCAATTTCATAATATATTATGTAGATTATGACGTTATTATGCATTCTATGACTTTTTCTACAGAGCTTTGTTTAGCATCTATTAGTTGTTTTCCATTAGTTGAACAGAGGTTGATTTTCATTTTGGCGTTATTCACTCATAATGGAAATTAGGTTGTTTTTTAATTTTACATTTTTTACTCACGATTTACATAATTTTTTTAATGAACTATTTTTCTGTACAGTTACTTGGCGAAGAAAGATTCAGAGCTGTAGATAAAATTAAAACAGTTGGTTCAACTTACATGGCTGCCGTCGGATTAATACCAGATCATAGAATAATGGAAGATGATGAAACATCCGCCGGATTGTACATGAGTACGCTAGTTGAGTTTGTGTTTGCAATGAGAGATAAGCTGATTAGTATTAACGATAATTCTTACAATAATTTCATGCTAAGAGTTGGTAAGTATTCATTGTACCTACAGAAAGTTACACATAGATTTGTTATTTTACTACACTTTTTTACTTTATTTTTTTAATAGATTTTTCAAAATTGAGTGTTAACCAGAAATACATGTTTTCAGGCCCCTTGAACCCCGAAAATATATTTTTAGTGATTGGTTTGTTTGGGTGTGAACAAAATATCATACAAAGTTGAAACTTGGAACCTTCGTTAGGTTAGTACCTAACGAAGGTTCCAAGTTTCAACTTTCTAGGGAACTCGACACTTGTTCATCAAATTTTTCAACTGGAAGTAGTAGATTTTGTGTGATTTTTCACATTTTTGATTTTCTCAAAAATGACTCCTATGTTTTTGTTTAAAATCACTTTATACTATGCTTCTTATGCTTTTGTGATTGGAATCTCAAAAAAAAATTTTTAAGGAACTAAACAGTGTAGCGACTTTAAAATAGCAGGTTGGAGGGGCTACAATAAAATAAATGTAATGTATAATATAGGAAATAATAATCGTAATAAAGTAATTGTAATAAAGAGGGTTAAAATATAATATTAAACAATAGAACACTCCTTAGGAAAATGACTAATGAAAATTGTCCCTGTAACATTAAACAAATTAAGAAAAATTTTTAGTTTTAATGTACACATACAGCTTTAAGATTCAACTATACAGCTGAGCGCTGGTTGTAATAACGCGATTTTCTGTCAAGTTGCTGCACACAAATCTCATATACGGACTCATTTCTCTCGACGGCTTTTAAACAGTATGTGCCCTAGACCTTTTAAAAAATGACTTACTTTTTAAAAAATTGATTTTCCACTGTGTTTTCTTTTTATGATGGGATTTCCTATTAAATGCCAATTCTTTAATTAAACATCGATTAAAGTATTTGAAAATTTTGCTGGCTTTCAATTAATAACAGAATTCTAAATTAGTTTTTATTTTTTTTAAATTCAGAGTCGTTTTGATGGAAAACATGCACGAAAAATGTGTGACGTCACGATTTTTTCTTATGTTATGCAGCGTTAGTTAGTTGAACTGGTTACTCATCAGACAGCGCAGCGAGCGGTAACGGATTTTACTACTCCCACTTCTTCCTCTAGCCTTCCCCTCACGGCGTTTGTTAACGAGAAATGTCACATAGTACGTGCACTTAAGTAGACCTACTCTGTTATGTTATTTTTCAGGTAATTTTGCACTATACATAAAGATGAGTTTTTCGCGATGTCTCCTTCAACCAAATAAACAAGTTCAATTCTTGTAAATTTTTAGCATTGTGCCTACGGCCAGATATCGGAAAATTTAAGAGTGTGAGGGTTTAATAGGATTTTTTTAAATAAAATGATATTTATGTTACAGCCTATTATGTTCTGTTATATTCGTTATGGTTTTGAGTGACATTCATAATCACTTAAAAACACATTTGCTTTTATTCACATAAACATACATATTTTATAAATACTACAATTTTATACTGTTACGTAATATTTATTATGCTTGTTTCATTTATCATGAAAATGTGTGCAGTCTGAAGTAATGTAGATGACAGTGATACATAATATTTTGATATGTCCCTCTCCCTTTGTTATCAAATAAACGCGATTTCCTTTGTCTGGACAAAATTGCTAGTTTCAAAGTAATTAATAAAATATTATTAATTTATTCAGTACTAGGTAATTATTTCTTACATTTGACACCAAAAACAGTTCAGAAATAATTTCCAAAATACAATATAGTACAAATAGTACAATACTTATTTACTTTCCTGGGCGCTATCGTTGGATTTATACAAAAAAATAATCTGGTGTGAAACACACGACTTTCTCTTGCCAATGTAAAAACCCATATTTATAACCTTTATTTCATCATAAGTAAACAACGGTAAATGAAAATTATCTAATTTTAATCATGAGTGAATGAAGCAAAATTAAAATCAATCTATGTTAAACTGCGGAAAATCACCAATTTAAGCTAAAATAGTCTGAAAAGAAAACCGTTTGAAATAAAAGTTGTTGATCTTTTTATTCCCGATAACTTTTATAGATTTTTGTCATAACTTCTAAGGCTACTAAGGCTGTAATATTAAAAAATCCCATTTTCTACCGATTTTGATGAAAAAATACAGAAAATCACTAACTGACGCTAAACGTTGTACAAAATATGTTTGAAAGAAAAGTTGTAGGTTTTTTAATGTTCTACAACTTTAATTTTTTACACTTTTGCTCTATAATGCATACGAGGTGTGGCTATTAAAAAGAGACTGACTTACAAAAAATTATTTTTATTTTATACATAATCACTTGGTGTCATCTTCAATATACACTCCTTCTCTATCCCTACAACGCTCCATGCGAATTTTCCATTGTTGGAAACAGTGCTAGAAGTCATCTTCTGTCAGCTTCTTCAGGACACGTAACGCTCAAAAATGTTTGAAATGAAGCTCGCAAAAATGTTTGTACTGACACTTTGTATGCGACTGAAAATGACCCAAATTTTTTGAAACGATAATAACATGTCATTAAACGTGCTTTTTTACTTATGATCAGGAAACGAAGCGCCAATCCATGTACTGGAAGAGCCGAACTTCAGGCTCGTGTCCTGAAGGAGCTGAGAGAAGATGCACTTCCAGCACTGTTTCCAACAATGGAAAATTCGCTTGGATTGTTGTAGTGATAGAGAAAGAGTGTATATTGAAGGCGACAATAAGTGATTAAGTATAAAATTAAAATAAAATTTCTTACGTCAGTATCGTTATAATAGCCACACCTCGTATTAAGAGCGGAAACTTTAAAAAATGATTCACCACGAGAGCACAGGCCTCTCAATAATTTCACCTAACATGGGTCTTACTCTATCATTTAGAGCACAAAAATTTAGTAAATGGGGCGATTTAAAAAAAAATCGTAGAAGCCGTTTCCGAGGAAATCGCAAAAAATGAAAACTTGCACGAATTAACTACTTCTTCCGGTTGACTGATTTTGATGAAAATGTTTGTGTCGGGTCTTCTTATGGTACCTAACTTAAGTGGTAAATTTCAACTTCGCAATTCCGTTCTTGGGATATTTTGTTCACACGTGCGCGCGTGCACACATTGAGGACCAATAGCTAAAACCATGTTTTTTGAGTTCGGGGACCTGAAAACGTGTGTATCCATTGAAGACTCTATTTCAAAAATGGATATTAAAACAATACTTTCCCTTTCTATGTGATTATATTTATATAGGGCAAAAAAAGTAAAAATAGGGGAACTTACACAGACTTTGGTATGCCATTACTGAAGCGATAACATTGGAAACGTAAAGTTGCCAAAACAGGGTGGACCTCCTCAAAGACGATATCTTAAATGGCCCAAATCTTGTATTTTTAGGGAACCACTAGATTTGTCCTAAGTTTGGTTACTTTTGCGAACATACTCGTATAAAAGGAACCAGTCTAATTTGCTACCCGACCTGAAATCTTGTGGGCTATTTCAACTCACTGAAGAAGCAACTCGCTGTCAGCTTGAATTCCTACAGCCTTTTAAATGATATAGACAGGAACTTTGGTGATCACTACAACCACGCAGTGGCAAAATTCACTGGTGGGAAAAGAACTTTACAAGGCTTAGAAGTTACGAGGCGAGGTATCAAGGAGCGGTAGTGCAACGCAATTCAGTGATGACACACTATAAATTACATAAGTCATTGCTGAGCTGCAACCCTGGAATGTTTTCAAAAAATACATTCTTGAAAAGAAAAAAGAATGTACATCAATACAGGGAAAGAAGAAAAAGGAAAGAAAAAACCTGCCAAGTTTTATTTTCGGCTGAAACGTCGCAGACTGATAAACATAACGGCCGTAATTTACAGCGCCCTAACTAGTCATCGGTGGTCACTTTGAAGAGGAACGAAACCGCTTTCTAACTAGTCTGAATATCGATACAATTCAGCGACAGCAACTTGCAGAAAGGACGATGCTTCCGTGTCACTAAGCCGAGTAGCTTGAAGAGCGCAGAAAACGGATCTGTTCTTCTTCGTTCGGCAGCCTCACCAAGAATTTCAGCAAACATGGCGCCTACGCTATCTTGTAGAGCATAAAATTTTTTGTAAACCAGGCGATTTTTAAAAAAAAAATCGTAGGACCAGTTTTTGAGAAAATCGCAAAAAAGTGAAAAATTACACGAATAAATTACTACTTCCAGTTGACCAATTTTGATTAAAATGTTCGTGTCGGGTCCGGTAGTAGTGTCTAACTTAGTTTAAGTTTCAAGTTCGTACGGCGTTCCGTTCTTGAGATATTCTGTTCCCACACGCACGCGCGCACACACACACACAGACCAATCGCTAAAAACTGTTGAATTGCGAAGTTATGTTTTTTTGGGTTTAAGGGTCTGAAAACGTGTAGATCCGGTGAAAACTCTATTTTGAAAAATCGACATGAAAAGAATACTTTCCTTCCTATATATTTATATATAGGCAAGAGAAAATAAAAATATCGTACAAAATAAAAAATATTGTGAATTTATCTTTTGTTATCGAGATGTTTATGGAAACTGGTAACGTTTAGAAAATAACGTAAGGGTTCAACATATTTTTTTTGGATGGAAACTGCTAAATCCCCAACAAATTGTATACCATTGGATGGAGAAAACACTTCATTTCAATATTTTGCAAAAAACCGGAAACGTGAAAATTTTCAATATTTTCCGTTCCGTACCCTTAGGTATCGTACTTGTAAATTTGTTTGCAATTTTTTTCCCAACTAATTTATCCTAATTGGGGATGAATTATTTATTTATGACATAACTAATTTGGCACATATACATCTGTAAATCAGAATGTTATCGTATTTAGTTATATTTGATTTTTTGAGAATATATCAGTGAGGTAATCATTGACTTTATATTGTAAATTTGAATATATTTGCCACTTGAAACAATACTACCTATAGGCCCATTGTTTAGAATTTGGGTTATCTATAAAACCAATCTTTTACTGTACCTAATAAAATTGTAGGTACTTCCCATTACCAAACAATACAATTAATCAGTCACAAGCTAAAAGTATAACTGAGTAAGAAATTTCGTTACATCATTTATTGATGTGTTTATAAATCAATCGTTAGGTTACATTTACACAAAACAGAATACTGTATTACGCTATTTTAGGCTTGGAGTGTGGGTGGATATGTATTTTCGGACTCCCTCAATCTCTCTCTACAAGAGAGATCGAGGTATATGCAGATAACCAGTTGTGAAGTAGTGGGGAGAATGGTTTTTATAGGAGAAACGGGTCTGTGTAGAACGTACGGACGCACATGTAAACACACAACTATTGCTACACTGATGATTCATAAAACGATCAAAACATGCCTGCTATGTAGTTGAATCTTAAACATGAAAACTAGTGTATCCTTTGAACAGGATTTTAAATTAATGTGTTATTTGTTGTGTGTGTATCTTCGAGTTAGTGTGTAGAATGTAAATCTAGGGGACATCTCCATTTGGCTTTATCACGCAGCGGTGTGAACCTGGAATTTCAATCAACCACTTACCCTGTTTTTAGCTAGATACATCTATTTAATGTTGCCTCCACCAGGACGTCGTAGAATGGCCCAACGTCAAAGACCCTGAAATTTCCTACAGAAAATAATTGTTTTGGGGGAAGTTTTGATCGGAGAGTCAAAACGAGGTTTCCATTTGTTATGTGAAACATTAGCTCAGATTCATTTAAGAGCCACTGATCTCGCTTTGTGGTTTGTGAGAAAGTACGACTGTTTTCGGATTATGGAACCCTGTTAGACAGTTGATCACCTGATGTTTTCAGATCAGAATGATCCACATTCAGTGGTCATTTCATCCTCCAAATTCCTTAAAACCATTAATGAGATTTACAAGTAAGGAGAGCCGTTACCAGAGGTTATTGCGACAAGATCTCCTGTAACTTTACAATAATTTCCTTTAATATGTACGTTTATGGATGTACTTCAGTTGCAGAATCCGTGAACACAGTCGAGTGTTTGTAATTGTTGATTCAAGAAATCATCGCTTTACACAATATTAAAGCGTTAACAGATCTATTCTTTTTTTTTAAACACAATTAAACTCCAATGTTTAAAATGCAGGTACTTCTTAATTAACCTGGACAAAAGGTAAAATTTTGAAATAATACCACATGAGACTTTGTTCGGTTTAACTATTTCGTTGAAAATTTAATCAACTTTTCTTTTTATTTAAACTTTACAACAAACTTTTTTTTTAATAATAAAAAGAAGTTATATGGGACTTAAAAATGACTAAAGAAAAAAAAAAGTTCATTTGTGAATTTATCGATTGTTTAATTTTTGAATTTAAATGCAGAATGCAGTTTTTTTTATTATTTTTTTGAAAAACGTAGGTAAGTCCCAAAAACAAAAGAAACTAAATCTTTACCTAAAATGAGTTAGTGAAATTTAAAAAAGAAACTGTTAGTTAAAACCAAAAAAAAAGTTTTTAGATTTAATTTTAACGTATTTAATAGTAACATAATCGTTATCCTAACCTTAAATAATATCTCGTCCAAATCTTGACCTATTTAATTTTATATTTTTTTTAAACAAATTATTTTCATACAAACTTAAACAGTAATCACCATTAGAATCTAGACAAAATTTTAAAACAATTTGTTTGAACCTATATAGTGAATTTATTCATTTTTTTTAAACAAAATTTTTATATTATTATTTTTTTAATCTATTTACCTTCTGTTCTATATATTTAACTACATTATCATTGTCGTAACTTAACTAATTTCTTCTAAATTTTTACGTTATTATAATTTTAATTTTAAAAAAAAAAGAACCGATTAAATGGTTTTTCTCTTAAAAGAGAATTTTCTTTCTCTTACATCTCATGTTGGTAATTATTTTACCAATTAAATTAAGAACTTATAATTACCTGGTTAAACTTCCATAGAAAGAGACACCGTGGAACAGGTTTTTCCTCGCACAAAAATCAAAGATGCACTGGCGACCCACCTAACACACGCATAACTGACTGTGACACTAGTTACTGGCGTTCAGAAGGGGGAAAACCAATCATGTGAGCCGTTCAGAAAATCTTGGACAAACTGGCATAAAACAAAAGCGTTAATTGGCTGCACTTTGTGCAGCCAATTAATGCTTGCAGCATAATACTTGCAGCATTAACACTTGCAGCAATTAACGCTAGAGGGATTCCTCTACAGAAAGTATGTAGACATGGAACAGAAAAATGTTCCCAGGGTACGAAGTTGCAAGTTAAAGGTTTTTGACCATGAGAACTGAAAAATAGGCCTTAAGCCTAGAAAATTCCCAGGCGTAAAATGAATGTAACATAAGAAGCTAAGGGATAAAACCAACTCAGCTTATTAATACAGAATACGTGCTTCTTGTAATAAAAATGACAATATGAATCAATGTTGAAATGAAATAAAATATTAAATAAAACATATAACTTGGAAATTGAAAATGAATCCTTCTGTTTCATTACTGAAGTAGAAATACCATTCCTCATTTCACAATTTTTCAAAGGGTGCACAATAGTAGCCAAGGGTTAGGTGTGGGTTAATGAACTAAAAATAACTTCAAAAATTTGTAAACCATAATTGTAAGGTGGACAAACCTTACAAGGAACATGTGCATTGGTACACCCATTTAGTGTCTCCACAAAGGGATTTGTATTTGATTATGTATATTATTTTATCAAATATCCTATGTAGGATTATAAACAGCCATATTATTTAAATTACATAAAAAAAAATACCAATTAGACCGTTAATAAATTTCAAAACTGCACCTAATTATTTACTCGCAAAAACAGTGGATAAAATTTTAAGATAGAAATTTAAATTAAATTACAAATACAATATTGAAAATGGATATAATTTAATAGAAAATATAAAAACAATAAAAATAAGTAAAGACACAAAGATGGTATCATTAGACATATCTAACATGCATACAAATATACCAATAAAGAAACAATAAATATAATAAATAAAATGTGTACAATAATAAGAAATATATATGTAATCAAAATTATTTTAAAATTAATAATAAATTTTACAACCAAACAGAAGGTCTAGCTCTGGGTTCCCCATTATCTGCCATACTCTCTGAAATTTACATACAGGAATTCGAACGTATGAAACAATAATTGGTGAACGTGATATCAAATAAAAAATTGAATAATTACTGTGAAAAACTAAAATTTACATGTGAATTAGAAAAACATAAATTTCCCTGAAATAAAAGTACAAATTATTAATAATATAATAGAAACTGATATACAGTATATATATATAGGAAACCACATGTTACAAATAACACAATACACAGATTTTCAAATTACCCATGGATACACAAAATAAACACATACAATAACATGATTCACAGAGCGTATATATACGAGGGGGTACCCAAAAGAAACCGGAATTATTTTTTAAAACTATTTAATTTTAATTTTTTTACAAAAGAACCTTATCCCCTTCAAAATACTCTCCATTACAACTAATACATTTGTCCCACCGGTGCTTCCACTGTTCAAAACATTTTTGTACTCCTCTTCAGTGATGGCTGCCAGCTCATCCGTCGTTTTTTTCTTGACATCATCAACGTTGTTAAATAGGAGACCTTTCATGCCCCTTTTCATGCGTGGGAACAAGAAAAAATCACACGGAGCCAGATCGGGTGAGTACGGTGCGTGTGGTAGCAAAACCATGCCGTTTTTCGCCAAAAACTGGGTAACCGACATTGCCGTGTGTGCAGGCGCGTTGTCGTGGTGGAAAAACCAGTCCCCTGTCTGCCACAAATTAGGTCTTTTACGACGAATGCTGTTTCGTAGTCTTCTTAACACTTCAAGATAAAAAGCTTGATTTACCGTCTGGCATGGTGGAACGAACTCTGAATGGACAATTCCCCTCACATCAAAAAAACAAATCAGCATTGTTTTGATGTTCGATTTTTTTTGGTCGGGGCGATAATGAAGTCTTCCATTGACTGGATTGTTGTTTGGTTTCTGGGTCGTACCCATAGCACCAAGACTCGTCAGCCATAATGATCTTTGACATGAAATCTGGATCAGTTTCAAGCTGTTGTTTCAAATCACTACACGTTTCAATTCGACGTTCTTTTGAGTGTCTGTCAGAACCCGAGGCACAAACTTGGCAGCGACTCTTTTCACTGTCAAGTCTTCTGTTAAAATGCGTTGGACTGAGCTCCAAGATAACCCACTAACCTGTGATATTTGGTCAATGGTCTGTCGTCGGTCTGTTCATACAATTTCTTTCACTTTCACAACATTGTCGTCTGTTCGGGAAGTCGACGGTCGTCCAGAACGAGGTTTGTTCTCAATCGACATGTCGCAATTTTTAAAGCGCAAAAACCACTCGTACACTTGGGTTTTTCCAATAGCGTCGTCTTTGTAAGCTGTGTTCAACATTACAACTGTTTCCGCGGCGTTTTTACCGAGCAAGAAGCAAAATTTCACAGCCGCACGTTGTTCATTAAAACTTGCCATCATGAAAAACGACACGAGCACAAAACAGCACTAGCGAGAACAATCACTGCACGAGAACAGAACAAGCTAGATCAACGAACAAAATGGCATTGAACTGGCAATGAGTAGCGCTACAAGCAGCCTAGTGGCGGGAATTTGTACTGCACAAGCTCCGCCCACAGCAGAGCTATTCCGGATACTTTTGGGTACCCCCTCGTACACAAATAACAATAAAGAAAAATTTGATAAAGAAATAAATTATATTAAAGAAGTAGCTCGAAATAATGAATACAATAATATTTTCATAAACTGATTATTAAATAAATACTTACACAAAACTAAACGGAAAAGAAACATATGTATTACCAATAAATAATAAAGAAGAAATAAACAAAAATGATAATAAATATCTTACATATAATTATTACATAAATAATAAAATACGTAAAATTACTAATATATACCATAAAAATAAATATAAAATAGCATGTAAATCCCAGTTTCCTATAAAATTTATTTTACAAAAACATAATAACATTGAATGTAAATGATAAAGAAAAAGAAAGTAATCAATTCAATTCATGCGGAATTTATAAAATTAAAAATGTAATCAATGTAATGAAATATGTACAGGTAAAACCATCAGATCTTTTAAAAAACTGTTTGCAGAACGCTATTCAAACTACAAAAAAGGAAACCAAAAATTCTCCCATGTAACTGAACTCATGATCAAAAATAAACATACTATGTCGAGTATAAAATTAATCTAGAAATATTAGAAATGAATAACAGACAAAATGAAATTGAAATTTTGGAAAAATATTAATTTATAAAGGGTGATTCAAAAAGAGCACCGGTTTTTAAACGGCTGGTAAATTTTTGTTTATCGGTTGGCAACATTGTTTGACCTCATTTCTATTTTGGAGAACATTCTGATTGACGATTCAGTTGTAGTTTCTCTTGTTCGCAGTGTAGTACTCTCGCAGTCTGTGGCTAACCATGGAGAAGTTTACTATTACGCAACGAGTGTTAATCGTCAAAACATTTTACCAGAGTGGAGAGAGTTATGCGACTACTGTCAGGCGACTTCGCGGTACTCTAGGACGTAATGAAGCACCGAATGAATCAACAGTTCGCAGGCACATGAAAAAGTTTTTTGAGACGGGTTCAACAGTCGACCTTAAAAGTTCTGGACGTCGTCGTTCTGGCCAAACTGAGCAGAACGTTGCGTTGGTTCGTGACAGTGTGGCTGTTAGCCCAGCAAAATCAATACGTCGCCGTTCTCAACAATTGGGTTTAAGATGTTCTTCTGTACGGAGAATTCTTCGATAAGATCTACAATATCACCCGTATAAATTTCATTTGACGCAACATTTGAAAGTGGCAGACCACCAGAAGAGACGACAGTTTGTTGACTGGGTATTGAGAAAACGGTAGGATGATTACACCTTTGCAAACAAAATCATTTTCAGTGATGAGGCGCACTTCCACTTAAACGGTTTTGTTAATAACAGAACTGCCGTATGTGGAGAAAACCCTCGCGTGGTTAATGAAAGGGAAATGTATGCACAGCGAGTGACAGTTTGGTGCGACTTTTGGTCGGGCGGTGTCATCGGCCCTTACTTTTTTGAAAATCAAGAAGGACAAGCCGTGACAGTAAATGGAGACCGATACCGTACGATGATTAGGGAGTTTTTGTGGCGTCATTTGGATGGAATGGACATTGACGAGTTGTGGTTTCAGCAGGATGGTGCCACCTGTCACGCTGCACGAGAAACAATGTTGTTGCTCCGTGAACGGTTCCAGGATCGCATCATTTCTCGTAATTCCGACCATCAATGGCTACCAAGGTCGTGTGATTTGACGCCTTGTGACTTTCCTCTTTGGGGTCATCTGAAGTCATTGGTGTATGCCAATAAACCCCGAAACATCAATGACTTGAAGGAGGAAATTCGACGGGTTATCGGGCAAATGGAAGTCGAAACTTGTCGTGCAGTAATATCCAATTTCATGGACAGAGTTGATGCGTGCCAGCGCAGTACAGGAGGACACATGCATGACATCATTTTTCATACATAAAATCGGAAGGAAAGATGAACTTGTTGATGTATTTATTTTCAGTTTTTCAATAAAATAAATCTCTTAATTTGATATATCAAAACCGGCGCTCTTTTTGAATCACCCTTTAAATACAGTAACAGGGAAAAATTAATGAAGACACAGGTTGAATATGACAATTAACTGATTAAGTTGGAAAGACTTTTAGATATAAGAATCAACTATTCCTTATCTACCATGGTAGGAGTAGGAAGTTTTAAATTTTGATGTGAAAATTTTTTAAAGAATTTTAATTTACTGAAGATGTGTACAAAATACTCGTACATGAAAGCGCTATAAACATTGGTAAGTGTTTTCTGTTACTGTATTCTGATGGTTAGAAATGTATATTTCAGTATATATAGGGAAGGAAAGTATTGTTTTTATGTCAATTTTTCACAACCAAGTTTTCACTGGAAATACATTTTCAGGCCCCCTGAACCCAAAAAATGTTTTTATCGATTAATGTGTGTGGATGTGAACAAAATATTTGAAAAACAAAAAATTGTAAGAAATAGAAACTTATCATTTAAGTTAGGTACCATAAGGGAATCTGATACAAACTTTTTCATTAAAATCTGTCAACCGAAAGTAGCAGTTTAATATTACTTGTTCTGAATAATTTAGAAACATCTTATATGATATAAATTGACAGAGGAGTTGTCATTATGATCAGCTGTTTCTTTGGACTGAGTAATCCTAATGAGGTGTACCACAACTCGTTCAACGCAGAATAAAACAGTCGTGTAAGTCTTTCACACCATATTTTTTTGTGTGTTTAGGTATAAATATTGGGCCAGTTGTTGCCGGTGTAATTGGAGCAAGGAAACCTCAGTACGATATTTGGGGAAATACTGTGAATGTTGCTAGCAGGATGGACTCAACTGGGCTTCCTAACCATACTCAGGTAAGTGTTTTAATAATTTATAAAATACAGCTCGTAAAATAACTGTTCAGGCGTAGTGTCTAGTTTCCTGATTTCTGCATGTAGTTGAATTTTGACAATCCGGCAGATATCAGATCGGAACGGTATTGAACTACCACAAATGATGGATTACTGAGTGTACCATTTAAAACAGTAATGAAACGCTTCTTGGGGATGGATATAATTTGAAAGTCAGTTTTAAAATATACATTTATAACTACAATTAACATCAATTTTAATATACAAATTTACAGTATAGCTACGCTCGTGTTACAACCGAGCTGAATGACCGCTACATACAATGGGAAAGAAAGGAGTAGAGCTATTTTATGACTGCAGTTCGTGCGTTCCTGAAAACATTGTCTCTGTCCCGCTATTAACACATTCCGCCTTCCATTGTTGTTGTCACTGTCTTGTCAGTGCTATCCTAGCTGGTGATCGTTGTAGTTGCGTCTCTCTCTCTTTCTCTTCTGCCGTTTAGATTCTTGTACCATTACGTTTTCTTAAAAATTTAGTTAATTTATTTATTTAGGTATATTTAGATAACTTTCTTATTAATTAGTTTTAATTAGTATTATTAGTTATTAGTATTACGGTAATTAGTATTAGTAATATATTAGTATTAAATATATAATATAATATTAAATAATAATAATAATATTATAATATTAAATTATTATCTCTCTTTCTCTTCTGCCGTTTAGATTCTTGTACCATTACGTTTTCTTAAAAATTTAGTTAATTTATTTATTTAGGTATATTTAGATAACTTTCTTATTAATTAGTTTTAATTAGTATTATTAGTTATTAGTATTACGGTAATTAGTATTAGTAATATATTAGTTATTAATCAGATTAATAATCCTACGACTCCCATCCTTCCCATTTCTTTAGAAAATAAAATTAATAATAACAGTAAAAATATAATTGTATCTGTATATGTATTAGGCAAAAAATGTATATGAATTAAAAAATAAAAACAGCAAAAATATAATTGTATCAAACAAAACAAAAATGTATAACAATAACAAAAGAAAAGCATGAGTTTAACATATTTGCGCATGTGCGTGTGTGTGTGTGTGTGTGTGGTCTGTGGTGTGCGTATTGCTTCTTTTCAATTCTTGAAAATAGAGCAAGAGAGCGTAGAGGAGGACGAAGAGTGGTGTACGGAAGGGTACATCGAGTTGCGATAAAAATGTTTTTGTTGATGGTAGTATTCTAAAGCTATGACGTTGCACATCCCAGTTGTTATGTGGGCCTATCTATACATACACACATACACACACACATTCTCTTTCTCTCTCTCTCTCTCTCTCTCTCTCTCTCTCTCTCTCTCATTGTCTCTCTTTCTCTCTCTCTTTTTCTCTCTTTCTCTGTCTTTCTCTCTCTCTTTCTCTGTATTTCTCTCTCTCATTCTCTCTCTTTCTCATTACCAAACATGTTGAACAAATGGCGGACTGTCAAAATTCAACTATATTTACAATTTCAAAACATTAATCTCAGCAATTCAAATTACAGCTGGGATTGTTTTTTTTTATTATTTTTTTTATTAGAAGGAATCATATTTTCATTCTAATGAGAACAATAATATGCATTTTTAGAACCAATTTTTCTCATTGTATAATGACTTGAACTCAGTACTACCTTTATGATCCTGATTATTATTGTACTGTATTATTATCTTTCAAGAATTACTGAATAGAATAGAAAAACTTTTATGTATAATTATACAATATATACAAGAACCATTTTTTTTACCTCCGATAGGCCATAAAGATAATTGAATATATAGAAAAAATTGTTTTATTAAAAGTTTCGTTACTTATGGCTACTTTTTGATATTATCACCTTGACGATTGAAGCATTTATCGTACCTGTGGATAAGCTTTCTAGTACCTTCTTTATAAAATGTTAAAATATTAACCCCTAACAATTTCCAGAAGTACCTCTTAGGGGTTGAAAAGGGTTAAATCCTGTAATCTTTTGAGGACTATGCTTTTCAACCCAGAACTCAGTCCACAGCCTGAGTTATTTTTAAGTATTTCATTTATTTCTTCTTCCCGTATTTATTATTAAGCTACTCTTTTTTTATCAACCTTCCATCCTGGAACTTGTTTACATATAAAATATAACCCTCACATGCCCAGTCCGTTACGCACACATACGTAAAGAAATATCATCTTGGCATACATTTAATTAATTTTCACTATCATTACTTTCTCTTGCCTATATGAATATATAGGAAGGAAAGTATTGTTTTCATGTCGATTTTTCGAAATCGAGTTTTCACCGGATCTATACGTTTTCAGACCCCCTGAACCCAAAAAACATGTTTTTAGCGATTGGTCTGTGTGTGTGTGTATACAAAATATCTCAAGAACGGAACATCGTACGAGCTTGAAACTTAAAACTTAAGTTACATACCACTACCGGACCCGACACGAACATTTTCATCAAAATCGGTCAACCGGAAGTAGTAGTCTATTCGTGTCATTTTTCACTTTTTTGTGATTTTCTCAAAAACTGGTCCTACGATTTTTTTAAAAATCGCCTGGTTTATTTAATTTTTTATTCTCTACAAGATAGGGTAGGCGTCATGTTTGCTGAAATTCTAGGTGAGGCTGTTTTCACATAAAAACAAAGTTTTTTTAAGATTACGGCTTTAATATGCATTTTAGCGCAGAAATGTATATAATAAAAGTTGTAAAGAATTTAAAATTCTACAACTTTTATTTCAAACATTTTTTTGTATAATGCTTAGTTTAGCGGTAATTTGCGATTTTCTGTTTTTTTCTCACGAAAACGTGTGAAAAATCGATTTTTTTAAGATTTCGGCCTTAGTATGCATTTTACGACAAAAATGTATATAATTAATTTTATAGGAAATAAAAAGATCTACAACTTTTATTTAAAGCATTTTTTTCTACAGAGCCTAGTTTAGTGTGAAAGAGTAATTTTCCGTATTTTTAAGCCAAACTGAGGTCGATTTTCATTTTGCGTCTTTCACTCATGAGTAAAATTAGGTTATATTTATCGAGGATAGTTAGTTTTTTTGTTTTTATTACTTATGTTAGGATTATTGTTAATTATTTTCATTGGCAAGAGAAAGTTGTGTGAGTGTTTCACACCAGATTTTTTTATAGATATTTTCAATGCCCGATTCGGGTTTTTAAAAATATTATTTCTTCATTTCATAGACATTTACCACTAAAACTAGCCATTTCCATTCAAACAATGAAATGTAACGTTCGAAATGAAACTATTACACGCACTATCTATATTACAAATCAACTTATAATACACACTTATTTTCACAGGAAATAAAAATTTTTTTATTAATAAACTGTAAAAAAGTAATTCTATATTAATAAACAAATGGTGGCACGAAGTTAACACAATAATAAAACATTTCTGAATACATTAGTGAGGTTATGTGCTTTTTCAGTCGAGTAAAACAAAGCCTACTAAATGTTGTAGAACACATTGTACATTGAGAAAATTATAGATGTTAGCTCTAGTATAAAAACAGAAGCAAACTTATCTGTACCTGCATAGTCCTTTATGATCCCAGAACAGTAAACATAATACATACCCCCCATACGTTCGTAGTTCTCAAAAGGTTAAACCCCTTACTTAAATGCGTATAAATTTCAACGTAATAGGTCTATTATTTTTTTCCCTTGCCTATATGAACATATATGTTCATATAGGAAGGAAAGTATTGTTCATGTCGATTTTTCACCAGATATACACGTTTTCAGACCCCCTGAACCCAAAAAACTTGTTTTTAGCGTTTGGTCTGTGTGTGCGTGTGTGCTCATGCTTGCGTGCATGTGTCAACAAAATATCTCAAGAACGGGACATTGAACAAAGTTAAAGCTTGAAACTTAAGTTAGGTACCCACTAGAGGACCCGACACAAACATTTTCATCGAAATCAGTCAACCAGAAGTAGTAGTTTATTCGTTTAATTTTTCACTTTTGCGATTTTCTCAAAAATTGCTTCTACGACTTTATTAAAAATCGCCGCATATACTACATTTTTTATGCTCTACAAAAAAGGGAAGGCGCATGTCTTCTGAAATTATTCGGGAGGCTGTTCTCTGATATAAAAAGATGTTGTTTTTTTTAAAAATTGGGACTTTAAATGCATTTTAGCGCAAAAGTGTATGTAATAAAAGTTGTAGACAATTTATAAATCTATAGCCTTTATTTCAAACATTTCTTTGTATAACGCTCAGTTCAGCAGTAATTAGTGATTTTGTTTTTTTTTCATGAAAATATGTAAAAAAGTGAATTTTCTAAGATTTTAGCCTTAGTATGAATTTTACGACGAAAGTGTATATAATAAAATTTATAGGAAATAAAAGATCTTCAACTTTCATTTACAGCATATTTTTCTACAGAGCCTAGTTTAGCATGAAAGAGTGATTTTCCGTATTATTAAGCCAAACTAAGAATGGTTTTAATTTTGCATCATTCACTAATTATTAAAATAAGGTTACTTTTTTGAGGTTAATTTTTGTTTATTTCTAATGTTTAATACGAGTGTTACTTTATATTGTTCATTATTTGCATTGGCTAGAGAAAGTCTTGTGAGTGTAGGCCTATTATTGAAATAAAACTATTATTTAATAGAAGAATAGAATAGAGGTTTGCTGTACCCCAATTATTAACATTATTTGATTTTTAGGTTACAGAGGAAGTATATCAGGTGCTGAAAAATCATCCGTATGAGTTCCAATGCAGAGGTAAAGTTAAAGTTAAAGGAAAAGGTGATATGACAACATACTTTTTAACCGATAGAAAACAACCTGGAACTATGAGAGTTGAAGAGTTAACAAGTCTGAGAGGAGGTGGTGGGGCTGGATTTGGTAAGCTATCAACTCTGTCAATTGGTATACCATAATTCTTTTTTGGAATAAAAATATTTTTCATACGATTTATAACAAACAATATAAACCATATGAAAAATTTCAATTAAATTTTAAGATTGTACCATAGAAATTAAAGATTTAATATAATTGTCCACTATTCTGGAACATAGTAGAAGGAACCAAAATAGAAACAAATATTTCTACTAGTTTCGATTTCCTAGAACTTCTATTCAAAACATTCATTCATCGCAATTCACTGTTCTTGTTCAGCTCACTCCACCCCATACAATACACAATTCTTACAATAAATAATTTATTCCATCAACCATTTCTAGAATTGAATAATGTTACAATATTTTCCAAATGAGAATGTTTTTTTGGTGTGATTTACAGGTAATGTTTATGGTGGGGTGGCCACACCTCTTGCATTTCTACACCAAATCGGCCAACTGCAAAATCATCACAATCAAATCGGCGTTGGAATGGGTGGACATAAACCGTGTCGCAATAGGAGCGCTGGTGGAGGTGGTCGTAATTCAATGAGGCAACGTAACGGACCGGAAGCAGAGCCGTTATTACCGAATAATACAAATGGCGTCAGTAATATGGGTAATAATAGTCATGGTGGTAATATAATGAGAATAATGCAACCTCCACCACCACCTCATGGACGTGGTGGTATTCAACCTCCTCCGTTACCTCCGCATAAGGGTATCTCCCAGGTTTTTCCACCTTCAAATAATAGTAATCGACATCGGGGTGACAGTAATCATTCTGAAACTTCTAGGTAAGTCTATGTAATTTTTAATAGCTCTTTATCTATCTAGGTGGTCTAATTGTAACGTTTTAAGACTACCCTTGTAATGTGAAAGTGGGAGTACAATGGTATCTCTCTACCCATTCAATATGCAGCACATTCTCTATGCTGTGCTCATATTTTATCAGTTCTATTGTAGTGCTAATGTAGTAGCGGCCTACCACGTTATGTTTAGTGAAGTTTGTCTTTGTTGATGTAGTACCACTTTTCATGCGTAAATTCACATATTGTACATTAAGGTTTTGTCTTAACTATAGTTAATATAACTTAACCAATATATCGTGAAAAATTATGTGAAAAGAACCTAATTTGTTTGTCGCTTTTCTTAATGACATTCATATTGTCTATTGTGTACAGACAGACTTTATATAAAAACTCGCCGCTAACGTGTCTCGACCTCAGAGGGGTAGGTGGATCAGAATTCATAATTGGATCAGAGAACTATTTGCCACAAGGTGAAGTTTGGTACTACTATAAGGTACTACTTTTATGTAGTACCTACCTATAATATTTAATAACCTTTTCCTATTATTAATTATAGTATTATTTGCTATTGTAAATTATTGTATTATTATCCTTTTTTCTCTAAAATTATCCTTTAATTATAAAAGTGTGCGAAAAGTGCTAGTGGACAGTGCTACCACATCAACAAATACACACTTCACTAAACATAACGCAGTAGGCTGCACATTATAGTAGCACCCTATTGTCTTCTACATTCTGTTTGCAAGGAAGGTTTGTTCACTTTTGTGTTCCTCATGAGGTGTGATCAAAAAATACGGTGAATAATTTTATTATGAAAAACTGCAGATGCTACATCCATTTGAAGTAATAAGTCCAATAGCCTGATTCTTTGAGACAGTCAGTGTCAAGTTTGAACAAGTTGTGACTTGTCAGTTGGCTAAGTCATAATTGACTTTTTTGCCTGACTGCTGATTTTGCCAAATTTCATTAGTTCTCTCTATGAAAATAAACCATCACTTGTTGGATCTCAACTGATGTCCCATCTTCCACAAAGATTGTTTGCGATGAATTGCACAGAAAAATTTAAAAGAGTTTAAGTCTTACCTGGTTGAAAACCATGGAGTTTAAACTTTTATGTTTTATAGTATGTGACTGATATTGACAATTTTCGTTTTTTGGGTTGTTTCTTTTTTTAAGATGATGTTTGATACTAACGTATCCTGTACTCTTTTTTTTTGAGTTTTGTAGAGATTAAAATTTTAAATGTATAAATAAATCGTTTGATATTAAAGGATTGTGGCCTCCAAGATCTCCAGATATTACTCAAACAAACTTTAGGGTATTTAAAAAGTGTAATTTTTAAAAACAATCCTCACACACTTGACGAATTGAAGGCGAACATTGAACAGAAGATTTTTAACATTAATGACCAAACATTACGAAACATGTACGAACCTGCATTGGAATCACCAGAGAATCTTTATCAACATCTTTTGTAAAGTTATTAATTGTAAATATGATTGTAATTTGAATATTTTCGTTCTACATTCTTGCCATCTGAAAACAAGTTTCATCGTTCTTTAAACACTGTTTAGTTTGTTGTGCGATTTGAAATAACAATTGTTTTGTGTAGGTATACTCCACCGTGGCCAAGAGGAGCAAATGGTAATGGTAACAATGGGAATGGTAATATGGGATCTCATAATGAAGGAGTCGGTTCAAATGTTCAACAGTCTCGCAGCAGTCATCACGCATCTAGCAATAATTACCATAACAGTCACTATCGACATAAACATAACAGCAATAGCACTCATCATTCCCAGACTCAGCAGTCTATCAATTCTGATAATACAGTGAGTTTATAATGTATTTTTTAAAAATAATTTATTATTATGCCTACAAAAGCCAAAACTTTCATATCCTATAAAATTTAATATTGGCCTGACTGTATTTAACAAAAGAAAAACAAAAAATTTAAGTTTGGAAATAAAGGGGTTGCTACTCTCTTTCCAAAGAGACTCTTGGTAGCTACTCCCAATTTATTTACAAAATAAGAATAACTTAAAATTTTGAACAGAATTTAAGTTAATTTACAAACTTAACAAGTAGTACTTGAGACCTCATGTCATTATCCATTTGGCTCAAGTTAATGTCGAATGATGACCTAAGGCGGATCATAGATTAAGTCTTAAATAGACTCAGAATAAATTCTGAGAGCACGGAGATAGTGTTCTATAAAATCTGAAATGGCTCCTCTAGAACTGATTACAAGAGGCACAACGTAGCGGCGTGTAACTGAACAAGCAAAGACTACTAAATTTTTTCAAAATATTTCTATACTTCTCTATTTTCTCCTTAGCTGCATTTTCCAATGAGTTTTCTTGTCTATATCCTACTGTAACATCAATAACTTGGCATGTACTCCGACCGAAGATAACTATATCTGAGTGCAAGCATAAAGACATGTTGCTAGGTATAAAAAATCTGCTTCTCCACAGCAACTTGGTAGTTTTAGATACGAGCTCACAAACGAGTAACTTGTTGATGTAGTCGTGGCAGCAGATGATTTTGTGTTTTTATTGGAAACACAACTACCTAAAATATGATATAGACTCTTGCGTCAGTGCATATCTTTTACAGGAGCACCCACAGGTGATCTCCTGGCACTTAAGTTCCAAGTATCAACTTTATACGTTTTTCTGTTCTTCAGATATTGTGTTCACACTCAGACCAATCTCTAAAAACATGTTTTTTTTTGGTTCAGAGGACCTGAAAACATGTTTTTCCTGTGAAAAATTGATATGAAAACCATACTTTCCTTGCCTTTTACATTCATACAGGGCTAGAAAAACTAATGAAGAAGATAAAGGTGTTATTGAATAGATGCACTTCTTTTATCATTGGTGGAGTTGAAAAGTGATAGCAGAAGACACCCTCCTATCTCAAACCAGTTCTTATGAGGAAAAAAATTTTTGCTTAGAAAAATCACCTCTAAACTTGTTTTTCTGTTTGATTTGGAATTAAATAGTTTTGTTGGTTTTTATTGCAGATAACATCAAAAACTCAGCAACAACAATTATTAGAAGCCAAACCGTACTTAAAACCATTACCTAAACCACCAATCAAGACAACAACATCGGTTAATGCGTGGCCATCACATTTACAAAGACATTACTCAGATGAAAGTATACAAGGGTCTGGTGCCGGCGGATTCCATTGGCCGGGTCACATGAGCCATGTCGGCCAACAACATCACAACAGAGTACATTCAAGCGCTGATGAAATTAGTTCCTTGAATCATTCACCTTCAATTTCGTCTTCCGATGAAAGTTACAGTCGGACTACGGATGCTTCTCCATCTCCTTCACCACCACCGCCTCCTCAAAATGATACAAAGCAGTGGTTGTTCCCATCTGACATTCAGGTAATCCATGTATATGATATATTGATCTCAATGCTTCATGACCTTGTGAAGCCAAAGAAATGTTTTTCTTTCAAAGAATGTTCATGTTATAGATTTTAACCCTATAGAAAACATCCCAAACGAATTATAATAAACTGATGTTTCTTAGGAGGACCACCACTGTATTCTCAGCTTAGTGGAAGCTAGGGGAGTGGGGGAAACAAGAATCAACAGGGAAATCTTTAAGGATAGAACACATTCACAGCATGAAATTACAAGTAACATAAACTGTGCTTAAGATCAAAACTTCCATTTAAACTCCTTACAGAGCAAACTATGCACTTGAACTCATTAAGGTAAAATAGGGTGGTTTCTACATATGCACTTGAAGCATGGCGAACACAAATGCATAGCACAAAGCTGGGTTGGATGTTCATATGCACTATTTTGCAAAAATCCAAGTCCGTAGCTATTATCAGACATTAAAAACGTTTACACCTTGAAGTAGCATGAGTATGATGCTGAAATCGACATAACTGATAACAAGTTAGGTATAATTTGAAACTTGCAACATGCGATATTATGCACAACAACCATACGTGAACGTTAATCATGGAACGAAAGACGGACGAGACCTGTAGATGCATGACACACTGGAAGGAGAGGGCGTCACAAGGAATGAGAGATAGAAAAACAAGAAAGACAAAGAAAGAGCAACAATTAATGTGAAAAGGCGAACAAAGTGACAAATGATTGCATAAATGATTACATCAGCTGGCAGTAAATAACCAGATCGAGTGAGCGTGAATTTTTGAATGTACGTGCTAGCCTTTAGCAAAACCTAACATTTCGTGTTGTGTAACACCTTTGCCTAGGTTTGTTCTGGATCGGGGTGTGATAAATAATAAACAGACTTACTTTAAACTTAAAACAACTATTTATTTAGTCAATTAATGATTAAACTACCTAAGTTTAATCACTAATTGAATTTTTTAGTACCTCTAACAAATTCAATTAATTAAATTAATTACAAAGCTTAAGCTTCAACTAAAATTGATTATAATTAAGAAACTCTCCTTTAGAAATAAAAATTGAGTTACCTGTCCACATCTACTTGTTACTACCACCCATACACACTTCATACACACTTAATCAATTAACGTAATTTAGAACCGGTCCCATAATGACAGTATTTCGAACCACCTGACAACTTTTTCCAATCACAATTCGGTTACTGAATCTTAGTAGTTATACTAAGACACGAACTGTTTTTATACCTGCTGTCTGATAGTTTCCCAAACAAACATTAAATTGCAGAAGGAGAAAAAAGATTATAAGATTACAAGATTGTTTAAAGAAATATTATGATTAAATTGGACTAACGTAAATTTGTGTCATAATAAATATAATAAATGTTTTTTATCATGAATATTATGATAAAATGTAACACACGTAAGTAGTAACGAACAGAGGAAGCACGTTTAATATGAACACCGACCTAACGGGTGCCAGGAAACACAATGACAATCACGGCAGTGCTATCAACTCAGCTTCTGCTGGTGCAAATCTCCTGGAATATTTAGATGTTTTGACATAATAATTTTGGTGACTATTAAAG
This sequence comes from Catonia carolina, assembly GCA_035578175.1. Taxonomy (NCBI): domain Eukaryota; kingdom Metazoa; phylum Arthropoda; class Insecta; order Hemiptera; family Achilidae; genus Catonia; species Catonia carolina. The sequence continues at coordinate 15,099,708 of JAQMRL010000012.1, read as the reverse complement.
ACAAATTTTAGTCAAAATATTTTTTTATTTAATTTTGTAAACATGTCTGCAAATTACCTGTGGGAAAGATTTTTTGGTGGATATTTCCATCAATAGTCCATGAAGCTGTAGATAAAGTATATCTCATTAATAATTATCCTGTAAATTAATGATGGCATTGATTTTTGTGTAGGTGAATCCTTGTTCTTCACCAGAAAGTTCACCAAGAGCTTCACATGATTATATTCCGCCACAGTGTTACCTCTCCAATAATAATAACAATGTTTCAAGTGAGTTATCAGCTCCGCCTTTGTCGACGCCTGTTAATGATACACCAAGTAGTTTGCCGTCATCTCGTAGCTTCTCTCCTGGCAAAAATAGTAATAATAACAATAATGGAAGCAGTCGAGGTAGTGGACGTAGTGGAAAAATCAGGAATTCTACTCGCAATGGTAAATAATAATTGCAATATATAATTTGCCCATAACAGGCAGATGAAGTTTAAAATTATTTGTACTCCGATTTGTTAGTTCCAAGGTTACAAAAAATAGTTTTCTTACACATGGTCAGCCAATTATATGACTGAAGCATTTAAGAACAGAAGAGGTTGAGGTGTAAAAGACACTAGTCAAAGTTATCTCTTCTGAGAGTAATGAATGTTATCAATTTACAGCCAATTATATGACTGAAGCATTTAAGAACAGAAGAGGTTGAGGTGTAAAAGACACTAGTCAAAGTTATCTCTTCTGAGGGTAATGAATGTTATCAATTTACAGCCAGATCCTGTGGTGAATGAAGTGAAGGTGTCATTTGCAGGGTGTAAAGTAGATGCTTTTCAGAGGGCTTAGCATGCTGATAAGCTTACTTATCCATTCAGTGAGAAAAGCATTGGTAAACTACCTCACGCCTAGTTTTACTTAGTAAAGCCTCTAGAGCAGCGGTTCTAGCATTTTAGAGCAAAAGTGTATATAATAAACATTTCTTTATATAACGCTTAGTTTAGCAGTTATCAGTAATTTTTTAAAGGTATCAGCCTTTGGTATGCATTTAATGACAAAAGTGTATAATAAAATTTGTAGGAAATTAAAAGATTTTATTTCAAACATTTTTCTCTACAGAGCCTAGTTTAGCGTGAAAGAGTGATTTTTCCGTATTAAGCTAAACTGAGGTTAATTTTCATTTTGCATCATTCACTAATGATTAAAATAAGGTTGTTTTTGAGGTTAGTTATTTTGTTCATTTGTAATATTTTTTCTTACTCATGTTAGGTTATATTGTTCATTATTTGCATTGGCAAGAGAAAGTCGTGTGAGTGTTTCACACCAGTTTTTTTATTTTTCACTCTTATTGTTTATCATTGAAAGAATATAATTTACTATTTGTACTTTATTGTTGCAGGTACCTCATCGTCAGGTTCAAGACGAACAAACAATTCATCGTCAGAAAAAGTACCGCCTTCTACTTTACTCGCATTAGCAGCAAGTGCAAACACGCTAGATTCAACTGCTGTACAAACGCTAGATTCATATCGTGGCGATACTTGCGGCAGTTTTGAATACCAACGAGCAACGACCAACAACAAACAACATCGGAACAAACGAGAACGAACAGGAAGCTTAGAGAAAAACATTGTATTACCAACCGTAACGAATGTTACGACGAATACCACTACAACAAATATTATCCAAACCAAAGACGAAACAAAAAATAATCAAAGCAGTAACCAAGATAGCAACAACGATACAACATCTAGCAACAGTAATAAATCGTCAACGAAAAAAGATGGTTCCAGTCAAACGGACCTTAAAATGGCTCCGTTAAATAATGACGCATCCGTCGGCGTAGATTTTGAACGTCAAATTAGAAAATTATTAGCCGAACAAAGTTTGCTCGACAGCGAGATGGCAGTCGCTCGGTACGTACCTGAACAATCTGCGACCAATCTTGCTTCTATTAGAGAATTAATACAAAAACAGGAACAAAGTTTAGGATTAGAACCTACTATCGCCTCAACCGTCGCAACCGGTTTTAACTCATTTAATATTAACAGTCAAATGTAAGTAAGAATAATTTGGTTTTTTGTGGATCAGTTTGCGATTGTGGATAATTTAACACAGCATGGATTTTTATAGCGGATTAACATCTTTGCGATGCTGGTTTTTGGTATGGTAATAACTTCTAAATCTATTTTATTTTTCTACTAAAAAACGCATACGAGGGTTATTCCATAAATAAAGGTTTTCTTTTGCAAGTTTGTTACATCTTTGGCTGTCTCTTGCATCCCATATATCATTCTCTCTATCGATCCGATCCTTTTCACACAAACTCCTGGTGTTTCTCGCGCCACACTATGATTCCAGAGGCCTTCCATTTCTTCTGCACCTAAGTGGATTCAAATTCATTTTTTTCTTGGCCATCCTTTGTGCATGACCCAACAACCTCAGACTATTTTTTTTCACTGCTTCCTCTACCATTTTGTTGTTTCCCTATGATTTCTGGTATTCCCGACTCACTCCTTCCTAAAAATTTGACAACTCCTTCGTAAGTAATCCATCTTCACTTCATTTATCTTCTGTCTACATCTCTGTCTTCCCCCAAACCTTCCAGCCAAACAGCAGAACATTCTGAACACATCTGTCTGATATATCCAAACTTTTGTCTTATTTTTTCATCCATACAAAACTCAAAAAGAAACATCAAAATTGTCAATATGATTCAACATAGAATTTAAAAGACTAAGTTAAACTCCACCATTTTTAAATTCTTGAACTGTATAAAATGACTTTTCAACCAGATAAGACTCTCTTTGATCTATGTTTTGATCCAATGTATGTTGGGATCTTCATATGGACTTATCATATTATTCAGCAAAATCAGAACAGTGCCTTTTTAAGTCATGAGGCTTTTCCATTTAACCATTAAGTTTTACTGATTTTGCCCTCATTATAGATTCCATAATAAATAAGCAAAGTACAACGAGCATTCATTTCGCTTAAAGTAGTCTACAAGAATTCTCCCGACCCATCCGATATATGTACCGTACTACTCGTTTCTGATATTAATTTTATTGTGAACCCAATGATACCTCATTTCTGTTCAGTGTTTTTTAGGTGTTACAATCAAAGTAACTTTTTTCCACGGTTCTTTAATCTTTACTTTTAACATCTTAACAGTGTTACGGGTTTGAACAATTCAAATGGTTTGCTACTTAACAAGTGTTATTTTAATGTTATTTTTCTAATGATGGTATGGGTATAATTGATTTCTTATGTATTCTGTTAATGAATGATGAATTTTCTCTTGGTCTTCTATCTTTTTCAATTGGTAATTTCAAACTTGGTTCCCAAACTGTTAATGTGATGTGTCGAATCCAATATTTTTTAATTCTTGATACCGATTCAGATACCAAAAATCAAATAATTGTAAAATTAAAAAAAAAATTAAATTAAGCTACAGAAATTATTAAGTGCTCCCACACTACAGAATCAATTTTTTTAGTGCCACTAATAAAATAAAAACTATAATTAAACTTAAAATCATAAAATATAATCAAACTATAACTGAATTATTTTTTGTATAGTGATTTTCGCAATACATTTCAATGAAATAACATGGATGCATAATGAAAAACACAAGTTAACTTCTTCTAATGACCTCATACTTGTTACCGTGTCCCAATGTTCTACTCTGACTGCTATAAAACAACGCTGATCAATGAATCGAAACCACTTTAAATAATCAATAGATTTTGACACATTCACTCTTTGTTCATAGTTTTTACATTATGAAATAAATCTAAAAATGAAGAAAACCCATGCGAAGCAGTATAAATATAATGTTCTACAATTTACTCACCCTAAAAGCCCAATCTTGTTAACTGGTTGTATCCAACTGTGATAGACTTATTCCATAGTTCAATAAGTAATTCATTTGTACTAGTCTTTTTTGGATAGCCGTATTCATAAAATAAACGATTGGTCAGACTCCAATATATGATTAAGATTCATCAAAAATCAGTTATTTAATATGACAACAATTTTGTTTACCCTCCCGAGCCAAAATTACCCGACTGTATTTATATTTAATCTTTTATTTTAGAGAATTTTTGGTAATGTTCAAAAATTAGAGAATTTTTATCGAAGAATTGGCTTTTTGCTGTCGATTCGCGATACCGATTATTTTTTCAAGTATCAGTGGTATCAAGAATCAACATTTGGAATCGACACATTCCAACTTACTGTCTTGGCCTGTGGGAGTAAATTTTTAATGAACTACAAATGAAACAAAAATCCTAACAATTGAAGCGCCAATAGCATTAGGAATAGAAGTTAGAATAGGAAGATAGATGATTGCTTCAGAGCACTGGCACATTGAAATTGAAACAGAATAATAGAACTAAAGTCCAAAAACAATAAAACAGAAACACGAAAATGACATGAAACACAAAACTTTGTAAACAATAACGCCATTACACAACTGGTTGATTTTATAGTCATAGAAACTATCAAATAGGTTAGTGCTTCTAGTTATGAATTTGAGAACCTGAAGATTATAAATAGACTGCAAACAGTGGCATTCTTTACCTAAGACCTCTTTTTCTGCCAGGAGCCGTGCCATGCAAGCACAAGTGGCTGGCTGTGGAAATTCTTGAAATTTTGGGTTAGACCCTGTATAAAATAACCTATAGATGAAACAGAGTTGTAATAATACTTTAGAAACAACACAATATAAATCAGGATGAGCACCACTCATCCTTAGGATTTTAGAGGAGTTTGAGCTCGATTTGTCCTTAGGCTCCATTGTGTTATTTGTTTTGAACTTGCTATAGATAGAGGTGATACTACAATGCTACCAGTGCTGGTGGAATGTAGTGGACATGTATGTGGAAATACACCTATAAATTTCTTTAAGAAATATATTGGTTTATTTTATATTGAGTCGTGGCTCTTTGTTGACCAGATAGTTCCAATTGTTATGAATACACATTAACTCTTGAGTAACATTTAGTAGCGCTTAAAAGTTCATTGAGAAAGTGCATGAGTTTTGCTATACCTAACATTTATTACATGAATTATTATATATTGTTTGAAATGTTTTGCAATATTTTTTTCTTTTAAAATTTTGAAGGACGGAGGGAGAACGTGAACAGACTGAAAGTGAAGATGATGATGAAAGAAAAGAGAATAAAAGATTTGAAGAAGAAGAGAAACGTATTGCGTTTGAAGTTGCTCGACAGGTATGCTCATCTTTATTTCTGTACATAATTTCATTTACAAATATTAGTATTAATAACAGTTTAATTTATAATAATCTTAAAATATAATACAATAAAATTTTACAAAATAATAAAATATTATACAACACTTACCATATTTCTAAAAAATAAATATTATACCAATTTTTTTTAACTTCTAAATATTCTAATATTCAACCACTGGCCATAAGGTTGATTTTGTTAAAGAATAAGCTATGCAGCTGAACCGTGTCGGTATTTTATGGTTTTGTAGATATTCTCTAAGTAGGCTATCCACATTTTGAAATTAGTGCGCAGCGACCATTTGCTTCATGAGTTACACGAATGTGGTAAGGATTCATACCAGCGTACGCGTCCGTGTTTTGTTGTTACTTTTGTACAGTGCTTAGAAAATTCAAGTTTTTTACAGGAAATCAAGTATTCATGCTAATATAAAGTTGAGATAAAGAGTTATTCTACACATTTTTCTGTTATATAGGACTATAAGTTGTTTTAATAACCATTCTTACCACTAAACATTATGTGATTCCCATTTCAACAGATGTTCCTTGGTAAGTATACTTACCAGGGCTTAACATTTTTTATAAAAATAATATCTTACTGTTCTGGCACTAGAAATTATTCAAGTCCCCATAAATCAAACTTTAACATTTTATGACATGTATATTTTTCCCTGTAGTACTGCCCTATGGTTAACCAAAATATAGAAGACTGACCCGATTTCATTATTATACCGGGTGAGGCTGATAAGGTGTACCAAATTGATTGCAGGAAAACAAAGTGATAGAATGATACAGAAAATATTTTCCAATGTAACCATTGGCTATTTAATAAAAATATTTTTGTACACTTCAAATGTACAGAGTGTGCCGAAACTAAAGCCTGCATTTGAATCTCGTAATTTTAAAATGTAAACATAATTATATGTTTTCTGGTGCAGTTTGAAAGATCTAAAAGTTAAAATTTAATCTGGTAAAACAAAATTCCAAATATCTTCATCCATTTCAAAATGGTGGCCAAAACCCCAAAAAGTACGTTTTCACATTTTGGCCTTTACAGAAGCACATTGTACACTTAATTGTTAATCTTTAGTTTCATTTTATTCCATTCAATTCAGAATATACTATCCTGATGTCGGAATTACTTTTCTGTTTAAAAAAAAAGATTTCTATGAAATGACTAAAAATTTGTCTACATTATTTGAATTTATATCTATTTAACCATCTTGCCTGGAAAAGTGAGTGAAAAAGTAACAATTTTCATTATTCCTAGGTAACTGTAATAGCTAGAAACCGTTGCCGACTGCCCCCACTAATGTATACGCCTGCAGGCGGTCCCGGAGCCTGCCCTGGGGAGCGCTTCCGACGTGCAGCAAGCAGTGCCTTACCGTACAACATGAAGTGGACTCACCGGAGGGGTATAAAAACAGCTGCACTGAACCACAAGAGGCACTCACCATCCAGCCCCTGACCAGTAAAGATTACATCAGAAATCTTTAAAAATTTATTTTTTTTCTTTCAGGAGGCTGAAGTGAAGCGTATCCTTGAAGAAAGTTCTAGACAATTAGGTCTTGGTGAAACTAGTCATTCGCAGTCAGAATGGAGCGATGAAGATGAAAACGCTGCTTCTGAACCTCTACTAGCGGATCGTGATAGTACGGGTTATACGACTGACGATCCTGCGCTTGAGAATATTTCTATGATTCATGAGGCTGGCCTAACTGATGCCGAAGGTAAGTCAATCACTACATAACATGCGTTTTAATCAGGAAGCTCTTTGATATATTTTCACATTCGCAGGCCCTTACAATAAAAGAAATCTAATGTGAAACACTAACACAACTTTGTCTTTCCTATGGTTTTTATCTCTTGTATAGAACCAGTTTTAGACCGTGTGAGATGACTTTAGATGTTTCTAGAAGCTGTTTTTGCAGCCCACATTCACTGTAGCCTTTTCTCCTTCTGTCCATCAGGTGTTCTGCTTTTGCTTTTCATGGAAGCCCTAAAAGTCCATAATTAGTTGTCTGAATTTGATTTGGTTCATTAAGTTTTCTTAGTTTATTCCGGTTTTCTCAATATCCTTTCTCACTTCTTTAAACCATTTATTTGACACCTTAGGTCAATTGTTTAGTATTCTAAGAATCTGTTTTGTCAACCAGTTATCATGCATTCTATACAGGTGTTCATTAAATTTGTCTTTTCAAATCGTTTCCATTAATCGATCATTTTCCTTATACTCGACCTCGTTACCTATATTGCCCGTCTGCTATCTTCAGGCCCATTATCTTGCGAAGGATCTTTCTCTCAAATTTCTCTGCTTCTCTGTAATAAACAGAATTGACATAATTCTTTTTATATATTAATTTAGTAATAACATAACTTATTAGTCTATGGGTCTTTGGGGATAAATTGCTGACATCATAACAGCAGTTATTCTTGGTTAAATTAATGTCTTTGTTTTTAAAAAAAACACATGTACAAGAAGGAGTATTAAGTTGAAATCATGCGCATGGTGAGAAGAGCATAAATATAAAAATGAGAGAAAGAGTGTAGCCGTTATGGGTTAAAAAGAATTTGATTGGCTAATTCAAATTAACGGTCAATTATGGAGGCCAAATTGAAGAAACTAAAGTTTTGTAAAAGTGGGGAGGCATGACTCATGAAGTGGGAAGGTGTACTAGGGCGTAATTGCACTATATAAAATGTAAAAGTAATTCAAGTGAAGCATATATTAAGTGATGTTTAGTAAAAAGTATATAATATAAAAAGTGATAAATTTTATTTAACTATGAATATACCGGCGATATAAATTAATCTTCCATGACATCTATAAATAAAATCAGTTGTATAGATTGCATCCATTTCAACAACAAACTTTCAACTTAAATAGCTACAGCTTGTATAAACCAAGGCAGGTATTGTAAATTAATGTAAAAATGTAAAATCACTTTTAAAAAAGCGCTTATTCATAAATTCTTATGTTTTTAAAAAGAAATTCATAATTTAAAATTTAGAATTTGTAGTATTTTATTAATTTTCTGTAATTCACTAATTAACCCGACGAGAACAGAGATTTTAATGATCATCCGGACTGTCATTTTACGCCTAATAAAAACTCTTTTATTTCATTTAGTTCCATTCCTAAAAATTTCAAAAAATTACCGTTTTTAAAGAATTTGTTATTAGAACAACGTTTAAACCAAATTTTTCTGTTTTCATTTATGACCAAAAAAAATCTCTTTATTTCACGTAACACCATGTCGTCAATTTTCATCGTACAAATATGCAAGACACATCAAATGAAAGAAGAAATTTAATAAAACTAAACCCGTTAGAAAATAATGAATAGTTGCGAAGATAATTGAGTTTAAAGAAATATGACGACGAATGAGTGATATTGGGCCTCCCGATTAGCAAGGGTTAAAATATATCAATCTGTTTTAAACTTAAGTCATAAATTTTTATTTAAATCAAAAACCTTTCATACCAACAATTTTTCAGAACTTGCACGACCAGAAATTAGAGAAAGTAAAAATTTGATGGTTACATTAACATTCTATTCATTATTTGTTTTTATATATACCTATCGTACTACAAATGCAGCATGCCCTCGTGGGGATATCATACCATATTTAATTATGCTACATTTCTTAGACCAGCCTTCCCGGTCGTAAGGGACTCACTCACATACAGACTCTATACAGATCTGATTATCACAGTATTATAATGTCTAACCGTGGCTTGTCTTGAGTGCTTTCCTTCTTATATAATTGGTGAGTTCCTCGAAGTGCACTGGCCATTATTCCTTGTCTGTTCTTTTCCTTTTGCGGGTCTTTATTTGGAATAGTGAATTAGGAAATGTTAACTGAAATTCATCTTGTATTCGTTCGTACGATTTGTATGCCATATAAGTCTCAAGAATAAACACACATTTGAGGGGGTTAGAAACCAAGGGTGACATTTTTGTAAAAATGGAGTAAAGTATATATGTAAAATTTTGGTAGCAAAGGGATAACTGTTTCTGTCTGGTGCTGAGATCTACTGAAAGAAAAAATAACTAATTACTTAACAAATCACTCATTTTGTTTGGAAGTCAAGGGGTATGTGTGTCACTTGTATCCCTTGTCCACCAAAGGAAGCTGTTACTTGTGGTAGAAGAGCCAGTGCCAGTTGGTCAAAGTTTTTTTAGCAGACTGTAAATCACTATTTATGTTAATAGTTGTGTATTATTGTTAGTTAATTATTGTTATGTTATTAAATTAGTGTGAATATATACACACCACATTCCTTTGATTCCTCTAATTCTGATGAAAATCCCAACATGAGAAAGAAGCTGCACGTATTGAAAAAGAAGTTCATTTACAAAAAGCAGAAAGTGCTGGAGCACAGATACAGAAATAGAAAAATCTGGTGTGAAACACTCACACGACTTCCTCTTGCCAATGCAAATAATGAACAATATAACGTAACATTAGTAATAAAACATTAGAAATAAACAAAAAACTAACCTCAAAAAACATAACCTTATTTTAATCATGAGTGAAAGACGCAAAATGAAAATCTACCTCAGTTTGGCTTAAAAATACGTAAAATCACTCTTTCAGCTAAACTAGGCTCTGTACAGAAAAATTCTAAAAATAAAAGTTGCAGATCTTTTAATTTCCTATAAATTTGATTATATATACTTTTGTTGTATAATGCATACTAAGGCCAAAATCTTAAAAAAATCGATTTTTCACACATTTTCGTGAGAAAAAACAGAAAATTGCTAATTATCGCTAAACTAAGCATTATACAAAATAATATTTGAAATAAAAGTTGTAGGATTTTAAATTCTCTACATTTTTTATTATATAAACTTTTGCGCTAAGATGCATATTAAAGTCACAATATTAAAAAAAAACAATTTTTTTACGTGAAAATAGTCTCACCAAGAATTTCAGCAAACATGGCGCCTACCCCCTATCTTGTACAGCATAAAAAATTTAGTAAACCAGGCGATTTTAAAAAAAATCGTAGGACCAGTTTTTGGGAACTCACAAAAAAGTGAAAAATGACACAAATAACTACTACTTCCGGATGACCGATTTTGATGAAAATGTTCGTGTCTGGTCCGGTAGTGGTATGTAACTTAAGTTTCAAGTTTGTATGATGATCCGTTCTTTTGAGATATTTACACACACAGACCAATCACTAAAAACATGTTTTTTGGGTTCCGGGGGTCTGAAAACATGTAGATCAGGTGAAAACTCGATTTTGAAAAATTGACATGAAACCAATACTTTCCTTCCTATATATTCATATAGGCAAGTAAAAGTAAAAATATGTAATGAAATATTAACTTAGTAGGAATTTAATAAAATAAAAAAATAGTTTGCAAAATTGTGTTTATTTTGGAAGCCAAGGGGTACAAGTGCTACCTTTCATCATTTGACCAGTGATAATAAACAATTGGTGTGAGATATCAATGAAATCAAATATTAAAAAATTTTAATTGTCAGTTTCTAATCAACATAGAATTTATTATAGGATTGTAACTTAACTCATTTTTCTCAAAGGTAGGTTTTTGTCAGTTGGATCCCTTGGTTTCTAACCCCCTCATTTGTCTTTGGAAAACATTATTGATGCGGTAGATACATGTGGATACTGGAATAGCTCTAGTACAATAACATTTCAATTGTTACAACTCATTAACCTTGAATACAATTTTGCTACCTTACATGTAAAGTTGCATGAAATTTACCTATGCATACTTCTGCCTTCTTAATTTTAAAATTGCTGCATTTTTTTAACACCTGTTAACCCTTTCTTACCCGGTGTGGCATAGAAGTCACATTGGAGTGAAATAACAGACATAAAAACTTTAATTGTTAGGGACTACTTTTGATTAAAGAGCGCTGGATGTGAAGTGTAATAATTTTCTGTACCCTAACCAGGAATCGAACCTGAGACCTCCGCTTTGCAGTGTAAGATGCTGACCACTACGCCACGGACGCGACCATTAGTTTCTTTTTAAAGTTAATTTTAGTTTTAAAGATTCGTCTTCATTTACTAAAATAAAGTAGCATTTCTTCGAATATGTTGAATCTACATACAAGTATATTTTTTAGGCTGTAAATAGTGATTTTGTCCATTTTACCAATATTTTTGAATTGTAACATTTTTTAAGTCTTAAATAATGCTTTGATATTAAAATCATATTTAGTTTTTTTGCTACAAATCTAAGCAAGAGAATATTGTTTAGGAAGCCTGCACATGATTTCACTTGTTATATTGTTGGGAACTTTGATACCATCAAGCCCAATGTGATGTATCTGTCACACTTTTTTGTCACGCCATCAAAAAGGATGAAGGTCTAAAAGTGATTTTATTTCACTTAAATGTCAGTAAAGTGTATGAAACAATGTACACATATTTTTTTGTGCACAGTTAAAAAATTCGGGATTGGAAGGGTTAACAAACTAATCTTACTTTTAGTGCTACCATCTACAGTTGAAACCAAGAAATTTCCAGACACCACTCATATACAATTTTGTTGTGTTAATAGGTCTAATCTTACTTTTAGTGCTACCATCTACAGTTGAAACCAAGAAATTTCCAGACACCACTCATATGCAATTTTGTTGTGTTAATAGGTGCATTAAGTGATGTTAACTCAGCGTTTGAAGGAGGTTGCCACGACGATGGAGATAATACATCATTATCGTCACGTGCATCTTCTAGAGTATTCGATTCAGACGCGGTACTTAGTCTTGACTCTTTGAGTGCGCTGTACGATTCTGAATACGATAATGGATACACCGATGATTTACGATGTTACAACAATCCTAACGATACTACAATTGATATCACCAATTTAGCCGATATTCGATCAATGTCAGAAAGCATCACAAGAAATTTCGGACAACCTAGAAGCGAAACTGATAGCGATGTTTAAAATTGTTAGTATATATTTAGTTAAATTTTGTTTAATTTTGTTAATATTTTTAGTTTAACGATTTTATATAAGTCATGACATGAACAAAATCAACTTTTAAGTATTCTTAACTTAAGCATTCTTTTTATTCATTTCGTAAAATGAAGTCTTAAGGGGAGTCATATGTGAGCAATTTTCCTTATCTTTTATTTATAAATTGTTATCTAAAACTTCATGTTTTTTTAATTTACTAAAGTTATAACTCAATATAGTAAACACTAGAAAACTTGTGTGTGGCTCAGAGCATCTCTTTAGAATTCTTGAAGAGAATTTTTACGTATGACTTTCCTTAAGTTCCATTACGGTTGTATCAGCTTCGAGCTTGAAAATTTTTTTATTAAAGACCAAAAATAAGCTTTAAATATTTAATTAAAGGTTGATTTTATTTATTTATATAGTAATTGTGTTTTTTTTTTAAATAATAAAACAAATTTAAATTTAACAAAGCCTAAATTTTATTAAATTGCTATTTTAAGATTTTTATTCTCATAACGATACCAAATGTATAAATTTTTTTCGTAAATTTTAGACGATTTTAGAATATTATTTATAATTTTCAGTTAATTCTTGTTATTGCATTATTAAATCTAACTTACTGTGTAAATTTGGCCTAGATTGTGTACTTTTTTCTATAGAATTAATTTATATTTGAATTAACTGAGAAGACTTAATTAATTTAAATAATTCATGTGTAGTAATTTTTATTATATTGTTTATTAATTTATAAATCGAAGGTTATTCTAAATGCTGTTCATTTTTGAATATATATATATATTTTTAACCACCAGAATACGGTAACATAATAATACTTGCATAATAATAATTATATTACTTACATAATAATAATTTATAATAACATTAATAATACGGCTGTTTAAAATCCTACATAGGATGTTTGATAAAATTATAAATATATATATATATATATATATATATATATATATATATATATATAAAGTTGGGGTATGTTTTCGCAAAAATTTCAGCCATTTTGGACATTAGTTGTTGTTTGACAACCATTTTAGTGGGTCTATGCGATTGTTGCTGTGAAAATGGACAAAATCTAGTATCGAGCTATCATTAGATAATTGTTTTTGAATGGCAATATGCCTACGAAAATTAAAGGGAAGTTGGATGGTGTGTACGGGGACTCTGCACCATCATTTACCAGTGTGAAATTTCAGGCAGCTGAATTTAATTAAACGTGGCTGTACCATCTTGGGTGACTATGAATGTTTCCAACTGTGAAAACCTGCAACCACTGATTATAACATTAGATTAGAGAGTCTAGCACCATTTGGTGAACTTGAGCAGTGTTTATCGTCAGTGGTTGCAGTTTATGGCCATCCCAAGCATTTATCACCCAACAACCACATATAAATTCAGCTGCCTGAAATTTCAAGTAAATGATGGTGCAGAGTCCCCGTACAGTGTCTCTAAACATTCAATTTGTATAGGTGTATGTGTATTGCCTTTCAAAAACAAAATATCTAATGACAGTTTGGTACTAGATTTTCACATCAACACTTGCATGTTGAAGTCAAAAACTTCAGGTAATCCTCATAATAAATGTGGTTAGAAAGAAAAAGTCAAAACGTTTGATCTCCAATACAATGTTTTGCAATTTTTGGGATACGGACACACAAGTCTATAATCAAGCTCTTGTTAGACTAGTGTTTTGGTCGATCAATTCAATGGTTTTGGTGATAAGTCGCCACAGTTTAAGTGCTATCTGGCAAAGGTGGTGTGTAAACTTTATCTTTAAAAAAAACATTCTTGTAAGAAGAAATCATGCCAGTTAAAGACAGCTGTTGTGATAGTCCTAATTGTTTGGCAGACTATGTTATAGTTCAGCCCTAACATCCAATTGGTAATGAGGAGGTGTGCAGTCCAGTTGCATTATAAAATTCTGGCTATCTAGTACTAAAAGTGGAAGAAGCCATTGTGTTAACATGTTCAAGAAAATTAATCCAGTTTGTTTAGCAAAGAAAAAAGGGCCGTACACTTTGTTGTGAGTTATTGCATAAAACACATTAACTATAGGAGAATCGCGGTTGTGCTTGATATAGGCGTGTGGGTTTTCCCAAGCCCCATGTTCTGACATTATATCTCGTCACTTCACCACATTGGTGCAATGTGGCTTCATTGGAAAACAGGAAACAATATATACAAAGTTTACATTTGCCATTTAAGGACCTACGTTTCTCACAAAAAAAAGTCTTTGCACTTTTGTTTTAATGCTTGAAAAAGCTGAAATTTTTTTAAGGCTTGAATTTTACCCATTCCAAACTATTTCCTGTGGTACCCCAAGCTCTCTGATACATCTAAAAGTAACTTCTATGGGCTATGTATGTACCTGCTCCACAAATTTACTGCTTAGATGGCCTACCAGTTGATTTCCTTGTACAAATGCACCCATTTCTTTGGAAATCGTAGTACCACTTACTTCGTAATTACCAGGAGGATCTTCATTAAATTTTCTTTAAAAATAACATTAAATCATGACATCATTTTGTTTAAAAATAACTGATGGGTAAGCTTAAAAATCTAACACACAAAATGCTTTCTTGTCTTCAATGTTAGTCATGACACACCTCATTGTCACTTCACTAAACAGAAGGTAAGTAACTAATTAAAGACTGATTAATCCAAAAATATGCATAATCATGAACTTCATTTAGGCTAACCCTGTATAATTTATACTGATTGCCTTAACTTTCTGCCATAAGTGTACATGTACAGTCAAAATTGGCTTAGATTCGCACGTAAACTAAGTTTAACATTTTAAGAAACTGTAAATGGAAAATCTACCTTATGTTTTCTTGTACATTAAAATTATTTTTTTCTTCAAGAGCACTTGCTGGGCGGCACTGCTTCATAAATTAATATCATAAAGCTTCTAGAAGTATTGTGAAGAATGCATTGTAAAGAATTAAAATTTTTCTTTGTCAATTTGAATTCTAACTTTCACAAAGGAAGATGTATTCTTCACAATATTTTTAGAAGCTTTGTGATATTACTTGAAGCGGTGCGCACCATGAAAGTGGTCATAAATTAAAATAGAAAAGGAAAGCAGTGAAAAAATGTGAATATTAAGTTTTTAAAAAATCATTAATATGGGTTCTTCTGCTGCCATGACTTTAAATAATCACTTAAATAATCATTTCAAATATGGCTGACCAGTTTATATTTTTAAATCTTTGTGTTGGATTTTTATTAATATAAAAAGTAATTTCTGTAATAAAAAGTTCTGAATTCGAATGACAAAATTACTTTAAAGTAGGGCCAATTTCAAAAAAATGTTGATTTCTTGAAATTTTAAGTTAGATTATAATTTTATTTTATTAGTGGGAGTAAAAAAATTGCTTCTGAAGAGATGATTTTAATATATTTTTTTACTCATTCAGGTGAAACCTCTCTATAGTCAATTTTTTACATTTTTAATTTCTGTTTCTTAATTTAATTTTTATTTTTACACTTCTTTGATTTTTGGTGTCGAGAATCAAAAAATATTGTTGTCAACACTACTATAAATGGGAAACCCACTTTGTGTATTCTCCTAAAAAATTAAAAATATATGATTTCCATTAATGTATAATATATGATTTGATTAATGTAAAAATTAATTTCAGTAATAAGTAAGCTCTGAAATCTATTGACTAAAAAGTTATCAATACCAGTCAATGGTAGGTACTTAATATAAATAATTCAAGAGTATAAAATTTTTCCACGATTATAAAGATTTATAAAAAAAGAAGTTATTTCAAAGGTAACTATTATATTTTTACATAAAGATTTTGTTTTAAGTGTTCCATTTTTACTGAAAATAAATTAATAATACAAGTTGTCATATATGAAAAAAATTTCATGTATGAGGATCTATAAAATAACTTTAGGTGCTTTCGCCAAAGTTGTACAATCAACAGATGTGTAGCATGAAGCCTTCTCTTTCAATTACTGTTCCTCCCGTGTCTGTAGACTTATTAGTTTGGCTGTGGCATTCGTTTGTGTAAAACTTATTTTTTTTGTTTTGTTGAAAAAATGATTGAGTTTTATGGAGCAATGAATTGTCATAAAATTTCATATAAAATTTAGTAAAATTGCTACTGAAATTTATCTTCTAATAAGAAAAGTATATGGCAATGAATGATATCACATGTGTGGGTTTTGAGTGGTTTAAGCATTACCAAGATTGCAAAGAAGACGTTGAAAATGACACACACCTGGGTCGCCCTTCCATATTAAAAATAGATAAAAACATTGAAAAAAATTGGTTACCTGTTCTGATCTAACCATCGGTTAACTATTTTGTAATTGTTAAATTTGTAGGAATTAGCAATGAATGTGTCAGGAAAATTTTACGAAAGAATTTTAACATCCAAAAAGTTTGTGTGCCGAAAATTAGGTCATATTAAATTGTCTGTCAAGATGTTTTTAGCTAAGTATAACATCTCAGTGTTAGATAATTGCCTTTGTTCCATGTGATGTTTGTCTGTTCCCAAATGTTAAATTGCATTAAAAGAAAATATTTCAGACCGTTGATGCGGTGAAAGAAAAAGCAATGTGAAAAAAGCGTTGTGAAAGGAAAAAATAGAAGAAGAGTTTCAGCACTGTTATGAACAATGGAAAATTCACATGGAGCGGAGTAGGGATAGGGGAGGGGTGTATGTTGAAGGGAATAATTAAATATTGTAACATAAGTCTCGGTTCATTCGGGATCTGCGTTTATTAAATAATAAACAGACTTACTTAAAATTAGTAGATAGATTACTTCAATTAAATTAATTACAAAACTTAAGCTTAAACTAAACTTGACTAACAAAAGAATACTGTCCTTAAGAAATTACATTTGCTACTATTTAATATAATTCAGAACCAGTCCTGTAATGACACTATTTCGAACGGCCCAACACTTTGCATTCACGATTCAGGTATTGACTGACTACAAATGTAGTTTTTTATGCCTGCGGTCTGATAGTTTCTCAAACAAATGAGATCTTTTGACAATTACTCCGCTATTCTGGAAGATTGTAAAGGAAATCAAAATTACAAAAAAAGCTTCCACTATTTTCAATATCCTAGAACTGCTTCTGGCACTGTAATAGCCTACTTCGGTGCTTCTTGTGTGAAGTTCAGTTCTTTATCATAGTTAAATACGGATTCAATTAGATGTAATTTTTACTTTCTCTTGCCTATATGAATATATAGGAAGGAAAGTATTGTTTTCATGTCGATTTTTCGAAATCGAGTTTTCACCGGATCTATACGTTTTCAGACCCCCTGAACCCCAAAAACATGTTTTTAGCGATTGGTGTGTGTGTGTGTGTGTGTGCGTGTGCGTGTGCGCGTGCGCGTGAGCGTGTGTGTGTGAACAGAATATCTCAAGAACGGAACATCGTACGAACTTGAAACTTGAAACTTAAGTTACATACCACTACTGGACCCGACACGAACATTTTCATCAAAATTGGTCAACCGGAAGTAGTAGTTTATTCGTGTAATTTTTCACTTTATTGTGATTTTCTCAAAAACTAGTCTACGATTTTTTTAAAAATCGCCTGGTTTATTCAATTTTTTATTCTCTACAAGATAGGGTAGGTGCCATGTTTGCTGAAATTCTTGGTGAGGCTGTTTTCATGTAAAAACGTTGTTTTTTTAAGATTACGGCTTTGATATGCATTTTAGCGCAAAAATTTATATAACAAAAGTTGTAGAGAATTTAAAATTCTACAACTTTTAGTTCAAACATTTTTCTGTATAACGCTTAGTTTAGCGGTAATTAGCGATTTTATGTTTTTTTCTCACGAAATCGTGTGAAAAATCGATTTTTTTTAAATTTTGGCCTTATTATGCATTTTATGACAAAAGTGTTTATTTCAAATTCATAGGAAATTAAAAGATCTACAACTTTTATTGAGAGCATTTTTCTGTACAGAGCCTAGTTTAACGCGAAAGAGCGATTTTCCGTATTTTTAAGCCAAACTGAGGTTGATTTTCATTTTGCGTCTTTCACTCATGATTAAAATTAATTATGTTTATCGAGGTTAGTTCTTTGTTTATTTCTAATGTTTTATTAATAGTGTTAGGTTTATTGTTAATTATTTGCATTGGCAAGAGAAAGTTGTGTGAGTGTTTCACACCAGATTTTTCTCTTACCATTGGGGTGGTCTGCTCGCTAAGCATCTTCTTTAACTAAAATTATGCTTTCATCCAATAGCAGAGCAAAGTAATTGTTTACAACAATTTCAAGTATAACTTGTAGAATGAACCATAGCTTTTTATAATTAGGAAAAATTTTATACTCCTACTAGCATATACTTTTTTTAAAAAAATTCCCGTAACTTTTAAACTTATCTATGTTATAATTCATGTATCTGTTATTATTATTCATAGAAAATGAATAAAATTACATAATATTGTTTGTGAAAATAAAATAAAAATTGTGAATAATATAATTAATAAAAAAAAATTGTAAATATTGTAATAAATTTTATTGTTTTTATTTATATATATATTATATTTAAGAATAATAATATTAGTTATATAATATGTATTTATAATGAATGAATATACATAATATATTTAAAAATAAATAAATGATATATTATAATATATAATAGGGCTTATGCATCTTTAGTTTATATAAATATAAGTTGTAAATTTGTCATCTTTTATTATTAATGTAATTTTTTTTAAATAAATAATTTAATTAATAATACTTTAATTTAACCCATTGTGCTCTCCTCTTGATTAACATTAATATCAAAGCTCTCTTAGTAGCTATTATTTTTATTGTCTAGCGGATTTTATTTTTGTCATTAGTTTTTTTTTAAATACATATTGGGCCAATTTTTAACCACATGACGTGACTAGAGCTCATTTTGCAGCCCACATTTTCAGGATTCGTTCACTGTAGGTTTTTCTCCTTTTATCTGTCCATCCAATGTTCTGTTTTTGCTCTTCACATAAGCTCTTAATAAGTTTGTAATTTTTTGTCTGAATTTGGTTTGGTTCATTAAGTTTTCTTGGTTTATACTGTTTGGCTCAATGTCCTTGGACTTTGAACTTTATCAAAGTTAAACTTAAACCATTTATCGAACACCTTAGGTATATTGTTTGGTATCTTGAACGTTTGTTTTGTCAACTGGTTTTCAACCATTCTATGCAGGTGTCTGTAAAATTTTAGTCGTCTTTTTTTTAATCCTATCCATTAATCGTTCATTTTCCTTTTACAGTTCTTCTCGATTTTGTAACCTATATTGTCATTCATATCTTCAGATCCATTATCATGCAGAGGATCTTTCTCTCAAATTTCTCTACTTCTCTCAGACCATCATTTCCGAACATTCTAAGGCACTTGCTCACGTACAGACACAGAAGTTTTATCACAGTATTATAATGTCTAATCGTGGCTTGTCTTGAGAGTTCTTTCTTCTTAAACAAGTGGTGAGTTCCTCGAAGTGCACCAGCCATCTTTCCTCATCTTCCGTTGTTCACTTCCTTTTCCCTGGTCTTCAATTGTATTATCTCCCCGGAGTAATTGAAGCTATCAACTTTTCTAATTTTTCCATATTGAGTTTTCTCTCTAGTTATGTATGAAATTTTTATTTATTATTTATGGGGTTTTCCTTCATAAGAGAATATTGTGTTGTCTTGTTGAAAGTTCTTCGTTGTATAAATCAGAGATTTGGACTCTTCCAAACTAGATTTAAAAGCAGCATAATAACAGCTTTGAAAATGAGTTTGTTGAAAAAATTTGTAATTGATTTTGCTAAATAAAGTTAAAAATAAAAAAATTTTATAGCAGGTTTTATTAATTTACAAAATAGAAGAAAGACAACTTATCTGGTATGATCATTTATGAAGAATGGTGGAAGAAGACCTGGAAAAGAGAGAACGGTTGATGTTATTAGAGCTATGGAGTGAAGAGGTCAAGAATATGGTTTTGGGTTGTGGTAAATGGCGGCTTAGTGCTGTACAACAGCCAACATAATAATAATAATAGCACATTTTTACTTTCTCAATACGAATAGTAGCCCTATATGAATATATAAGGAAAGAGTATTGTTTTCATGTCAAATTTTCAACGGAAATACACATTTTTAGGCACCGTGAACCCAAAAAAACATGTTTCTAGTGATAGGTTTGTGTATGTGTGTGAACAAAATATCTCAAAAACAGAATATCATAAAAAGTTTAAACTTGGAACTTAGGTATCACTAGGTGACCCGACACAAACTTTTTCATTAAAATCTGTCAATGGGAAGTAGTAGTTTATTTGTGCGATTTTTTTAGAAACGGGTCCTATATATTTTTTTTAATCCCCTTACTACATTTTTTTATACTCTACAAGGTAGGATGAACGCCATGTCTGTTGAAAAATTCTTGGGGAAGGCTGTGCTTTCATGGTGAAAAAGTTTTGTTTTCAAAGATTGTGGCCTTAATATGCATTTTGGGGCAAAAATGTATACAATTATAGGAAATTATAGGAGTTATAGGAAATTAAAAACCTACAATTTTTATTTGAGCGTTTTTTGTACAACACTTTGTTTAGCGTCAATTAGGGATTTTTTTTTTGTATTTTGCTCATCAAAATTGGTAAAAAAATAGGACTTTTTAACATTGCAGCCTTAGAATACGTTTTACGACATAAGTGTATATAATCACAGTGATAGGAAATAAAAAAATCTGCAACTTTTATTTCAAGCATTTTCTTCTACAGAGCCTAGTTTAGAGTCAATTAATGATTTTTCGTATTTTAAAGCCAGAGGTTGATTTTCATTTTGCATCATTCACTCATGATTAAAATTAGATTTTCATTCTACAGTGTTTACATGATTAAATGTAGGTCATGGTGTTCATTATTTACATTGGCAAGAGAAAGTTATGTGAGTGTTTTACACCAGATTTTTTTCTTCATAGTTACCTGCTTTCATTGAGTGAAGTTAATTGCATCAAAAGCCAATTGCGCATGAATCCCTCCGTGCTGTCATCATCTTCAAATCATAGCTCTTCTAGTGCTTTAAACGGCCCTAACAAATGAAGATCGAAGGCTGCTAGGTTCAGACTGTGGGGAGGGTGATTAAAGTAAGTCCCAGAGAATTTCTTCCCGTTTTGAGACTGTTGGAGCATCTCAACTTCTGATCTGTGATCAAAAGGCGAGGGACTTGTGAGGGACACTCTTTCCAGAACTTTAGGTCGTTTGTGATGATTGGTTGATAGCTTCTATAACTTATTTCAATCTGTTCTGCAATTTCAGGTTTACTCACCGTTCATCATCTTCAATAATGTCTCAAACCGTACGAATGTTTTAGTCCATCCTTAAACTCTTTATGCCAGGCAAACACACGAGTCCTTGACAATGTTTGGTCCTCAAACTTGGCGGTGAATCTTTGAGAAACTCCATGAGCAAGAAATTGTATAATAATGCATTTGGCAATAGAGAAGTGCACCTGGTGCTACGACATCGCAAGCACAACTGACATACTGGTCGGGAATGTAAAATGGTCGCCTCTCCCCACCCCTAATTACCTAACCCAAGCATACTAGAAGCGCGGGCCCAATCCTACCAGCTGTAGACGCTCAGGAACAAAAATCCTGTTTGTATTTGATTTATTCTTATATAAATGACTAATCAAAAATAATTTTTGAGGTGTTTACTGAGAGTGGCTAAGAAAACTGTGTAAAAACGTTGACCAAGACAGTCAAACATTATTATACTAAAAT
Organism: Catonia carolina; assembly: GCA_035578175.1. Classification (NCBI taxonomy): domain Eukaryota; kingdom Metazoa; phylum Arthropoda; class Insecta; order Hemiptera; family Achilidae; genus Catonia; species Catonia carolina. The sequence continues at coordinate 15,077,774 of JAQMRL010000012.1, read as the reverse complement.
TAATTTATTATTAATTAATTTTTAATATTTTATGAAGTTTGTATTCACAATACAATGAAATAAAAATAATTTTGAGCTAGACAATAAAAACATTGTAATTAAATTCTGTCTTTTTATACTAAATAATTATAGCAGGTAAGATTTGAGAGCATTGCATGGCAGAAAAAAAGTTTGAATATATGAAGGAAACATGATGGCTAGGAGAACACAAAGGGTTAATATTTTATATATACAGTATATACATAAACATATATATTTTTATCTTATTTATTTTGTATTGTCATTTGATGGCGACAAAGTTAAAGTTTTTTTAAAGTTTATTTGATTTTTTTAATATGTATTATTAAAAGATATGGTCTTAAAAAAGTTAATTCAGAATCAGTGTAAAAAACACTTGAGAAAGTTGAGGTGTGATGATTGTAAAATGAACAGTTTTATTGGTAATTAGCTGTTTTAATAATTTACTAGTATGAAAAGTTTCCAGAAAGTAATTGTTAAGGCCTGTATATATTGTGATGTTTATTCCCAATTCTTTTCAATGTCTGGTTGTTTATAAATAACGAAACTTCCTTTTAAAATATGAGGGGTATTTTTTTAAAATAAGGCCTGTTTTTACTTTCTCTTGCCTATATGAATACATAGGAAGGAAAGTATTGTTTTCATGTCGATTTTAAGAAATCGAGTTTTCACCAGATATATACGTTTTCAGACCCCCTGAACCCAAAAAACATGTTTTTAGCGATTGGTCTGTGTGTGTGTGTGTGTGTGTGTGTGTGTGTGTGCGCGCGCGCGCGCGTGCGTGCGTGTGTGTGTGTGTGTGTATACAAAATATCTCAAGAACGGAACATCATACGAACTTGAAACTTGAAACTTAAGTTACATACCACTACTGGACTCGACACGAACATTTTCATCAAAATCGGTCAACAGGAAGTAGTAGTTAATTCGTATAATTTTTCACTTTTTTGTGATTTTCTCAAAAAACTGGTCCTACGATTTTTTTAAAAATCGCCTCATTTACTCAGTTTTTTATTCTCTGCAAGATAGGGTAGGCACCATGTTTGCTGAAATTCTTGGCGAGATTGTTTTTACGTAAAAAAAGTGTTTTTTTTAAGATTGCGGCTTTATTATGCATTTTACCGCATAAATGTATGTAATAAAAGTTGTAGAGAATTTAAAATTCTACAACTTTTATTTTAAACATTTTTTTGTATAACGCTTAGTTTAGCGGTAATAAGCGATTTTCTGTTTTTTTCTCACGAAAACATGTGAAAAATTGATTTTTTTAAGATTTCGGCTTTAGTACGCATTTTACGACAAAAGTGTATATAATAAAATTTATAGGAAATTAAAATATCTACAACTTTTATTAAGAGAATTTTTCTCTACAGAGCTTAGTTTAGCGTGAAAGTGTAATTTTCCGTTTTTTTAAGCCAAACTGAGTACGATTTTCATTTTGCGTCATTCACTCATGATTAAAATAAGGTTATGTTTTTGAGGTTAGTGTTTTGTTTATTTCTAATATTATATTAATAATGTTAGGTTTATTATTAATTATTTGCATTGGCAAGAGAAAGTTGTGTGAGTGTTTCACACCAGATTTTTAATAATAAGAAAAGTACTGTAAATGTCATTAAAAGATACTTTTATCTTCTTTACTGTGCCCATTACAGCCATGTGGAGTGTTAAATTATTTGGACTCTTATCTGCTAGTTTCAGAGCTACGTAAAATAGTTCTCGCTCTTATCACATAATCATAAGCCTATGACTGAAGTATTTGCAAGAACAGAAGAGGTAAAGGTGTAAAAGACACTAGTCAAGAGTTATCTTCTCTGAGAGAAATGAATTTCATTATACAGTCAGACTCTGTGGTAAATGAAGTAAAGGTGTCATTTGCATGTTGGAAAGTAAATGCTTTTCAAAGGGCCTTGGCATGTTGATAAGCATAATTTTCCACTCAGTGAGAAAGGTAATTGTAAACCATCTCACTCCTCGTTTTACTTGATAAAGCCTCTTAGAGGTTCAAACCAGCCTTTTGGCTGATGATATAAACAACAACTTCTTTACTACTTAATATAAATTTCTCTAACTTTTTCAACTACCTTGATCCTTACTATCTACGTACACATGTTTCAGTGGGTCCACCATCATCAAAGTAAACAAAATATCATGTGGAACTTGAAAATTATTTATTTAAAAACCTACAGAAGATACTGCATCATCATTCATCTATATAAAACTGTTAAGTTGTTCTAATCTACCATTTCATCATTCTTATATTTGGTTTGGTCATTTAAAATACCCTGATTTAAATATCTAAAAATATGGAACTTAGATTGTGGTAATGAGGATTGTAACAAATTTTATATTGGTAAGACTAGTTGTAATTTTCAAGTGAGATATTATGAGCATGAAAAAGCGCTGAAATGTGACTATATTATGTCAAATTATACCAATCATTATAATAGAGAAAATAAAAATAGATTGAAAAATATGAGCTTTTTTGATATTTTTAGGTATATTTAAAAGAGAAAAAGCAGGACATTTTAAATGACCAAACTAAATTTAAGAATGATGAAGTGGTAGATTAGAACAATTTAACAATTTTATATTAATGAATGTAGATGTAGTATCTTCTATAGGTTTTTAAATAAACAATTTTAAAGTTTCACATGATATTTTGTGTACTCTGATGGTGGATCCACCAAAACATGTGTAAGTAAATAGTAAGGATCGAGGCAGCTAAAAAGGTTAGTAAAATTTATATTATATAAAATAGAATTGATTTCAAGCTGCTGGATGCATTATAAAGATTTATATTTACTAAATAATTTATATTTTTCAACTCCAACGTCAAAAATATCTGCCACCTTTGAAGAAGCCTAATCCATGACTGCAGTTTTTCATTGTTGTTGAACCTTTGACCTCCAAGTAACTCCTTTAAGTACTAAAACAAGTAAAAATCATTGGGTTGCAAGGAAAGATATGTTGCTAGAGTTTTCTCAAGATCACACAATACGCATCAGAATTGATTTTTATGTCTGCATAAAATCTACTAACAAAATCCCTTTCCTCAAAAAACATTCGCTATGATCTTTTGTGCTGAAATTCTTTCAGCACAAAAGGCTTTCACTGTGGTTGGTGACAATGTGTGTCATCATTCCTTTACTGTCATAGTATTATCACCATAAACTCACAAATCTGATGGTGAATTTTTACTGCTGCCAAGTTTTTTTTGCCTTCGAGAATGGAATTACACATCATATCTCACGGTCGACAGGTGACTCAATTGTCTTAAACATTATAAACTTATAAAGCTCACCACAACCACTGATGAAACACTAAATGGCATCCAGATGCACATATGCGCACTGCAGTAATCGTTCATCATTAACACTCTTATTCATGAACGGACCTTATTTAGAAAATAACCCTCATAATCACTGTTTATAACAAATATAAAGGTGTGCAAATAAGTAAGCGTTCCCAAGGACAGATGATGTCAATTGGTGTCATTCATCCACGAAAGTCATTAGATTTTCTGGATCAGTTGATACTGTTCCAGAATATCAGTGCTCAGCAAAGAGTTAAACCTGAAATTCTTCTTTCATGGGCTGAATTTTCTAAATGATTTCTCATTTTGAAAATTACTTTTCAATATACAAAGTGTGGCAATTAAATAAACGGATTGGTGCTGCTACTGGGAAATAGCGAGCACACCACAGCTGGTTTGACATACCTGTGCCTGTTGATGCTTCCCTGACCCTGAGTTTGATAGGCATGATTGTACATTGCTCAGTCTTGCTATAGCAATCTTCTGTTCAAGTTCTTGCACTGGCATCTCATAAAAAAAATATATATCTGGTGTGAAACACTCACACGACTTTCTCTTGCCAATTAAAATAAACAATATAACCTAATATTAGTAACAAAACATTAGACATAAACAAAAAAACTAACCTCTAAAACATAACCTTATTTTAATTATGAGTGAATGATGCAAAATGAAAACCAACCTTAGTTTGGCTAATAATACGGAAAATCACTCTTTCACGCTAAACTAGGCTCTGTAGAGAAAAATGCGTGGAATAAAAGTTGTAGATCTTTTAATTTCCTATAAATTTAATTATAAAGATTTTTGTCCCAAAATGAATACCGAGGCTGAAATCTTTAAAACTCCATTTTTTACGGATTTTCATGGAAAAAAAAACAGAAAATCACTAATTACCACTACATTAAGAGTTATAAAAAAAAATGTAGATTTTTAAATTGTCTATATCTTTGATTATATACACTTTTGCCTTAAAATGCATATTAAGGCCGCAATCTTAAAAAAACATTTTTTTCTATTAGAGAACAGCCTCCCCAAGAATTTCAGCAAGCATGGTGCCTACTCTTCCTAGTAGAGCGAAAAAAATGTAGTAAATGAGGTGATTTTAAAAAATATCGTTGGAGCCGTTTTGAGAAAATCACAAAAAAGTGAAAAATGACACGAATAAACTACTACTTCCAGTTGACCGATTTTGATAAAAATGTTTGTGTCGGGTCCTCTAGTAGTATGTAACTTAAGTTTTCAGTTTCAACTTTGTACTATTTTCCGTTCTTGAGATATTTTGTTCACACACACACACATAGACCAATCGCTAAAAACATGTTTTTTGGGTTCAGGGGGTCTGTAAACGTGTAGATCCAGTGAAAAATTGACATGAAAACAATACTTTCCTTCCTTTATAATTATATAGGCAAGAGAAAGTAAAAAATTAGTGATAAGATGGAGCAATGAGCTAACCTCAAGTTTCTTGTGAAACTGGGAAAACCACTACAGAAGCTCATGGCATGTTAAAGGAAGTGGACGGATGTTGGACAGCCCAGCCCTCAACATCAAAAATGATCTTTTATTTTGATAAGCGTGGATTTGTCTACGTTCACTGGGCCAGATAGTCAATTAACATTATCACGTCAATGTTCTGACTATCCTTTGTGAATGAGTGAGAAGACAAAAAGACCCAATTTTTGGAAGAGCAATAATTACTGGATGTTTCACAAAGACAATGCGCGCCAGCCTATTCCACCTTTTCTGTGAAGGTGTTGTTTGTGAATTACACCATCACCGTGTTAGACCACCCACCGTAGTCGAGATTTGACTGTGTAGAAGCATTGAAAGCAAACGTGATGGAGATTCTCGACAAACTGTTAGAAGTAGTCTTCCTGCACTACTTTCAACTATGGGAAATTCGTATGAAGCATTATAGGGATTGGCAGGAAGAGCACTTTGAATGGGATAAACTTTGTAATGTAATTGGTGATCAATAAAATGTTTTGTTGCTCCAGTCTGGTTATGTAATTGCTAAACCTTGTACTTTTAGGTAAAAAGTACCTAATAAAAGATTTTCCAAATATTCAATTGTAAATTTTTTATAGCCCTTTATAATTTACTTTCTGAAAAACTCTGATATTAATTCATGGGTTTAATAACTGTGATAATTTTATACTAAAGAATTAATTTTTGTTTTTAGAAACAATTTCATTAAAATTTTTGTATTCAGTTATTTTCATTTTTTTAATTTAACCTCTGTACTTACAAATTTAATTTTTTCTATAACAATGTTGATCTCTTTGTTATCACAAATTTTGGTACTCTTTCATTAAATGGAAGCCAATCAAATTTTTGCCCATTTATTTGTGGGTTTATTAATGTGGAAGTTAATGGAATATGGATACCTGTTATTTATAAACAGAAAACAATAGTTGTAAATTTTGAATTGCATTGATTTATTATGGGTAATACGGTAGATCTTCATGACCACCAAATGACCTATGGTACTTTTCCGTTAACAGAGCGCCTTTAGTCTTATCTGTGCCGGTGTATATTTCATTGTTTTCTAATGGCATTCATAATTTGATAAATAAAATTATAAACTGTATCAGTAACCAGTTTACTACTTTATGTTTGATAGCAGTATTGTCTGTAGTGTACTGATTATTTTCTGTGTATTAACTTGTTTATTCATGAGTTGATAGCAGGATGGAACAGCGAATGACAATTTGGAATCTTCCCGCTTGTGAAGAAGATGCAGTAAAATTTTTCCGAGAATGGGTTGTACTGCCACAACATTGAGTCTGTGAGAGAGCTCACGAAATGACTTTTTATTTGAAGGACAGGGTTGAACATTAGTTCCTACAATCTACCTTCACCTTTCTGGTGAATTCAAGTTATGTTATAGGCTGATTAATTATAACTCAATCGACACCAAGACCTGTGGCAGCCATATAATAGAAGAGTGTATGGGGCATTAGTTCCTTTATGCAGGTGCCTTTATTACATTCGATAATTTACTGGTTTTCAACTTCAACAAATAGGTTACTATTTTTTTTTATTGTAAAATAACCGAACTATATAATCTAATCGTTTCGTTTGTTTGTGTAGCATAAAAGTGGAAGAAATAAGCGGAAATTGGGAGTGGTGTCTATGTAATGGAAGAGTACCGAAATTTTATTTTGTTTTACTTAATATTTTAAGTTGATTTTTAAGGCTGTTATTTTTTATTTTTAATTACTGCTTTAATTTAAATATTTAAAGGTACAATCCTCTGATGTAAGTACTTATTGTTGCTTTTCACCCTACCCAATATTGTTGTGTTTTGGTTTAGACCTCATATGCACTAAGTGGTTACCCTCATGGTTGACCAAAAGGAGTAAAAAGAATTTGTAAAACCTATATTTGTGTGTGCACTATAATGCGGGTAGTCATGTGGTTGCTATTTGTACTGTGCACTTAGTTTAATGGGCAACCATCATCCATTTTTTATTGGTCCATAATGACTGCAATTAACCATGGTGTAATGACAAGATGGGTGTGCTCATCCCACTGCTCAATTCGGTTCACTTTACACATCTATGTCACAAACGGAAGATGGATCCATTTTGTTAGATACCATTTCATGTTCTACTAATGAGTTAGAAATTTAATATGGACGAAAATCTTGAAGGATAAAACAAAAAAGTTTTATTAGAAAAGAATAATAGACCATTCATCATCTACATTAGCAGTAATTTGCAAAACAGTCTAATGTTAAACAAAAAAAACAAAATTATTTTTATTTCTGCTGTAATACAAATTTTTTAAAAAATCCCTAATGTGTGTATGTTGCAATCTGTTCAGTTTAAGAACAGTAAGCAAACCCCATGACAAAGTCAGATGAGGATGGTATTTGTATAACATGTAAATGAGTTGTAGTCTTGTATAGCTCAGATCACCATTCCTGAGAAAGTGTAGTTAATCGAAACTTTACCATCTAAGTGCCGCGGTTACCACTGTCTAGTATTCAAATCCATATAAAAGTAGCTTCCTTTACAAGGATTTGAACCAGGAACCTTTGTCTCTGATAATTGGTTGTTAAATGGCAAACTCGTGGCGACAACTACCACTAGACCAGCTCAGTGGGTACACTTAAAAAATAAAAAATTAGGTACTTTATTAATAAATAATAATTAGATCTGATTTAAAATTTTATGAATTTTTTCAGATTGTACTATAGCTACTCCTGCTTTTGAAGGGTTATAAAACAGTCTGGGGTGAAATGTTCTGAGCAGATGGTTGATTTTTTAATCAAGCATTTTATCCTATTTATTTTTTACTAGAATTACTTACAAGAATTTATCCGCTACTGCTGAAGGATATTTTCTTTGGGAAAACTATATTACTTAATATTTGAACCTTGTGTTCAAATACCGCACAGTTCACCGGCTGGCATTTATAGGTTAGTTTTAGTAACTAATTTAATACTATTTCATCTGTTCTTGGGTTCATAAAAAAAATATGTTAAAGTACACTGAATAATATTCATGAACACGAATGGACAATAAATGTGACCTTGAGTTAAGGTAAAATGAGGAAGTGACGTCACAGAACAGAAGGAAAATGAGGAGTGATGTCACAGAACAAGTGATTTATTGTAATACATGAGTATTGTTACACCTTGAGGAAGGCAATTGTAAACCAGCTCAATCCTCGTTTTTCTTAGTAAAGCCTCTAGAGGTTCAAACCAGCCTTTCGGCTGATGACCTAGACAACAAAAAACAATGTTACACCTTTTCTATTCTTTTCGTTGTGGCAATTAACTTGTGTATGCGAAGTTACAGTTATCTGCAGAGGGTAATCGTATAGTGCGTATTGGACCTTAGATCTTAGACTATGCTAAACTGCAGATCAAAATGTCTCCTGGGTTTAACAAACTTACAGGTTCTGAAAAATTTTTACGTGTTAAAACCACCAAAAATATACTTGATTTTAACATAATCTATATCAAAAATAAACTAATTTTCAAAGTATTAATAGTTTATTTTTAAAAAATACCATAATAAACTTTACGTCATGTCTTTTTTATATTAATTTTATGTAGATACCTATTTTTTTTAGGTTATGTATTATTTACATGTAAATAATTGTATATAATGGTGTGTATATTTTTGTATTTTATTTTTTTAATTTTGTTGTTTTTCTTGTGCTTAACTAATACTGTTTATTTATGAATGTAAATAAATAAGGGTTGCATTTTTAAAGGAACGTTAGAAAACCATCTTGGTTTTGTTGTTTTCGAGGTTGGAACAACTCTGAAATATGCTTTGGCCGACATATAGCTATCATCAGTGGTAGAAATAAAAAATCAGTTCTAAGGGAACCTGACTTAACAGGTTTCGACTTAAATTTTATTCGGATAAACACAACAAAAAATTGTAGTTTTCATCTCATACAAGAATATAGTTTAATCAATTTTTTGTGTGTATATAAAAACATCTGAAATAATGTTTAGAACATAAAATCCAATCGGTAATCTAAGTACGCAGGTAAACAATTATTATCTAGTATTCAAATCCATATACAGGTAACTAGGCTTGGTGAGATTTCACTTAAAGCCCCAACTAGCTATTTAATAATGACTTAAAATAGGCATACCAAAGGGATTAGGTCTTGCTTTAATATTATATCACACCTTACTGAGTTATTTAACTACGTAATCGACGCTTCAAGGGAAATCTCATGAAGTCTAGCTACTTTTACTACAATTTTAAACATGGAACCTTTGTCTCCAAAAATCAGCTGTTAAACAACTGACTTGCGGCAACAACCACTAGACCTCTAATATCTAATAGGCGGTGGGCATTACACAATTTTATTACATTTATTTTATCGGTTACAAAAGTATTTCTCAATTGCTAATATTCTTAATCATTCTTTGACCGTTGCTGGTGGTTTAATAATTTTATTTGTAATGAAAATTATTTCTACAATGTTTAGTAATTGAAGTTATAGAAAATTTAAAAAAAATCTGGTGTGACTTACACGACTTTCTCTTGCCAATATAAATAAAAACATTACCTATGTTTAATCATGAGGGAATGACACAAAATTAAAATCAACATCTTTGGACTTAAAAATACGGAATAAAATTGATGCTAAACTAGGCACTGTAGAAGGAAATTTTGAAATAAAAGTTCAACATTTTTAAAATTTCCTATAACTAATTACATGCGTAAATTTATGTCGTAAAATGCTTTTTAAGGCCACAGTATTAAACAATCCTATTTTTTTACCGAGTTAAATAAACACAAATACAGAAAATCATTAATTGATGCTAAACTAAGTGTTTTACAAAAAAATTGTTTAAATAAAAGTTGTAGGTTTTTAAATATTCAATTTCATTATACACATTTCTGCCCTAGAATGCTATTAAGGCCGCAATATTTATGAAAACCTTTTTTCTATGACAGCACAGGCCTTCCCAAGAATTTCATTAGACATGGCGCTTATTCTATCGTGTAGAGCATAAAAGGTGTAGTAAATGACGTGATTTTAAAAAATTTGTAAGCTGTTTTTGAGAGAATAGCACAATTAAAATACTACTTGTGGTTGACCGATTTTGATGAAAGTGTTGTTGTCGGGTCTTATACCTAACTTAAGTGACAAGTTTTAACTTTGTGCGATATTCCGTTCTTGAGATATTTTATTCGCATACACACAGACGAATTGGTAAAAACCTGTTTTGTGGGTTCAGGGGGTCTGAAAACGTGTATTTCCGGTGAAAAGTCGACTTGAAAAGAATACGTTTCTTCCTTGAAAGAGAAAGTAAAAGTGTACAACTTTTATTTTGAGCGGTTTTTTCTACAAAAATTAGTTTAATGTTAATTAGTGGATTTTCCGTATTTTAAAGTCAAATAGAGGTTGATTTTCATTTAGCGACATCCATGATTAAAATTAGTGTAAGTTTTTCTTTTTTCTTTTTTTTGCATCCAGGAGACTCCAAAGGGAGTATAGGACATGTCAAGATAAAACTGATAAACTGAAAGTTTATCACCAATGATAAATTCATCACTTACCACCAAAAAATTGTTTTTGCTACTGCGTACTTCAGTAGGCTTTTCATGAACCCCATTGAATCAAATATCACACAAAATAAAAAAGTCAAACACAATGATAAATTCATCACTTACCAATAATTTTTTCCTGCTACTCCTTAACTCAGTAGGTTTGTCATGAACCCCTTTGTATCAAACTATATTATTTACATCAGCAAGAGAAAGTCGTGAGAATGTTTCACACCATATATTTTTTTAAATGGGATTGATTACAAGCTTGCAGGATTCATGAATTTTTCTTGATAATAGTTCATTGGATGTTATGTTCTACACATTGTAATACTTGTAAAGCAACAACTGAAATAATTAATATTGTAAATTAACTTTTAAAATTTACTAAATTATATTGTTTTTTTTTATAATCGCTTTTCTTTAGATATGTGCCTCATATAAACTGTAATGCTCACGACTTAACTAACCTAAACTCTAAATAACTTTTTAAACAAAAATTTATTGTACTACTTACTTATTTGTAACTAATATAAACTTAATATATTGTTCTTAAATTTAATTTTTGTTTTTGTATTATAAGAAAAAAGTAATTTAGAGTAGTCTATGAATACTGTACATAATATTATGTCTTATTTAGGTTATATGTTACATTCAAATACGACACTATTTTTTTATGATTTCATAGCTTTTTTGTGGTAATTTGATACAACATTGATTGGAAGTTTGTGAGGTTTTCCTGGTTATATTTTGAATTTTTTAATATGTTAACATTTTTTATTTTATTTTATTATGTTTTATAACTAAATTTGTTTCAAAAACTAAATTTTTATGTTTGTTTTTGACATATTACATAACCGCACTAACCCAAACTATTTTCAAATATTTACTTACTCTTGGCCTATATAAATTTGTATAGAAAGAAGTATTGTCCTCATTTTGAATTTTCACCAGACATACATGTTTTTAGGTCCCAAAAACAACAATATTTTTTTTACCAATTGGTTTATGTGTGTGAACAAAATATCTTAAGAACAGAATATTGTACAAAATTGAAACACATAATAATTTATTCATGTCATTTTCTCAAAAATCACGTTATATACTACAATTTTTTGTGCTGTGGTGACAAACCATTGGTTTCTTTTTAATTGGAGCCTTCATATGAATTTTAGGGCAAAAGTATAGCTGTATAGTATTGAATTGTAGAAAATTTTAAAACCTACATTTCTTATTTCAATTATTTTTTTAAAATGTTTAATTCTGTGTCGATTAGAGATTTTCTGTATTTTTCAAATTGTGAGTGTTGTTTAAAAGTGTGTGTAATTAAAGTTATAATAAGTTAAAAAACCTACAACTTCAGGTTCATTATTTACATTCAGAAAAGAAAGTCATGTGAGTGTTTCACTCCAAATTTTTCATGATGTAAATCAATTTCAAGAGGAATGCAATAATTTTTTTTAATTGTAAAATTTTTTTCAATTTATACAAGTTATACATAATTCTAAAGAGAAATTTATGAATGATAAGTTGCTATAAAAAACTAAAATGGCCACCTCTGTAGCCCAGTGGTTAACATGCTATACTGAAAAGCAGGGGTCCCGTGGTCGATATCTGACCAGGGTCTGGAAAATTATTACAATTTTCAAACCCATCTTTCCTCAACCCGATGTAGTCACTAATAACCGAGATGTTGATGGGACTTAATGATAAAGCTTTTTTCCATCTTTCCTTGTCTCCGTAAGACCAACAGAAGTTGATTGTCATTTACAATGATTAAACATTGGTTATATTTTTCATTATTTACATTGGTAAGAGAAAGTCATGTGAGTATTTCACACCAGATTTTTTTTTTTTTTTTTTTATGCACTTTTTCATTTAATCCGAGCAGGTCTCGTTTCTAATTAGTTCAGATTAGCTGAGTTGTTTTGTACAGGGAATGAAAAACTGTTAGTACTTAAGGGAAAACATTTTCAAGGCAGACTCCACCTGTAAGACTAAATTTTATGAAATAAAATACCAATCTATAACATTTCACTATAAATTTACATAATTTTTCAGTGAGAATGTTTTCAAATTACTTTGAATGTAACATAAGACAAAAATAACATTTGTAGAATGTAAATTTGAATTAACAAATTTAAATAAATAATTATATAGTATTGTAATTAATTACATTAAATTTACAATGCGATATGTAATGTACTGACAATTTGTATAGACTGGAATATAACTTATTAAATTTTATTGTAATATTATTATTATTATTATTACTATTATTATTATTATTTTAAAAATTATTAAATGTATTATAAATATTTTGTTGTTTCTTTTCTTTTTATTTTACCTGAGTGTACTGAAATTTATCTGTAGTTTTGGTAAGTAGCTATGATAAGACATAGTAGCCCTTTGAACCCCCATATCTGTACCGTAACGATGTCGTTTCAGGTTATTTTATAGCTTTAGGAAGAGAAAGAAGTTGTAGGGAGCAATATCTAGGCTGTAGAGGTGTTGAGGCAGCAATTCCATATTAATCTTGGCCTGCAGCTCAGTTACAATGCGGCATGTATGACAGGAGCATTGGCGTGATGCAGAATGTACGGATTGGCGATCTTCAGTTAGATGTATTGGACCCTAATCTTTATATACTTGAGCTCTTCTTTGTAAAATTAACTGTTTACTGTTTGTAGGTGACACAACTTTTGTCCCGTTGTCATCGATTTATGTTGAAACTGGATGTCCTGCGTGTTTTGTACCACTGGCACTCTGTAAATTTTTTGTACTGCTCAAAAATGTTTATTTTGCTCATGGCTGTGTCTCTAAAAGCCATCTAAAGTATTTGTAGAGAGAAAGGGAGAAAGACTCAGTGGGGTTATCTTCAGTTTAATACAAAACAGTGAAAGCTCAAGGTATCGCTGCATGTTTATTGTTGATGAGTGGTCACAACAATGGTTCACATTTCCCATTATCTACACTCTCTGGTGGAACAGGATTAACTGAGTTAATCCAACTCAATGGAGAGACACTCTGACCACCAATCTCTCCCATAGCGACCCCCCCTCATCTACCACTTCTCGGCATGAGAAAATCAGTACTGTACTTATTGGCAGACCCTGTTAGTTAATCACAAAAAAATAAAACTTGTTGTTTAGGTCATTACTCGAAACACTGGTTTGAATCTCTAGAGACTTTACGACGTAAAACAAGGAATAAGGTACTTTACTTTTGCCTTCCTCACTGAGTGGCAAGGTATTCTTATCGGCATTCCAGGCCTTCCGAAAAGCATCTACTTTCCACACTGCAAATGACACCTTCACTTCATTCACCACAGGGTATGAAATTGTTATAATGAAATTCATTACTCTCAGAGAAGATAACTCTGACAATTGACTTTTATACCTCTACCTCTTCTTTTCTTAAATTCTTCAGTCATATAATTCACTGACCATTTGATAAGAAACAGAACTATTTTGTAGCCCTGGAACTACTAGATCGAGTGCAAATATTTTAACACTCCTCCTGTCTGTTATGGGGAAAAATAAAACTAGACAGAGTTATGTATAATTTTCGCATAACTATTATAATGCAGTGCAATACTGAACTATGAGAGATGTTCAATAATCGTAAACAAAACCACCAAGTGGAACGGAATAATGCGTTCTGAGAATATGGGCTACAAATACGAAAATTCCGGAAAAAGTGTCTAAAGTAAGTATAGTATTCAGATGAACTAATGTCCCCTAGCCGTGGGAGTGAGAGAATGCATAACGCTCTCACTCGCACAAGCCATATGCGCCGTTACAATAACATTGTATAATTTTACTCATTGTTGTAAACAAACGTTTATGCATGCAGTAAACTAACAAGCAATATAACGACTGTAGTATGTTTTCAGATTTGGATTATAACGGTAAAGACCTTTGGGCGCATGCGTAGTTATGCCACATACCTCCCTCTCACTCACTCGGCTATGGGACATTAGTTCGTCTGATAATTTTAACTTCCCGTGCTCTAAAATGACCCTATAAACGATTCTGCAACTCTAATGTTTACTGCTTTGCCCAAAGCTTAATTTAGTGGGAACACTTCATTTTCTATAAAATATCAAATTTCAAAAAAATTCATCAATTTCACAAATAGAATTATAGTTCCCATTGTTTCATCATATTAATGTGGAGCACGTATCTTGGTTAATATAAGTTGACAAAACTATAATCTTCTTTTACCAAGAATCACTTTAACAACGCTGCTATTGTTCAATTAATTATTAAAAACTAAATTACTATATTGTAAACAGTTTAGATTTTTTGAAGCGACTACTTCGTTTGCCGCGCCGGACTGTTTTTTTGGACGGGACAAATCTTTGGTTTGCCGTCACGCCGCGTTAGGCTATCGACAAATTACCGTTAATTAATTTACAAAAATCTTTTTTATTTAATTAAGTAGTCACTTCTGTTGGTCAGTCCCGCGACTGCTGATTTTTTTTTGTCCTAGTTTTAATATTACACAACATTCTACGAAATAAAATGCATTATATTAATTTGTTTAAAAATATGTTATCTTATCAGTGAAAGATACGTCTCTAACATAATAAGATAACGACCATTAATATGACAAAAATAAATGCGCAATATCTTTATGTAACTTTTACATTTATTTCCTTTGTATTAAACACTATTTTAGTGACAATTTTCTCTTATCTTGTATTTTAATATTTATCTAAACTAATAAGTATTGTAGTCTAAAATATGGCGTACAATAAATCAAGTACTGCTCTTGTGTTTTAAGATGCCCTTAAATGAGCATTACACATCAACCGGCAATGGAACGAGCCCTGAAACGTGTAGTACTATTGTTTACTATAAACATTGTCTCATATTTTAAATTTTTAGCAATGTCGGAATGTAGGGAAGCCCATGTAAACAAATATGAAGATTATTCGTCAGCGAGTAATCTTATTAAAGACAAAAATGTAAGTTAATTGTTTTAGAGTTATTGTAACATAGTTTGTTTACTTAATGATTGCTTAAAATGTTTTAACCTATACGTATTGGGTATTGTTTCAGATAAGATATTTTATAATTTTGGTATAAATTCGATTAGTAACTTTCAATTAGGTCACGTTGGAATCGTTAACTGACTGACCTTTTTTTACTAGTTATTCATTTTCTTCCTGAGAAAACTCAACAGTTCATCATTATGGAGTGTGCTGCCATTTTCTCCTTTGGCCAGATAGATGGTTTCTGTTTACTTCTTTTGATTTGCTTATGAAATCCGTTAATGAATTTACTGTAGCCACTCTTGTCTGTTGTGAATCGTTTCTTATGCTATGTTTGTTTTCTTAGGCCTTTTTGAATCTTTTCGACTTGTTTTCGATTCCTCCATCAATTTCTGAATCCTTCTGGTTGTTTTCTCTGAGAGAGTTTGTCATTTTCTCAGTATTTTAGTAAAGTTGTTTATTATAGCTCAGCTTGCAATCTTGTCCTTTTTTTAGGATCCAGTATTTTGATTATGATCTTTCTCTTGTTCTTTTAAATCTTATCCAGCAGCCCTTTCTGTTTTAGAAATATTCCACATCATAGAGACATTCAGGTATGATGACAGTATTGTATGTCTAATTTTCACAACAATAGATATTGATTTCTTATTGTAGACATCCTTAGACAGTTTGTAGGCTATTTACATTTTTCTTGCTTTCTTTTCCAACGAAATGATCAGTATTCCTATTGTAATCCATTTTTTGAGATTATTAAATTTCTACACTATGTTAATGGTTCTTTTTATTACAATTATTAATTTTTTTCGGATATAAATAATTAAAATTTATTGTCACATAAAATAATACAAATTATGATATACTGCAAGTCAAAATTTTGGAGAGGATTGGAGGGTTATACTGCTGCATACAGTGAAATACTGATGGAAGCTAACCAGAGATTTGCTTGGAGTGGTCAATAAAAAGTAAAAATATGTGAAAACCTTTGAAAGGACAGTCAAACATTAAACTTAAATTAATTATCTACAAGTTAGTTTTCAATTTTCCTATGCAATGGGCTAATTTTTACTTTCTCTTGCCCTATATTTATGTGTAAGGGAAAGGGAAGTATTGTTTTCAAGAGTTTTCACCGGAAATATATTTCTGGCCCCTCAACCCAAAAAACATGTTTTTACTGATTGGTTTGTATGTAAACAGCAATTAACAAATAAAAAAGAAAACATTTTTGTAGTTCTTGTATGTATTCCTCACGACAAAAACCGTTAGTATCTGGTAGTCAGGTAAAGAACTTATGCATACTGATATATCAAAGTTTCTCTGTTTTAGATTTCACAGGCATTGAAAAGCAGGTATGATGAAACAATCAATTTACTTTTGACCAAGATTAAAAAGGAGTTGCCCCGCTTGGAAGCGTCAAGCGATACTTCAATATATACTGGGTCAACTGGTGTTGCATTGTTGTATTTCTTTCTGGCCACAAAAACCAAAAACAAGGAGTTTTTATTGGTAAGATAAATGGTAATTTTTAATGCTAATGAACTGGTACTGTTGGAAGATTTGCAAATATAGTTAATGTTGATTGCTGATCGTTTTCTGAAAAAAAAAAAATTAAAAAAATCCATGATGTAAGCAAAATGAAAAATTTAAAATAAAATGTAGCCCTCTAAAAATATTGTACAAACCTCGTTTGTTCGGATTATCCAGCTCAATCTGGATCAGAAAACAAATTTTTTCATTCATAAAATCACGAAATATCACTCAAATGTTACTGTATTTATTGCTAAAAACAAATTGAATTAATCTCTTACCCTATTTTATTTCTTGATACCCACATAGGTCTAGCCTGTGCACGGGTATGAGCTGATATATATGCTAAGCTTGTTTATATTTATACAAAATTTACATAAAAGAAAGAAAAAACAAAATTTACAAAAAATAAAATAGAATTTCCTAACATAACTTAATGTATTATTATTATTATTATTATTACATTGTACAGGGTGTTTCGGTTAGTGTACCGGCGCTTTCTCAGCTCATTGTACTAGTAAAAATAATAAAAATGTTCATTTAAATATAGGTTCGAAAATGCGTAGTTATAGAGTTACGGCTAGCGAAAGATTTCACCAAGAATTTGAAACCCTGGGTGAAATGAAGATTTTTTCAAATTCTAGGAAGGTAACGTTAGGAACGAACGAAGCTGTTTCTTATAGTTTTTGAGCTGCTGAATCAAATAAATCAGGTCCCAGAACTGTATCTCCCTTAGTTTCTAAGACATTCTACGTCAAACTCAAAAAATAAGTTGAAAAACACAATTTTTTAAAATGCTTTTCTTTCAAGCATTTTTTGTACTGATACTAGTTTAGTTTCAATGAACGATTCTTGTATTTTTAAGTGGAACAGAGGTTGTGTTTCTTTTTGTATCATTCACTCATGATTAACACTTTGAAGACTGACATTTGTTTTTGTAGTTTTGCCGGTGGACTGCCATTTTTTGGGAATTTAAAAAAAATTGTAACAAATCAACCATTGGTCATAAATTCAAAAAGTAAAGATTAAATTAAAGATCATAAATAGTAGATTACTTTTCATTTATTAAGATTAGGATTACTTGCATTATAATGATAAAGATGTTTGACTGAAGAGAGGTTTGTTTTCTAGAATTTAAAAAAATTTTCATGTATAATGATAATATATTGTTGTTGTTTACGTCATCAGCCGAAAGACTGGTTTGAACCTGTAGAGGTTTTACTAAGTAAAACGAGGAGTGAGGTGGTTTACCATTGCCTTCCTCACTGAGTGGGAAAGTACGCTTATCAGCATGCCGGGCCCTCTGAAAAGCACATATTTTCCACTCTGCAAATGACACCTTCACTTCATTCACCACAGGGACTGGCTGTATAATGAAATTCATTACTTTCAGAGGAGATAACTCTGATTAGTGTCTTTTACTTTTAATGATAGTATATAAGAATAATGAAATTAATTATTTGAGTTAAATTCTTACAAACTAATTACCTATTTTTAATAACCAATTTATTTTTTTATTTCTTAAATAAAATTTAAAAAAAAATTGAAGTATTATAATAATGAACTAATAACTAACAACAACGCCCAGAAGTACCGGCAGATCGCTTGCTCACGCTCTATAACATCGCTGTAAAAGTCAATATATTTGATAATCTGACAACATTAGGGCTATGAGTGTATTCTATTATATTCAGAATGAACTAAATTAAGTGACAGCATAGATAGCAATCGTATACGATACGAGCTAATGGATATAAAACCAAGTGAAATAGGCGCCTGTATTGTATACGGGTGCCGTCCAGCCGATCAAAATGGTACGCCCGTATCGTGCTGTCCTGAAAGTGTTAAAATGGTGCTGTCCTGAAAGTGTTAAAATTAGGTTTGGTTTCTGATTTCAGACCACAGTAAAATCCCTCTAATCTGAATATTCTGTTAGTCCGAAAATTCCAGTAATCCGAAACGATGAATGATTGACCTCTGTACAATGACATTTGAAATCCAAATATCTACCTGAGAAAGCACTTCTACTTCTAGACAGTGCTTCCTCCCATCCACGTGAATTAGAAAGTGATGATGGTAACATCATGTGTATATTCCTACATCCTAATTGTACTCTGCTGATTCAGCCAATGGACCAACATGTTATTCAAAATATAACATTAAAATATTTCAAAAGTCTTTTATTTCACATTGTAGCACAAACTGAAGATACTGCAACAACATGAAAAAATCCTTAATTTGAAAGGTGTTGCGTTATTTCTCACAGCAGTCTGGGATTCAGTCAACCCTAAACTTATTCAGAAATCATGGAAAAATATATGACCGCAATTTGATTGTACAAGTGAAATTTTAACAGGTAATGAATTGTGGAAGACAGAATCAATAGTGCAAGTTGCAAATGAATTCAGTTTGGGTGAAGAGTTCAATTCCAAAGACGTAGAAAATTTGGTAAGCAACGAAAATGATTGTGGTGAATTGCAGTCAGATAGCGAGACTATTGCTAGTGTTTTAGTGTTTTAAATACTGATAATTCAGAAAAAGAGGATGCCGATGAAGAAAAACCGAAATCAAACGTGAAACACGATGATGCGATTTCAGCTTTCAACACTTGACTGGGTGACAGAAAATAACATTCCATCTCATCAAATTTTGTTGTTGCTGCAAATTTGAAAAAAAGTTATAAAGACAGCTGTCAGCAAAAAGAAGCAAAGAAAAATTTTGGATTTTTTTAATAAGAAGTGATATCTAAACTATTGTGTTGTAGTGGTATTTTATAAACAAGTGTTTATTTATGTTTTGTAATGTTTTTTTTATGTACGAGTTCTGTACGTATGTATAGAAGTTTATTAAAAATTTAAAATGTATATACATGTTTAGTACCTTAGTTCATAAAGGATATGTTTACTTTAAACAGCCATATTTAACGAGATTGTCATACCTCCTGCATTTTTCCGGTAGTCTGAAAATACCATTAATTTGAAATGGTCAAACATTTAATACTTCAGATCTCCGGAATTTTACTGTATTTTCTTATGATTAAACATAGGTTTTTATATTTTTGTTTCAGTGGCCACAAAGTCTTCTGGGGACTACGTTTAAAAGTCTAAGGAAACGTAGAGAAGGTTTTCTGAATGGAGATGGAGGGCCGTTGGCATTAGGTGCAGTCATTTTTAGACATCAGAATCCGGAGTTGAGCAATCAATTTCTTGAAAGGTTTGTATATTATGTCTTCAAATATATTGAATTAATAAATTCACATTAGGGAGATTTTAGACCATGTAAAGTAAGTTTCTACGTTTCTGGAATTGTTTTTTGCAGCCCTTAGTATCAGAATTCTTTCACTGTAGATGTTCGGTATTGGCTTAGTCTATTGTGATTCAGAGTTTAAAAAAGCGCGCCAGGGTTGAGTCTTTTAAAATCCAAGGCTCTCATTTTTATTGATACTTAAGTTACTTAAAGAAACTCTGAAATTGTAATTAATAAAATTTTATAATTAATTTCAGAGGAGATAACTCTGATTAGTGTCTTTTACACCTCTACCTCTTCTGTTCTTAAATGATTCAGGCTAATTGGCTGACCATGTGATAAGAAACGGAACTATTTGTTTTAGCCCTGCAATGAACAGATTGAGAGTAAAATTCATTGATCATTAAATAACTTAGCTCAGCGAATTCATATTTATTTCCAATAAACATCGAAGTACAGTATGTTTAGCGAAATGGTAGCTATGGCTGTGCGTGCTGGAGTGCGCACAGCCATAGCACAGCGTACACAGCCTGGAAACTAATGGGTGACTAAGAGAGTGTTACTGTGCTTACATTTTTACTTTCTCTTGCCTATATGAATATATAGGAAGGAAAGTATTGTTTTCATGTCGATCTTTCGAAATCGAGTTTTCACCGGATCTATACGTTTTCAGACCCCC
The DNA here is from genome assembly GCA_035578175.1 of Catonia carolina. NCBI lineage: Eukaryota > Metazoa > Arthropoda > Insecta > Hemiptera > Achilidae > Catonia > Catonia carolina. The sequence continues at coordinate 15,056,961 of JAQMRL010000012.1, read as the reverse complement.
TGAACCCAAAAAACATGTTTTTAGCGATTGGTCTGTGTGTGTGTCTGTGTGTCTGTGTGTCTGTGTGTGAACAGAATATCAAGAACGGAACATCGTACGAACTTGAAACTTGAAACTTAAGTTACATACCACTACCGGACGCAACACGAACATTTTCATCAAAATCGGTCAACCGGAAGTAGTAGTTTATTCGTATAATTTTTCAGTTTTTTGCGATTTTCTCAAAAACTGGTCCTACGATTTTTTTTAAAATCGCCTATTTTACTCAATTTTTTATTCTCTACAAGATAGGGTAGGCGCCATGTTTGCTGAAATTCTCGGTGAGGCTGTTTTCACGTAAAAACGTTGTTTTTTTAAGATTACGGCTTTAATATAAATTTTAGCGCAAAAACTTATATAATAAAAGTTGTAGAGAATTTAAAAACCTACAACTTTTATTTCAAACATTTTTTTTGTATAACGCTTAGTTTAGCGGTAATTTGCAATTTTCTGTTTTTTTCTCACGAAAACGTGTGAAAAATTGATTTTTTAAAGATTTCGGCCTTAGAATGCATTTTACGACAAAAGTGTATATAATTAATTTTATAGGAAATTAAAAGATGTACAACTTTTATTTAAAGCATTTTTCTCTACAGAGCCTAGTTTAGAGAGAAAGAGTGATTTTCCGTATTTCTAAGCCAAACTGAGGTTTATTTTCATTTTGCGTCTTTCACTCATGATTTAAATTAGGTTATGTTTATTGAGGTTAGTTTTTTGTTTATTTCTAATGTTTTATTACTAATATTAGGTTTATTCTTAATTATTTCTATTGGCAAGAGAAAGTTGTGTGAGTGTTTCACACCAGATTTTTTGACTATACAGTACTACCTACAATACATCTACATTTATAATTGCCCATATCATATTTTTATACTACCTACATATAAATTGCCTTACTTTATGATTATTATTTTTATCGTGCAAATCTAAAATAGTTATATACAATTAATTTTATATTTCAAAATCAATGTCTTTTTTTAATGTTGCTTTAATAGTAGCCTAAGTAGGCAACATTTTTTCATTGGTAAAATTTATGTAGTACCCGCCTAACAAAACACTTATCAAAGTTGTCTATCTCAGTCACTGGGCGCTTTTTCTTTATTTTAACTGGAGTTCGAAATGACACCTCTCCTTTACCAGAAATAATTTCTTGATTTCTTTGCGAATGTTTTTAACAGTAGCCACAGAAACTCCACAAGCTGCTGCTGTTCTGTTATCACAATGATGAACAAATTCACCCAATTGTTTGTAATTTTCCGATTCTTTTTTCATAAAGCCATTTACATTTGAAATAATTTCACCTGCCTGACTATATAGTTTTTTACCAAGTTTGGACCTAACAACTTGTGTTTCCATATTTTTTTTATAACTACAGCACTCACTTTTACAACAAAAAAACTATAAAACAGAAAAAAATGAACCATGTCAACTCAAAACATTTAGTATAAATGCAAAAAAAGGAAGTGAAATAATGGTTTGCATGCTTCCTTTACCGAATTCAAACACAGACTAATTACAGAGTGATTCAATAAGATGGAAACAATTTCAATAAGCTGTATTTCCTGAAATACATGTTATATTTTAGTTCTGTAAATTACATTTGAAAGAGAAAGTTTTAAATTTTAATTTACATACATGAAAGTTTATAGATGTTCAATGTGTCCTCCTCCGGCTGCACGTACAACATCTAGACGGTAACTGAACTCATCCCAAACTCTCTGACGCATGTCTTGGGTCACTGAGTTGACTGCAGCTGTGATACGATTCCTTAGTTCATTCAAATTGGTGGGAAGAGGTGGTATGTAAACTGCACTTTTCACGAACCCCCACAAGAAAAAGTCACAGGGTGTGAGATCTGGAGACCTCGGTGGCCAAAACTGAAGTGCAGAGTCGTCATTCGCCATGCGACCTATCCATCGTTGACGTATGGATTCATTTAGGAAACGCCGAACATTGCGATGCCAGTGAAGTGGATTTCCTCAAATGAATGAAGATTCAGGAGATTACATTTTCCAGCAGGACGGAGCTCCACCCCATTGGCATCGCAATGTTCGGCGTTTCCTAAATGAATCCATACGTCAACGATGGATAGGTCGCATGGCGAATGACGATTCTGCACTTCAGTTTTGGCCACCGAGGTCTCCAGATCTCACACCCTGTGACTTTTTCTTGTGGGGGTTCGTGAAAAGTGCAGTTTACATACCACCTCTTCCCACCAATTTGAATGAACTAAAGAATCGTATCACAGCTGCAGTCAACTCAGTGACCCAAGACATGCGTCAGAGAGTTTGGGATGAGTTCAGTTACCGTCTAGATGTTGTACGTGCAGCCGGAGGAGGACACATTGAACATCTATAAACTTTCATGTATGTAAATTAAAATTTAAAACTTTCTCTTTCAAATGTAATTTACAGAACTAAAATATAACATGTATTTCAGGAAATACAGCTTATTGAAATTGTTTCCATCTTATTGAATCACTCTGTATTTATCAGAACCAAGTTCAATGCATGCATTAAGAAGTTAGATAACAGGACGTGTGTCACAGTAAACAAGAGATTATTTGGTGACTAATTGTTTTGACTACACCCGGTGGACAACATTGTCCCTCGCGAGTGTCCTCTGTGTCGAAGGTCATAGCTATCATTCCAACAAAAGAACTGTATTTATAATTAATTGATTTCAGTTTTGAATGCACTATTCTTCCTTCTTGAAATTATTATTCTTATATGGTCTTAATCTACTATTCTTAACTTAATCTACAGTCTTTGACCGTAAAACTTATATTCTGAATGCTTGGCATTAAACACAATGAATGAAAGTCCTTTTCTAATTCTTTAAAAATAAATATTCTTTAACAATGTTACTCATATTTACCGGGTATCCCACAAAGAGATATATGCATTCCATTTTCTAATACTTGCTCATTCCTCCATTGATCATTTTGATACTTTATACACTTTTTAATGAAGGTACCAAAAATGTTCTGTGAAAATTACATCTAGCTGATGTGTGTAGGAACAAAATGGTGGGTGAAAAAAAATATTTATACTTTTACTTTGAATAAGTACGATACTGCTTTCGTTAGGTTTTTAAATACAATTTTATTGTCACAAATTTAATAGATACAAACTAATTAAAAGAAAACTAAATAGCAAAGAAAATTCTATTATGAAACAAAATTATTTAAACTTTATCTCATCCACAGTGGCACACTGACGAAGTTACTCTTTGATAACGTGTTTCAAATCATCGTCATTGTTGAAACTATGTCTGTGCACTTGTTCCTTCAAGTACTCCTATAAGAAAAAGTCATACACAGTTAAATTAGTTGATCGGAGTGGCCGATTCAAAATTACTTCCACGACCAATCCAGTGCCCTTGAAGGTTGTCATTTACTAACTGTTTGACTGAGTTAGCATAGTAAGGTGGAGCACCATCTTGTTGAAAAATTGCTTGGACCAATTCAGGAACCTTGGAACTTTTGAACTTTGAACTTCACAACTTGACCATGTCAGCAGTCCTGGAATGCAGTCGGTATTGTAAGAGAGATAGAATTTTTCTTTCTTTCAATCGCCTTTTTGTTTCTACAAACATCAGCAAGTTGTAATTTTCACAGAGCATTTTTGGTACCTTCATTAAAAAGTGTGTAAAGTATTAAAATGATCGATGGAGGAATGAGCAAGTAATAGAAAATCAAATGCGTATACCTCTTCGTGGAACACCCGTTTATCTTGTATTATGTTACTATTTATCTTTAAAAGTGTCTTAACTATTTTATACTACATAAATAATTAATAAAATTAATTTTAAACAAAATGAACAGAAGATTAAAATAATATAAATTAAATAAGTCTTTAAAACTATTGTAATCAGCTGCAGTGTTACAGGCTTTCAATCTTTTTCTCCTTGTTGGTCAAGTCTAATGATCTAGTTATTTATGACTTAACATCCGTGAGGAATTCCATGCTTTATGCACTGTAGCTTTGACTGTGTTTCATCAACTCAAAACTGTCATATTTTCATTGTGAACCACAACATACTGCCTCCTTTTTGTCTCAAATGACTTTACCCATCTGATATACCGTTCATATACTTGTTAAATTTTGTTACAGTTTGTTGGCTTTGCATAAAAAAGTGATTGGAAAATCATCAGACATGCCGGATGAATTATTGTATGGACGTGTTGGGTATCTGTATGCTCTTTTGTTCGTTAATAAATTCACCGGACCAAACACCATCGAAGCAGGTGTTATGAGGCAGGTTAGTGCAAAGTCGTCATTAAAAAATGGTGCGATTTGTGTAATTTTGGTGTAGGCTGCAGGGACATTTCAAGACGTTATATTGATAAATCTTGAAAGCTTCCAACCTAGAAAGCTTTGTAACAATAGTATAAAATAGAGGTTGTTTCTAACAAGCTACACAGAGTTAACAGGCGGGATGTCCTCGTATGTAATCCAAAACTCCTGGAGGTCACTGTGTACCTTAAGAACTGCCACCTTTTATTTGAGCAAATAAAGTATTATTTATTTTAGTGTATTATTTTGTGTAAAAACATATTTTTTATTACTTGTATTAGTATTTGACAAATAACTTTATTACTGCTAAACAGCTTCACAGCAATCTATATTTAAATTAAAGTAAATAAATAATTCATTTTTCATCAAACTCAGAGATGCTTTGTTTATTTCGTCCTGTGTCTTAATATTCATAACTGAAAAAAACGTTTTCTGTGAATGCGGAAGTGGCCAGAATTGACGACTGAAATGAAATTAATTTGTACAAATTTATAAAATCATCATTCGTGTTAAAACATATTTGCTGCCACTTTTTTTTGTTGTAGATAATTCTGCAAAACCTTTAAAACAGCAATTTCTAAAATGTTCTCCACATAATTTCCATTTTCTATTATATAATCATTTTGTGGATCGTTAGTTAACAAAGCACCGTGCTTGATTTCTCACTGAGTTATACTATCTTCTGCAATTATTATAAAGAATGAGGGGGGGACAACCTAGCTCTACCTCGCTGAACCATGCATCCTTCATTTTTTTATCTTGAAAGTATTTTAGGATTTGGGTGGACAATCTCGCTGGGTTCATCCATGCTTCATGGGTTCAGACTGTGTTGTATTTGTCATTTTTTCTGTTTAATTTTTTACTTTCTCTAGCCTTATATAAATGTATATGGAAAGAAAGTATTGTTTGTGTGTCAATTTTTCGAAATAAACTTTTTGACAGGAAGTACATGTTCAGGCCTCCTGAACCCATAAAACATGTTTTTAGCAATTCGTGTGTGTGCATGTGGGTGAACAAAACATTTCAAGAATCGGATAGCACACAAAGTTGAAACTTGGAACTTAAGAAAGGTACCACTAGGGGCTCCAATATGGACATTTACATTGAAATCAGTCTACCAGAAGTAGTCGTTGATATGTGTGATTTTTCACTTTTTTCCAGTTTTCTCAAAAACGGCTTCTGCGATAAATTTTTAAATCATCTCATTTACTAAATTTTTTATGCTCTACAAGATAGAGTAAGTGCTAAGTCTGCTTACATTCTTGGGGGGCCTGTGCTCTTATAGAATTTTTTTTTTGAAGAGTGGGGCCTAAATATGCATTCTAGAGCAAAAGTATGTGATCAAAGTGTAGAATATTTAAAAACCTATTACTCTTTTCAAACATTTGTTTATTGAACACTTGGTTTAGCGTCAATTAGTGATTTTCTGTATTTTTTCCATCGTAATTTGTAAAAATGGGAGTTTTTTAAGATTGCAGCTGTAGTATGCATTTTACAACAAAAATGTAAAAATCAAAGTTATAGAAAATAAAAATATCTACAACTTTTTTTTGAAGCACTTTTTCGAGAGCTTAGTTTAGCTTCAGTTAATACTTTCCCATATTTTTAAGATATAGAGAGGTTGATTTTCATTTTGTGTTATTCACTCGTGATTAAATTAGGTTATGTTTTTCATTTGACATTATTTACTCATGATGAGACATAGGTTATATTTTTCATTATTTATATTGGCAAGAGAAAGTCGTGTTAGTATTTTACACCAGATTATTCTGTTTGATTAATTTTTTTTAGGTGATCATTGCCATATTAGATTCTGGTCAGAGTTTGGCAAATAGTAATCATAACATGGATGTGTCTCCATTACAGTATGAATGGCATGGTAAAAATTATCTGGGTGCTGCTCATGGAACTGCTGGAATATTATATCTTCTTCTACAGGTATTATTCATGAATTGTCAAAAACAGAATTGTTTGTAACTAAAAGGTGTAATCAAAAATTTGGTTGGCTGCACTTAAAGTAAAAAATGGCAGAACTTACAGCCTTTCTTGAATACATTATTTCTGATATCAGTGACATTTGAACGGTACACATAAATTAAGATAAATAAATAAACTGTCTTGTCATGTAAAACAATATACATTGTATTGACAAGTCAGAATACTGTAATGAAATATGAGGGGCGTTCAAAAAGTTCCCAAAATTGCCTTGCCGTCGTGAAACAAGCGATAAGATAGCCAAACTAGCAATATTATTGCATGCACACTTGTTTGAACATGTTTGTACAGTGCATGGTGGTATCAGTGCTCCATGCGACGTGGATGTGAGTGGTTGTCAGTCAACATAAAGTTGCAGTTCGAACAGCGTGCAAAAATGAAGTTCGTGTCCAAATTGGGAAAGTCAGTTTCAGAGACGCTGTAGGCTCAGCAAGTTTACGATGATAATGCACTAAAAAAATCCACTTTAAAAAGTACATTAACGGAAAACTGGCTACTAAAAACTGACTTTTTTTGTATAAATTGCTGTATTTTTGACTAATTTCTAATTACAATGATGTAAGTCAAACCAGTCAATGCAGAAAAGAACAGGCTTTAATTTGGTGTTGGGTTCAAAATTTTCCATTCTTTTTTTGAGATTGAGCTCTTCAAACACAACGGACTTCTCTCGTGGCGCGCATTATAAAACACTCAAAATTAAATGTTGAAACACTCAGAAATCTAAGGCTGGTGGAACTTCTTGCGCTACGCCGTGTGCTATGAAAATCTGCTACTTCTGACTCATATCAGGCATGCCTTGATCCCTTGCGTTGAGGCATGTGCTGTGGCATGAGAAGAGGCATGCGTGTAGCACAAGTGTAGACATAGCTTAGAGTATGGGTTGATGGTTCCTAAGCCAAAATGTTTATCTGAATGTGTTCTACAAAACAGCTGTTACCCTATTGTAAAAAAAAATAATTCTTAACACGATAAATACAATTATATTTTGAATGACTAGATTTTTGTAAAAAGATAAAAACTATTTCAATTCTCACTGTTGATGTTCAAGTTAATGCAATCATATTATGTTTTTTTAATATCATCTTTTATGGGATTTAGATTTACTATGTATTTTTTAAAATTTTTGTTAGGAAAAATGGCTGAATAAAAATTATTCTACCTTTGTGCTGCGTGTATGTAGATATAGACTAAATAAGTAAGTCATTTTAGGGTGTTTTTTTGGGTTTTACATCTGACTGCTTTGCAGTTGCTACTAATGCAGATGGTGAGAAGGATGATACATGAAGATGAGTGATGAAAGTATGCCAGACCTGACTGGGAATCGAACCTGGGACCCCGGCTTAGAAGCCAGTTGCGCTAACCACTATGCCAACGGGCCTGCAATTTTAGGAGGGTTAAGTGTTTTATTGATTAAGAATTTTTGTTTTTTACAGGCTAAAGATCTTCTATCGCCTCAAGAATTGGATCACCTAATTCAGCCAACTATTGATTACTTACTGAAATTGCAGTTCCATTCGGGGAATTTCCCATCGTCGGAAAACAATGATCGGGACAGATTAGTTCAGTGGTGTCATGGTGCTCCTGGATTTGTCCAGTTGTTTAGTAAAGCATATCAGGTAAGTAGCTCAAATTTCTATTTTATTATTTATTTTTATAAAATATAAAAAAAATCATTAAATTCATACTCTTCACCTGATAAAATAAGTCAATTGGTCCTTTTGAATATCATCAGTTGTAAAGATGGAGGCCACCTTTTAAGTTTTACAAAAACGATGGGACAAAATTTGTTTTATACAAATCTTTTTTTTGTTTTTCAAGATATTCACCATTAAGTTTTATACACTTCACCATGGATTTGAACTGATTCTCAAAACATTTTTTTCATTTTGAAGGTGGTATCTCTTAACCCCTTAACGGTTTATGACGAGATATCTCGCAACGTAAATGTCGTAGAAAAGTGCCCCTGACGAGATAACTCGCAACTGAATTTGTCTCGATTTATTCTGTTTTCTGTTGAAATATCTAGCCGTAACATTAAAAGTAGTTTACCTTATATCCGTAACTTTAATATTAGCGTTAGTAAAGGTTCGTTTCTATAGGTTAGATGACTATGTTATTTGTTTACGTCGTACTCTCCAATGTTGCGTAAAAGGTTATGTTTTGGTTAGTTCGGTGCGTTTCGTTGTAAAGTTATAAGTTTGTTATAAGTGTTTACGAAAAGAAATTGTAAGCTATTCGATATTGTTTTTAGTGTTTTAGTAGTAGGTTTCATTTCATACATAGTATTTAGTCCGGTATTTCAATTCCGTTTATTGTAGTAGGATTGTCTATTATTTATTCGTAAGTGATGGCCGATACCTCTTTTTTTTTTCTTTTTTTTAAAAATGATGTTTTTGAGCATGGAAATTGATCTATATGTCTTTATTCAGTCATATTATACAAAATTATGAATAAAAATTGAGCAGGATATGAACATTTTTGGCTAAAAAAGGAACCGTTAAGGGGTTAAACAGTGGTCATCAACTAAGTTTGATCAAGGTCCGTTTAAAATTTTGGTGAGACTGCCACGGTCCAGCCAATTTTTTACTTAGGTCTACCTTGCCAACTTTAAAAATTTAGATATGGCAATCATGCTAAATCTTAATACTAATTGTTGATTTCTAAAAGGTTTGAGCAATAAAATGTAACAAGAGTTTCAAACTACTGTAGGCTCGTATGCAAAAGTTGTAGTTTCTTTGTATTTGCTAGCATCGTGATATCATGAGTTGCTTTCAACCTGATCCTGGCCATAAACTTGTCCAGCAAGGATTAATTATCTTCACAGAAACTTAGATATATGTCATGTTGACATCACCGATTACTCTCAGAATGGCCACCGCCTTAGGGTAAAAAAATTCACGCCATGCATGAAAATAAGATCTGCTTACAAAAAAATATTCTCTAGAGCTCGTGGTCTGCAAAAATTGGCCATCCACCAGTTGGTGACAACTGCTCTAAAACATGGGGTTTGAAGGGTTCAAAAGCTTCTTGAGATGATGAAAATCGCTGTCCATGCTTTTTTTGTTTGCCATTCGGAAATATAAAGAAGTTGTTAAGCAATAAATCAGGTGAATATGGGATGGGCAATGAGACATTAGTTCGATGTTTTCTCCTTCAGATAAACCATGTTAGGAGTGCTGTGTGAGAGGTGGCATTGTCATGATGAAGATGATGTGACGTTTTCAGTTGTTTTTTTCTGATTTTATCAATGATATGTAGTAAACAAATAGTTGTATACCATTCAGTATGATCAAGTTCTCCGATTCTCTAAAGGAATGGTTGCAACATGTCCAATACAATAAGAGAAATGAGCAATCATTTTCTTGGAAGTGCTTCATGAATGAATGATGTTGGATTCATTTTTGTCTTTGAACAAAATTTTTAGCACTTCCTTATTCCAATTTACATGAGCTTTTTTTTAGCTTTATGTGGAATCCTACGTGAACAGATTTTTTTCACGCCTAAATATTCATGAACAATTAAATGTTCTGTAGTGTTTTATTGATATGCCTAAGGAATGCTTTCCGGTAAGGATCTTACGATAAGTGACATATGCCAATCCTCTGTAATCATATTGTGTAACACCTGCACGCGTGCGCCCACATACAGACCCATATTACGTAGAGGTCAGCCATAGGGCGTACATAAAGCTAAGAGATAAAAGTAGTTTTGTTGTTGTTGTAAGACGAACGAATAACCAATAAAAACACATATTTAAAAAAAATAACAATGAAGTTTAATTTACCAGCTCAAGTAAAATAATTTAAAAGAATAAATATAAATACTTAGGAAAATAAAAAAAATTAATGTGACAGCTCAACATTCAAAAGAAACAATTAATTAATCAGATTGACAAAACGAACAACCATTAAAGTTAAATTTAGAAAAATATACAAATTGCTTTCAAAGTTAGTAAAAACGTTTTTAAATAAAATAGTAATAGATTAGTACAACAGTTTTCCACAATTTAGCTTGCTTTTGCCTTAAACCATTTTTATGCCTATTTTTATTTTATATTATTTTATTTTTTAATTAATTTTACTGTGCACGGATTTTTTTTTTGAAAAAAGGGTGGTCACTTTTCATATATAAACTAATAATGAATAAGTTTTAGTTAAGGTTAATTTTTTTTAGATTTAAATGCCTGCAGGCAAATGTGAAATACCAAACACAATAATAATTGCAAATGAAAATATCAAAAAAATATTGGCGTACAAAACATTAATTGAGTTAAAATTCTTTATTAATTCAGTATTTATTCTAGCACTGAACTATTTTCTGGACACATAAAATTTGTGTGTAAGTAATCATTTTTATTAACTAAAAGAGTTCAAGAGATGATTTAAAATAATATGAACTGCTGGAAAATACCTTCACAATCAGAGACGTTTTCGGTTTGAAGAAGACAATAAAAAAAATTGGAAAATATTTACCAGTGATCTAGTTTTGACGAGATAGATTTTAGACCATTTATTTAAGTTTTCTTAAGACATCATTATGTTTCTAGCAGTTTTTTAAATCCTGATCTGGAACCCTGTAAAACGACAGTTTCCCACCACAATTAATAGACATAAGACAACCACATCATCAAAAAATAATTAAATCCCCCTTTAAAAAAATATTAACCTCAAAATAAATATAATAACAGATCAAAAAATACAATAGTAGCAGTAATATCAAAGTTTATAATTCAAAAGAACATGAAGTTATTAAGTAATCAAATTCAAAAGGTTATCAAAAAACTAAATGTGTAGTTAATTATAAACAATGCAGGTTTAAAATATGTTAGCTAGGCCTAACGAAAATTCCAGAACAATCTACTAATACTGCGTAATAAAGTATAAATTCACTACAATAATTTGAATAATACATTGATTAATGTTTTTCTAAGAAAACTAAAATAGAGTTGTAATAATAAACGTTAGTACAAAACAATGGATGTTAAAATTTTTTTTTAAACATTGCATTGAAAATCATACATAAAAAATTTACAAGTTAACTTTCAAATTAACAGACAACTGTACCAAAAATTTGTTGAGAGATTCTAGAATTGACTGCTTCTTCTTCTTCTTGATGTGCCTATCCGTTACGAATGTTGGCGATCATCATGGCAATCTTCATCTTGTCTGCAGCAACTCGGAAAAGCCGTACCGAAGTTGTATTGTACCAGACTCTGAGGTTCTTCAACCAGGATGTTCTTCTTCTACCTGGTACCCGCTTTCCAAAAATTTTCCCTTGTAGAATGGCTTGCAGGAGGGCATATCTGGTTGCATTTCTCATAATGTGCCCGAAGTACTGTAGCTTTCAAGACTTGATAGTGGTCAGTACCTCCCGGTTCTTCCCCATTCTTCTGAGAACCTCTTCATTTGTTACTCGATCAGTCCAAGGGATCTTCAGTATTCTCCGGTACAGCCACATCTCAAACGCTTCCAATTTCTTGCACATATTCTCATTCAGGGTCCACGATTCAGCACCATAAAACAGAACAGAGAATACATAGCATCGCACCATTCTCACTTTTATACCAAGAGAGAGGTAGTGGCTTTTGAAGAAGGCCCTCATCCGGTTGAAGGTGGATCTAGCCTTTCCAATGCGCGCTCTTATATCCTGGTTGTTGGTCCATTCCTCATTTATAATGGTTCCAAGATAATTATAGTGCTTTACTCGTTCTACTGGTGTTTGGTTGACGTAGAGTTGACCTTCTGTTATCTTCTTCTTACTAATTATCATGAGCTTAGTCTTCCTTACGTTTATGTCGAGTCCATATTGTTGACTGTAACATGTGATTTTGTTCATAAGGAATTGAAGGTCTTCTAAGTTGTCTGCAAATACAATGGTGTCATCTGCATACCTGATGTTGTTCAACCAGTGCCCATTTAGTAGGATGCCCTTCTCAACCTCGTGCAAACTAATAATTAATAAAAGTACTACATACCTAATAATTAGGGTATTATAAACGAAGAACATTTTTCGCCAACAAGGTAATTTGCAAAAGATAGAAAATTCATTGTACACAGTAAAGCGTAACAAAAATTCAACTCATCGTAATGGCGACCCAGACGTAAGTGTGTCTTGAACAACAGAACAACCAAATAAGTCAAGATGTCCGCAAGATAGCAGGACCTCTTGAAGACTTATTGAAGCAAGCCATGAAGAATTCAAAACTAAACTCGACCACAAAAAAATAAAAATACAAAAACCAGACGTAACAATTTGTACACAGAATCAATATTTTTTTGAACAACAAACAATTTTGGTTGACCTTCACAAAATTCATCATTGACGGTGGCATGAATCCAGTGAAATTCTGTAAACCATTTGTAAACAGTCTTCTCTGATGCTTCCCAGGTGCTTCATTACCAAAAGTTGAATGATGAGACGATTTGAGGCATTGTTGTTGAGTTGGACCTTAATTAAAATCATAAAAAAATCATAATAACCGACGTGTAATTTCTATTTTTTCAGGATATTACTTTTTTTTAAACACTCATTGTAAGCAAACTACTCGGTCAATTTCTCAGCTGTAACTGTTTCAACAATGAAAAATCTGGTGTGAAACACTCACACAACTTGCCAGTGCAAATAGTTAACAATAAACCTAACATTAGAAATAAACAAAAAACTAACCTCAATAAACATAACCTTATTTTAAGCATGAGTGAAAGACGCAAAATGAAAATCGAACTCAGTTTGGCTTAAAAATACGGAAAATCACTCTTTCACGTTAAACTAGGCTCTGTAGTGAAAAATGTTTTAAATAAAAGTTTTAGATCTTTTTATTTCCTATAAAATTTATTATATGCACTTTTGTCGTAAAATACATTCTAAGGCCGAAATCTTAAAAAAATCGATTTTTCACACGTTTTCGTGCAAAAAAATCAGAAAATTGCTAATTACTGCTAAACTAAGCGTTATACAAAAAAATGTTTGAAATAAAAGTTGTAGAATTTTAAATTCTCTACAACTTTTATTGTATAAATTTTGCGTTAAATTGCATATTAAAGCCGTAATCTTAAAAAAACTATGTTTTTACGTGAAAACAGCCTCACCCAGAATTTCAGCAAACATGACGCCTACCCTATCTTGTAGAGAATAAAAAATTGAGTAAACCAGGTGATTTAAAAAAATATCGTAGGACCAGTTTTTGAGAAAATTGCAAAAAAGTGAAAAATTTCACGAATAAACTACTACTTCCGGTTGACCGATTTTGATGAAAATGTTCGTGTCGGGTCCGGTAGTGATATGTAACTTAAGTTTCAAGTTCATACGATGTTCCATTCTTGAGATATTCTGTTCACACACACACAGACCAATCGCTAACAAACATGTTTTTTGGGTTCAGGGGGTCGGAAAACATATAGATCTGGTGTAAACTCGATTTTGAAAAATCGACATGAAAACAATACTTTCCTTCCTATATATTCATATAGGCAAGAGAAAGTAAAAATATCAGAGTTTACAAAAAAAGTGATACCACATCTCAGTACCTTAATTTCTAGTGAATGTTTGTAAAAGCTTAAAACTTGACCCTTGTGCAAATACATTAATAAAAATACTAAAAAATTATAGAAATACCCTTTTACAAGATGGCAACAGGAAAAAAGTATTGTTTTCATGACAATTTTTTTTAAAAAGAAAATTGCCTCATTTACTGCATTTTTTGTTCTGTACAAGGTAGGGTAAGCACCTTGTTGTCTGCTGAAATTCTTGGTGGGGCTTGTGATCTCGTAAGAGAAAATGTTTTTTTAAGGTTGCGGCCTTAATATACATTCTATGGCAAAAGTTAATATAATCAAAGTTCTAGAGCATTTAAAAATCTACAACTTTTATTTCAAGCGTATTTTGGTACAACTCTTAGTTTAGTGTCAATTAGCAATTTTTGGAATTTTTTTTCATCAAAAGGGGAAAAATGGGATTTTTTAGTATTGTAGCCTTAGTATGCATTTTATGAGAAAAGTGTACATAATTAAAGTTATTGGAAGTAAATAAATCTGCGACTTTTATTTATAACATTTTTTCTTCAGAGCCTAGTTTAGTGTCAGTGATTTTTCTGTATTTTTAAGTTTGACAGTGGTGGTTTTTATTTAGTGTTATTCACTCATGATTAAAATTAGGGTATGTTTTTCATTTTACATTGGTCACTAATGATTAAACATAGGTTATATGTTTATTATCTATATTGGCAAAAAAAGTCGTGTTAGTGTTACACCTCAGATTTATTTTTTTCTCATTTTATTTTTTGTAAAATTTCAGGTATTTAGTAATGAGAAGTATTTAAAAGCGGCTTTGGATTGTGGAGAAGTAGTGTGGAAACGTGGTCTCTTATTAAAAGGTTATTCCATTTGTCATGGTGTCTCCGGTAATGGTTACACGTTCCTGCAGTTGTACCAACTTACCAAAGTAAGTATTGTTGTCTTAAGGGGAGCAGTCCGCCTAAAATTTAAAAAATATCGATTTTTTGATTTTATGCTAAATCGATAGTTCATTCTTTTCTCTTTAAATCGATATGTAACATAACCTAATTCGTTGATTTTTTATTCAGATAAAAACATATTTTCGTTGGCGTGTCCATGCATTGTTTGCTATAGCTAACCTAACCCAAACCTGGTATACAGCTACTGTACTTTGTTTTGTCTAGCAAGAACAGTGTTTACTTATTTTGTTGTTTTATTTATTGAATTATAGACTTATTTCTTTACTGAATTGATGTTTATGTTACTATTATTGTGCTTTAGGTTATATTGCTGTTAGTGTAAACGAGAGTGATAGTATTAGTGAGTGTGACTTGTGAGTGTTTGTAGCTTATTGTGTTTGTAATTTTTATTATTTTGTGTACTGTTTTATAAAATGCCGAGATTAGGAAAAATCTTTAAAAAAAGAAAGAATGTAGGATGGCATAATCAAAATGTCAAACCTAACCTCCAAGTTACTTCTGAACCTACTCCTAATACAAGTGAGGAAATTCCAGTGACCTCTTCCAGCGTTAGTTCTAACAGAGTTAGTACTTCTAAAAAGAAGTTGGAAAACGAATCAACTTATAAAGAATTTGAAAATCCAGGTATTCCATTTTGTAATGTTATATTCAATGTAAATTCATTAGGTCCACTGATCAATGAAGTTACTTCATGTAAAAACTGTCGTGGTCCAGTGAAAATTTTTGCAAGCCGCAGAGTTGGTTTAGCCTGTTCAGTGAACATAGAATGCATAAATCCACTCTGCAATCTAAAGGCCAGTAAAGATAGCAGTGCTAAAATTAAATTACAAAATGGAAATACAGTGTTTGATATAAATATTCGATTTGTTTATGCACTACGTTCAATAGGGATTGGTCAAGAAACTGGAGAAATGTTTACAGGAATTATGAATTTACATCGGCCATCTAAATTTTCCTTTTACAATAAAATTTTGTTGTCAGCAGCAGAACAAGTGTGTAAAGATTCAATGAAAGAGGCTGTAGAAAGAGCCGTTGAAGAGAATGATGGAATTTGAGATATTGCAGTTGCTTTCGACGGCAGCTGGCAAAAACGTGTCTACTCATCGCTCAACGGTGTTGTCACTGCCACAAGTATTACCACTGGTCAGGTAATTGATGCTGTTGTTTTATCCAAATTTTGTCAGTGCAGAAACAGGCTACAAGATGTACATGATGCTGATTGTATTGCAAATTATTCGGGTACTAGTGGTGGGATGGAGGTTGAGGGTGTGAAGCAAATGTTTAGTAGGTCTGAGGTACTGTACAATGTCCGGTATCAGCATTACTTAGGTGATGGTGACTCTAAAGCCTATGTTAATGTATGCAATGAGCAACCATATGGCCCTGACTTCCAAATAAAGAAAATGGAGTGTGTGGGCCATGTGCAGAAGAGAATGGGAAGTCGTCTCAGGAGTTACAAAAGAAATAACTCGAAGAAAGTACTGAGTGATGGGAAAACAATTGGTGGTCACGGAAGACTGACTGATGCTGCAATCAATGCAATTCAAATCTATTATGGCCTTGCAATAAGGAGGAATGCTCTAAAAGGGACAGAGGAAATGGAACGAGCTATTTGGTCTGAATATTTCCATCTCGGTTCTACAGATAAGGATCCCAAACA
Organism: Catonia carolina; assembly: GCA_035578175.1. NCBI lineage: Eukaryota > Metazoa > Arthropoda > Insecta > Hemiptera > Achilidae > Catonia > Catonia carolina. Next base: position 15,040,496 of record JAQMRL010000012.1, on the reverse strand, counting down.
TAATTTATGCCCAACCGATGAAAACACATGGTGCAAGTATCAGAAATCAAAACAAGATGGTACTGTATACAAGCATAATGAGCACACTCATCTTCCTGCTGCTGTCTTACAAGAGGTGAAGTCAATATTTCAAGACTTGGCTAATCCAGTTCTTTTGAGCAAATGTGTTCACGGTAAAACGCAGAATATAAGTGAATCTTTAAATAATATCATCTGGAGCCGTATTCCTAAAAAAGTTTTTGTGAGGATAAATACATTGCAACTAGGAGTTTTTGATGCTATTGCAAGTTACAATAAAGGTAGTGTAATTAAATGCCTAACATTAAAACAATTGGGAATAGAACCTGGTGATAACTGTTTACAAACTATGAAGTTCATCGATAATCGTAGAGTTAGACGAGCTGAAAAATCCATACGAGAAATTGAGAAAAAGTGTCGACAGGACATCAGCTTGGCAAGAAGAAGGCTAGAGGATAAGTTTGAAGAAGATGAAGATAAAGACAACCCCTCATATGCCCCAGGACAGTACTAAGATTAAATGTATGTGCACTAATCAATACAATTTTATTTTCAATCGCGTTTTTCCGAAAACAATGTTTTTTTAAATTTAGGTACATTTTTCTCAGTAACCGTTAAAGTTACAAACCTGAAATTTTGCATAGCCCTTCACAACAGTACATTATTTAATTAGACCAGAGATTGAAGAGAAATATTTTGTTGTTTTAATTTTTTGCAAGGTTTTTTAATAAAAATTATTTATTTCCGTACACCTATTTTGGCCTAGTAGTAAAAAATTTATACATTTTAGAAGAATTGATATAAATTTATGATCTCTGGTTAATGTTTTTATAAAGAGCTAATATTATAAGTGTGCCAAATCTCAGAATTCTAGCATCTACCGTTTTGCTAAAAAATGTACCTACATTAACATTACGGGCATAGGGAGGACTGCTCCCCAACATTTTTTCTTTAATTTTGATATTACTGAAGCTAAAAAAGGTTTTTTTGCAGTATGTCCCAGTCTGTATTTGTGTAGTTTTTTTTAGGGATGTGTTGATTTCAAATTCTGATACTTAATATTCTCAATACCACCAATACTTAAAAAAAATCAGTATCGAGACAGAATAATTTGATTCTTCAATACCGATTCTCTAGTTTTTGAACTATGGCAAAAATGCTGTATTTTTCTAAGATGAGAGATATCAAATATTAATACAGTAGGGTAATTTTGGCTTTGGTGAGTTAAAGAAAACTTTTCTATTTGAAAAATGTTTTAAATTGTTATCATATTTAATAACTAATTCGATGAATCTTAATCATATTCTGGATTCCAACCACTTGTTTTAATATGAATATGTCTATCTGAAAAAGGAACAAGTGAGTCACTTATAAAATTATGGAAGAAGTCGATCACAATTTGATAAAACCAATTCACAAGATTGGTTTCATTGTAAATAAATTTTAATACATTATATGTTTATACTGCTTGTGTGTGTGTTCTTTATTTTTTCAATATTTTTCTTACAACGTAAAACTATAAACAAAGTGAATGTGTCAAAGTGCACTCAATTATTTAGAGTGGTTTCGATTGATTGATTGGCGTTTTTGTATTGTAGTAAAAGTACAACTTTCTGTTACGAGCATGAGGTTATTAGAAAGAGTTAGATTTGTGTTTCATTGTGTGTCAGTGTTGTTTCATTCCATGTATCGAGAAAGTTATTGGATAAAAACATAATTTTTTGTTTTTAATTTAATTCTTATTTTGAGATCAGTTATTGGTACTTACTTTTGTCTTTTTTTTTAGGACGTGAAACACTTGCATAGAGCTGCTTGTTTTGGTGAATGGTGCACGAATTGGCCGAGTAATCAGAAACAACCACCTGACAGACCTTTTTCGTTGTTTGAAGGTAAGTCTTACTCCATTGGTATGATAGTCATGATTTGTAACTTCTTCTCTTCTGCTTACCTGCTTTGTTTCCCACATTTACATAGTTATCTCACTGGATCATAAAGTGCTACCCTGTGATTAGACTAAAAAATGAAAAACTGTTTCTCAAATTTTTTAGTTTTAGTTAATAATGTTTGTTAAAATTTTTTATCAGTGACAGCATGCGGAGTGGGTCAAAATTTCAGTAAAGCTGATGAGAAACTGTGCCAGAATTTTTAATTAAGTTTAAAAGTTCTGGAGTTAGTCTTCTGTTTCTGATGATTTCATTTGTTTCGTCGTATGAACAGGACAAGAAAGGTGTGGTTAAAAGTTATTTTATTATAGGAGTTTCCTTGACTTAACAAAAATAATACGTAGAAAGATACTAAAATGTTTTTTTGAACACAATTTTTACATGAAAGATCTCATACCTTAACCTGTAACCTTTGCGTACCCGAAAAATTGGTTTTGCAAAATGAGTGGTTTAGTACACGACAAAACGTGTTCCAGTGAGCTCAATATAAGTTAGAAACTGGTAAAAGTTATATTTATCTTGTAGAGAATTCTTAAACGAAACTAAAACGTTTACAGAAAAAGAATATGTTAGGAGGGTAATATTTTATTCCTGTTTTAGTGTGGTGGTAGGCTAGAAATTTGAATGAATTTGGTGTAAACAAGAAACCACGTGCAGGTGTACATCCGTTAGTCTTACAAACATGATTCTTAGTTTGTGTGAAAGCTGTGACGTTTCTTTATCGGAATTTGACCATCGTGGGTGTGTGTGGTCGAGTCGATTTTACGTTTCTGGCTGGCCTGTTGGTGTGGTGGTTAGTGCAACTGGCTTCTACACCAGGGTCCTGGGTTTAATAATCAGTCAGGGCTGGCATTTTTTTATCATTTATTTTCATTATCATCATTATCTACTGTCTGCATTAGCAGAAATTGCAGAACAGTGAAACAATATATGTATGTGTATAGAATAATATATACACAACATATAAAGTACATTTATACATATGCATAGTGTTCGTTACCCCTTGCATATCCTTTGAGCAAAAAAAAAAACAAAAGGCAACTTTTGACAACCTGCCCTATTCCCAACCCGGCTGGCACCGTTTCGGGTCTCGGTAAAAGAAAGAAAAACACATATATTAAATTCATTAAAAAAAATTTTAATCAAAGAGGTATCAATTATCGTAACCAATAAAAATCAGCAAAAAATACCTAAATCGAATTTACCGACAAAGCAGGAGGCTTTGCCCAACAAAACTTTCAAAAAAAATTTTAATAAAAGTGAAGGAATTTTTATTTAAACTGCATATAATTTTTAAAATTAATGTATATATGAATGTATTAAAGGTTTCCAGATGGAATTTAAAAAAAAGAAAAAATATAATAATAATTATAAGAAAATCGCCAAAAGAAAACAAGACAAAAATATTATTTTGTTTTTTTTTATGTTAAGTACAAATAACTTAGCTGCAGTCCATGGTAAGTTCGGTAAGATCCTTGTTTTAAAATGCTCTTATTGCTTCTTTTTACTATTGAATTTCCCTTTCTTTTATTAAAGATGCCAGGATTAATAATCTATCATATTTAAAACCAATTTACTGACGTAGACATAGTTTTCTTTTTTAAATTGAAAAAATCAAAATTTTGAACTGGGAAATTAAATCGGTACTTGAAAATTGAAACTTGAAATAGAATATTGAATTTGAACCCCTGAAAATAGACCAAAAAAATTAAACTGTGTCAAAAATTGGAACTAAATTTGTAATATTTATAATTTATGATAAATTTTAAGATAGCAATAGCAGGAGATTTTCCTATTTTATAATCAGTTTGATTCAAACCTTTGACTAAGAAAGATGCAGTCTTCATAAATAATTTCTAGAAGCTAATTATCATCCCTGAAGAAGTGGTGTGCACTGCGAAAATACTTGTAAAAAAACTAAGTATAAGCTGTAAAAGGTAAATGTAAAAAGTTTTATGTTCATATAAAAATAATTCATTAATATGGATTCTGCTGGTATGATGAATAATTCTGCTTGGAACTTAATAGTTATATAATTAATTATTTAAGAAAATGTCGTATGAGTGTTTCACACCAAAATTTTTTACTTTTGTAGGTATTGCAGGCATCATTTACTTTTTGACTGATCTCAAAGATCCAGATGAAGCTGCTTTTCCTGCATACACACTTTTCTGAATGATCTGTGGAATTTTAAATGCATAATTTGTTAATTTATTTTAAATACAAAAAAAAGTTGTTTCTGGGATCTTTTACTTTTCTTCTCAAATGATATGATTTCGATGTATATATTTATTAAAATATTGTTGTTTTTATTTTTGAAATTGAGTTTGTTTTTATTTATGGGAAAAATATGAGGGTCATTCAGAAGTAACTGCTGTTGTTGGCTAGCACAAGAAATAGTGAAGGGATCACTGCGATTCTTATATCAGTGTATACACTAGTCCAGTGGTTCAGTGCGTTCCAGCTGCAATGCAAATCATTGTACAAGTGCTAGTTATAACCTCAGAAATGTGAGTAACCCAATACAAAATCCCAACAAATGTGAAGTGCATGGCGTTTTAAGATTTTTATAGGGAAAAAGTCACTGTGCAGCTGAATTCATCATCTGTGTGCAGTACATGGGCCAAAAATTATGAGTGAAGGTGTAGATACGTGGATGAACATCAGTGGATATGGTTTTTTAAAAATAGAAGAACCAACATTCACAATGTAGACAGAAGTAGTAGGCCTTCTCCTATCAGTGACCTTACAGCTAAAGGTGATAAAAAGTTTATGAGAACCGTCAGTTCACAATCTCGGAACTTTTTAATTAATATCCTAATAGTTTCTTAGACTCTTGTACACTAGATTGTTACAGAAAAACTAGGCTATCGGAAGTTTTGTGCTCATTGTGTACCAAAACTGCTAACTGACACAAAACCAAATGAATGAGTTCAGCCAAATACTTTTTCTTACAGTATGACTGTGAAGAAGAATTTTTGAACAGGATTGTTACTGGTGATGAGACTTGGATGGCATATGTGAATGCGGAGACAAAACAGCAGTCAATGGTGTGGAATATATTACTTCTCCAAGCAAGCTAAAGAAAGCCCATGAACCATGGTCAGTGTGGAAGGTCATAGATATTTTTTGGGATGCTAAGGGCATCATGCTTATTAATTTTATGGAGAGTAGTACGACTATCACTTCTGAAGTCTACTGTGAAACTTTGAAGAGACTAAGACAAAAAACATGCTAGACAACTTTTTTAATCCCTCAAATTGACAATGATGACGAAGAATGCAGCTTACGCTTTATGAAAGATGGCACACTGCCACATTGCCTCTTCGACGTCAGAGATTTCCCAAATACCCGCTTTCCGACTAAGTGGATTGGCCACCATCACGTGTGGATTGGCCGCCACCACATGCGCAAGTGGATTCGCTTCCATGGCCCCCACGTTCACTGGACTTGACACGTCTTGACTTTTTCTTTCGGGGATTCATTAAGGATACCGTGTACAATCCACCGTTACCGGCTTCTCTACCTGAGCTTAGAGCTAGAATCTATGCCAATTGAACAAGTTACGCCAGACGTGCTGCAGCGAATTTGGCAAGAAATCGACTTCAGATGGGATGTGTGCCGCATAACCAACAGAAGTCACATTGAATCTGTTTGGGTTAAAGGTAGAAAATTTGATATATTTTGTTGTAAAATGACACTAAAACCATGTCTGTAAGTTAAAAGAATAAATTTATATGAAATTTCAAAAATGTAAAGTCCTTTCTGATACACACGGTATTTTTGTGCAGTTGTGGAACCTCTGGAAGATTGCCAAGAAGTCTTGTTTCGGAATGCTTTGCTGAATAGCCTCCAGATCAAAAGCTCTCCTTTCATGGTAATTTTCAGCTTAGGGAATTGAAAAAAGTCGGCTGGGCCCAGATCCGGTGAATATGGTATGGTGGGTGGTTGAACACGAAAATCGATTTTGTAGCAAAAAACTACCATGTTATTGGTCCCAATAACATCCACAGATTAGCATGTGTGCAACAAAGTTTTGCACAAATTTTTCTTTTATCAAGATTTTCGTATAAAATGCTGTGAATGCTTCCGTCACTAATTATTTAGTTGCTCATATAACATTTTATTAATAACTGTAGTTTGTGGATTAGAAGACAGAACGAGCCACACAGTTTAAAATTCTTGTCCATAACAGAAATGGAGTAGCGCCCTTTCTTGGAACGTCTTCCAAAGACTGGCGACCATTTTTAAATCGTAAATACCAATCAAATACTGGCTTCACCTCAAACACTGACAGCCATACACAGTTTTCAACATTTGAACATTTCTGTGGCAGTTTTATCCAGTATAAAACTGGTAGTTAAAACTGGTGGTTATCCAGTTTATTACTGGTAGCTCTTTGTTTCATTGTAAAAGTTCTGGTGTAAAAAACTCACAATTTTCTCTTGCCAATGTAACTAAAAGTATAAACTTATGTTTAATCATGAATAAACAACGTAAAATTAAAAAACAACCTAATTTCAATCATCAGTGAACAATGAAAAATGAAAATCAACCTCTGTAGAACTTAAAACCAACTTAAAATCACTAAGCTGTATAGAAAAAAGGCTTGAATTAAAATTTGTCGATTTTTAATTTTCTGTAACTTTGATTAAATACACTTGTAAAATGCATACTAAAGCCGCAATGTTAAAAAAATCCGATTTTGATGAGAATAATACAGAAAATCACTAATTGATGCTAAACTAAGCGTTGTAAAAAAAAAAACACTTGAAATAAAAGTTCTAGGTTTTTTAATTTCCTACAACTTTAACTATATAAACTTTTGCCATAAAATGCATATTAATGTATCTTTAAAAAAACGTGTTTTTTACCATAAGAGCACAGTGCCCCAAGAATTACAGCTGACATGCTGCTTACCCTTTCTTGTAGACTATAAAAATTTAGTTTAAGAGTTGATTTAAAAAAATATTGAAGGAGCCTTTTGGAGAAAATCTCAAAAAAGTTAAAATCGGATGAATAAACTACTACTTCCGGTTGACTGATTTTTATGAAAATGTTCGTGTCAGGACCCATGGTGGTATCTAAATTAAATTCAAAATTTCAAATTTTTACGATAATCCATCCTTGAGATATTTTGTTCTCAGACTCACAGACCAAAATTGCTCAAACATCTTTTTTTATTGCTCAGGGGGCCTGAAAACGTGTATTTTTGGTGAAAACCTGGTGTTGAATATCGACATGTAAACAATACTTTTCTTTTCTAGATATTCATATAGGGCAAGAGAAAGCAAAATGTTGGCTAGGGCAAGATCCGTCGACTATGATGGGTAATTGAACTCGGAAACTAATTTTTTAGCCAAAAACTGAGTTACCATAACATCCACACACTGTTGTTTTTGGTCTTCTGTTAGCATGTGTGTCACAAATCTTTCTTTTGCGAAGATTATCGAATAAAATGCTATGAGTGTTTCCTTTACTTGGTGTTCAATTGCTCAGATATTTTAACTGTGGCTTGTGGGTTAGAAGACAGCGAGCCACACGCATTCAACATTTTCATCTGTACGGAAATAAAGGGACGCCCTTTCCTTGGATCGTCTTCCAACGACTGGCGACAATTTTTAAATCATAAATACCATTCAAATACTCTCATTCTGCAAAGTTTTCTGTGTATGAAACATTTCAGTGGCAGTTTCAACCAATCTAAAAACAAAATTTAATGGCAGCTCATTGTTTCATTGTAAAAATTTGATATGAAGAATCAAACACACAAACTTCAAATGAATGCTGTTGGCTATTTAATCAATTTATTGTGTTGAAACCTTTGTAGTTGGTAGCCTACAGCAACGACTAAAATATCTTATATCTATCGGCAAAACACAAGTAGCACCTCTTGTACATTTTATTCTTATTTTATGATCAAATTGTATCACTTTGGTCAATTACTTGTTGGTTTTCTTTTGGAGTTAATTGCCCAATAGGCGTTCATCCTTTTACATCTCTGTTTCTTTACTTCCTTCAACTGTATTTCCAGCACTTTTTTCTACAGCCTAGTTTAGCGGCAGTTAGTGATTTTCCGTATTTTTAAGTTCAACAGAGGTTAATTTTCATTTAGCATCATTCACTCATGATTAAAATTAGGTTATGTTTTAAATTTTACATTGTTTATCCATTATTAAAATATATTGGTTATATTTTTCATTGGATTCCGGCTTCAAATTCTAGTAATGGTAGTTAACTTAATTTTATACGGATTTAAATACTAGACAGCAGTTACCGGTGTACTTGGACGTTTAGGGTTCAATTAATCATACTCTCTCAGGAATGGTCGGCCTGAGTCTGTAGAAGACTACACCTCATTTAAATGTATACATATCTTCCTCATCTCATGGGGTTGCTTCTTGTCTTAAATTGATCAGATTGCAACGTTCACACATTAAAAATTAAATATATAATGTATAATATAATATTTCATTATTTACATTGACAAGATAAAGTTGTGCGAGTGTTTCATACCAGATTTTTTTTAACTACAGTTGTCCATCTAATGCTAGTTTTGTTATTCCAAAATTTTCATAAGATTTTTTCATCATTCTATTTTCTGAAGTTGTGATTAAATATCCGAAGAAAGATATTGTCTTTTTTCATATTTCTGTACATTAATTGTATTATTGCTTTGTAAACTGTTTCGCTTGAAGTGATTTTTCGAAATATGAAATCAGTTCCAGAACTTTTAGAACATACTGTGTAATTACAGATTTTCATCAGTTTATTTACCTTGTAGGTTACCTTGTAGGTTGAAAAAAATATTTCAACTGATTTTACCTTTGATCATAATTAATAATTTTTCAGATAAAAATTAATTTATTCTACTTCCTTTACCACGTATTACATGTTGTGGCTAATTATGGATCTGATAACAAAAATAATTTTAAAATTTAAAAAAAACTTTACTATTGTCCTGTGTGAATGAGAGAGTAGAGTTATTTCAGTTTAATAATTACATAATTTTTCCAAACCAAAGAATATGAAAAGTTTAATTTTGTTAACTTTTCTTACAATTTTTTATTGATTCTGCTCAATTTCTCTGGGAAGAATTTGCTGTATTTTTATCTTCTCTTGCTCGATATGAATATTTTTAGATAAATAAAGTATTGTTTTCGTGTAGACTTTTCAAAATTGAGTTTTCACTGGAAATACACGTTTCCCTTAACCCAGAAAAAACATGTTTCAGCGATTGCTCTGTGTCCAGAACAAAATATCTCGAGAACGGATTATCGTACGAAGTTGAAGCCTGGAACTTAAGTTAGATATCATTAGGGACCCAACATGAATGTTTCATAAAAATTGGTCAACCAGAAGTAGTAGCTTATTCATGAGATTTTTTAAAAATGGCTTGTACGACTTTTTTTAAAAATCGCCTTATTACTACATTTTTTATTCTTTGCAAGATAGGGTAAGCGCCATGTTTAGTGAAATTCTTGGGGTGTTAGTGCTCTAGTGGTGAAAAAAAACATTTTAAGGTCCCGGTCTTAATATGCATTTTAGGGTAAAAGAGTATAGAATTGAAGTTGTAGAAAATTAAAAATCTACAACTTTTTTCAATAATTTTCTTCTATAACGCTTAGTAAAGCGACAATTAATGTCCGTGTCAAAAATAATAGGAACCTGAGTTTGAAGATCAGTTCTTCAAAGAATATGGCATCGATTGTAACGTACTATATGTAAAATTAATGCCTGTTTAGTTCTGCGTTGAACGGTGAAAATTTGAAATTTTTATTTATTTTCTGTTAACGTGGTATTGACATTAGAACAAAAAAACGTGCCGTTTTTGAAGACTTTTACGGATTATGTAAACTTATTGGACTATAACTCCGTAAATACTCATCCGATTTTAGTGACATTTCATCACATTGTAGGAAAGACTGTTTTTATTGTGTACACCGAATCCCAAAGCGATAACTTTTTTACTTTGTTATTTTTTGCGCTTTATGCGAGCCCTTGCCGGTAACTTCCCCAACCGGTAACTTTCTGAATTCGGGACCGGGACCGTTGGATTCGCAGTAGATTCAATAAATAACATAAATCAATTATTTATTTAATCCGGTGACAACTAAGTCTTTTGGAATTAATTTTTTAGATTGTAGACCATGCGGGGTGGGAAATCTCGCTTCTACGTTGCCGAATTATGACGGACGTCTTGCATAGTATCTAGCTGGACCTTTTCTTACCATTTCATGAACCTGTTTCTGATTGGCATTATTATTTTTGTTTATTTATTTAACTCCTAATCACTGCTTCAACATAATTTTCTTTTTAAAGGAAGTAATTATTTATTCATTTTTAATAGTTCACAAAAATATAGAATTGTGGTGTACCGCATTACATACGATGATTAATTTTCCATGATCTTACAAAACAGTTATATTCCTATCGCTAGTAAATTTTGTAGCAAGTCAATTTTTATTAATGTAGTTTATGAATAGTTAACTAAAGAAAAATTAATCTCAAGTTCACCTTACATCAGTGAGTAGGTATATACACGTAATTAGTCGTGTATCAATGTACATCTGTTTTCAGGAAGAAGCGCATAGAGGATGCACAAAAGATTGAAAAAACTTATTGGACAAATGATTATCTGACGGACGACTTATTTGAAGTTTACCCAGTTGTTATAAATTTTCGGAGTTCTGATTCGTCTTCTGGAAATGACACGGAAGTTACAATTTACGAAGAGCCATCAGATTCCGACGACTAAAATTAAAACAGGTTAATTGAAACAAAACATGTAATTGCTGTAGTCTTTATGTGAAGATGACAAAGGCTTGTAATATAAAAATAATGTAGGTAACCCAAGGAGAGGCGACCTTCACCAATTTATGTAAGGGGGAGAGAAGACTCCACCAATTTATGTAGTGAAAAAAATGCAGAAATACAAAACACAAAATACAGAACCGGTGCCAAACACCAATTTATATAGCTTAATTTATGTATGTTAATAAGTAGTACTCAGGCTTTACGACCTGGACTTGTTTTCGAAATAAAGACCAAGATTTCCCGTCACTAAAATCCGGAGTGGAAAAACCACCATTGTGATTTCCACCAGGAAATCCCCAAAGGCAGTCCACGGCCAGTCATACGACGACGGAAAATGTAGTTCCTATCTCAAAAACTCTGGGGGCTCCACCAACCGAATTTTCGGATCCAATTGAGAAACTGAAATTGGAAACCTAAGGAATTTGGTAACCCTGTGAATCTAATACGTAACTCAAATAACGGTAAAGCATGACAATCACTTTGAATACAGCGAAGGTAAGATTTTGAAAAAAATAATCTATTCCGGTTCGAAAGAAAAATAAATATAATCTGACACAATAAATGGAATTATTAAGACACTAGTTTTATTCATGAACATATTAGTGAACGAAAATATGCAAGGTAGACATTCACATAATTAATTACCTAGTAAAAAAAATTGCCTAATATTTTTTCCTGAATTACATAAAATTTACTGAAATAGTTGTGTATAGAACTTAATTCAGATCTTAAAATATTTTCCTCACAAACGCGCGCGCGCGCGCGCACACACACACACACACACACACACACACGAACACACATAGTCTCTCTGTTTATCACTCTTTCTCGCTCGCTTTCTCTCCCTCATCATCTTTCCCGAATTAATTTATTTCCGCCCGCGCGCGCGCACACACACAAACACACACAGCAATCTGTAAATAGGCCTGTTATGTTTTTTTGGGTTCTTATAAACGGAATATTATACGGTTGAAACTTGAACCTTAAATTAGGTACTACTAAGAGACCCGACACGAACATTTTCAACGAAATCGATCAAACGGAAGAAGTGGTTTATTTGTGTAAATTTTCACTTATTTGTAATACTTTCAAAAATAGCTACTAAGATTTTTAAAAACCGCCATATTTACTACATTATTTATGCTCTACAAGACAGTGTAAGTGGTTGGAATATGGGGGGGGGGGGAGTTGTCCTTTCGAAGTAAAAAATTTTTAAAACGTTTTTAAAAAATTACGGCCTGAATATGATTTTTATGACAATAAACGAATGCAACAAAAGTTGTCAAACATTTCAAACATTTTTTCCTACAACGTTTAGTTTAGCGTCAATTAATGTTTTTCTATATTATATTTGCTCAATAAAATCCAGTTGAGCCTCGATTATTCGAGGTAATGTGAACCGAGAGTACCTCTGATAATCGAAAACTCGGATAACACGGATTCAGTCAAAAATCGAGAGGGAAACGTATGGTAAGCTGGTTAAATGAATGAAAACGTGGGCAAAGATGTGAAAAAGGCATCTATCTACTATATTATCAAACGAAAAATGACGTACAAATAAAAATACAAAAATTTTTAAAAAGACATACATAAGACTGTACTGTACACTTCGCAGTAGCGTACACATTACAGTAACAGCGAGTTTAAGTTTTATTGAACAACGTGACATTTGGTGTAGCCCTACATGCTACATATTATTTCGTCTTATTCTAAACGCCTCAACTTTGGGGAACTACCAGCAGAAGTAACATAGAGATAATTCAAGGGTTCCAAAATAAGGTTCTTCGGGCTATAACAAGGGCACCATGGTTTGCAAGGAATGTAGAAATACAACAGTATATTGCAACCTTCCTGATGTAATGGACGAGGTCAGGCGTTTAACAGAAAATATCAGGCTAGACTTGAAAGCCACGAAAACGAATTAGCCATAAATCTTCTAAATAATGCAGAAGAAGTTAGGCGCCTGAAACGTTACCATGTTTTGGACTTGTCTGAAAGAGTTTAAATGTACATAAAATTATATTGAAAAGTATTCCATATTATTGTAAAATGTAAATATCTTTGAACTAAGTCATTTTCTCTTTTAACATATGAATAATTGATATAATGAGAGGTACTCAGGATAATGAGGCCTAAACTTGTGATTTGTAAATTCAAAAGATTTGTTTATAGTTTGTTTTCAAAAAACTGCAAATAATGTAACTTATAAAAAAAAATTCCAAACGCCGTAAAATAACATTAATAAAACTGTATTGCCAGCCGCATTGGCGTAGTTGGTAACGTACTCGCCTCTCATCATGCGGTCCTGGGTTCGAATCCCACTTAGGCACGGAAGATTTTCATACGTTACAAAAATTCATTTCATCCTCATACAGTGGCATCCCAACGACGTCGCTAATGACCTTGCAGTTGGTGCGACGTTAAATAAATAAATAAATAAATAAAAACCTGTATTGATGATAAGTAAAGCATTAAAATTACTTTATTGCAGAGATTAGTTTAACGCCAATTATTATTGTTTTTACGTCTTTTACATTCTACAGAGGTTGATTTTCATTTTTTGTCAGTAACTCGTGATTAAAATTAGGTTGTTTTTAATTTTACGATGTGTCACCGGATGGCGACATTAAGTGGCAAACCTTATTTGTTTAGTGGCCCTGAAAAGAGCCGTTTAAGCGGTGGTCGTCTTGGAGAGGCGTCGGTCGTAGTCGTCGTGGCAGTCGAGGAGCTGGGCGACACGGCGTGTCGTCGTCCAGCGGAGACATCATCTTCTTCCCTCACAGTAGTGCGTCGATGGCTGCTTCGTCGGGTCCGGTGGACGTAAGGCTCGGTCGAGGGACTGCTGTGGGCATCGCTCGCGTCAGCGGGCGATGACGGTCCAGTTGACGGCTTACGGTGACGGCACGGCGAGCGGAAGCATCGTCTTCTCTCATGCGGGGTCGTCGATTAGTTTTCGCTGGAGTCCGGCAGCCGTGTGCCGTGGTGGACGTCTTGTCGATGCTGTCTGGTGGAAGTGAATCCCTCGGTGTCTTGATCGGAATTGGATCGCCCGGCTCAGTGCAGCGCTCTTTATATAGTCGCCGAGAGCGCTGTGGTAGAGAGCGGCTACTGGCTTGGTCTTGATGACAAAAGCCTCTGTCGGTGCGGAGCCGAAAGGTTTGTCGGGACGCCGTCAAAGGGCCTACCGCGCCGACAAGGCCGGAAGAAGTATTGAAGGCCGGCAGCACAGTAAATGATTAATTAGGAGGGGTGGCGGTGACAATTGTTTACTTATGATTAAACACAGGTTATATTTTTCATTATTAATATTGGCAACAGAAAGTCGTGTGAGTGTTTCACACCAGATTTTTAAGATATCACAGCGAATGGGCTAAGTAATGAATAGTCGGAGTTAAAGATACAGTCAAACATTTTACGGAAACTACGAGATAAATATCCTTTCTTGGGGTGACTTGTCACTCAAACAATAGTATATTGCATTACATTCCCCCACCCCCTAGTTAACATCCGAAGGTTAAAATTAAATAGAGAAGATTAATACGGGCTGACATACTATAAGTATTAATTTTTAAAATTCGTAAAAAAAATACTGTAACATAGTAGCTGTTCGTGTTTATTTTAGAAATGGTCGGAGTAGATTGTTTATCGTAAGACATTGTGTATTTTATGGGCTGCAATCTGTTGAACAAGGATAGCGAACTCCGATGAATGAGATGTTTTGAATTGTATATCGAATCTATACCCTAACGAACTAGAGACTGCAGATGAAGGCGTAGCATAGTGACCTAGCTCAGCACAGAGCCAATTGACTTTCGTTAATCGTATATTTGCCGGCCGCATTGGCGTAGTTAGTAACGTGCTCGCCTCTCATCATGCGGTCTTGGGTTCGAATCCCATTCAGGTACGGCATATTTTCATAGTACGTAACAAAAAAAATCATATCATCCTTCACCGTCTGCATTAGCAGTAACTGCAGAACAGTCGGGCGTTAAACAAAAAAAAGAAAAAAAAGTTAATCGTATCCTGCGTTGTCACTTTGTGGTCCCGATGTCAACAAAAAGCAGTCTAACAAAAAGTCAGCTGGAGTTCGGTGGAACAGAGTGTGACTTAGTGATAGGACAACCTCACATCCGACCTTGGCTGCTATTGGCTAGATATTCTCATCTGCAGTCTTTAGTTCGTTGGGGTGTAGTTGAAAAGTTCGCTTTATTTTTACTTTCTCTTGCCTATATGAATAGATAGGAAGGAAAGTATTGTTTTCATGTCGATTTTTCGAAATCGAGTTTTCACCGGATCTACACGTTTTTAGACCCCCTGAATCCAAAAAACATGTTTTTAGCGATTGGTCTGTGTATGTGTGTGTGTGTGTGTGTGTGTGTGTGTGTGTGTGTGTGTGTGTGTGCGCGTGCGTGCGTGCGTGCGTGAACAGAATATCTCAAGAACGAAATATCGTACGAACTTGAAACTTGAAACTTAAGTTACATACCACTACCGGACCCAACACGAAAATTTTCATCAAAATCGGTCAACCGGAAGTAGTAGTTTATTCGTGTAATTTTTCACTTTTTTCGATTTTCTCAAAAACTGGTCCTACGATTTTTTTAAATCGCCCTATTTACTAAACTTTTTATGTTCTACAAGATAGGTTAGGTGCCATGTTTGCTGAAATTCTTGGTGAGGCCATTTTCATGTAAAACAATTGTTTTTTTTAATATTGCGACTTTAATATACATTTAAGCGTAAAAATGTATATAATAAAAGTTGTATAGAATTTAAAAACCTACAACTTTTATTTCAAATATTTTTTTGTATAACGCTTAGTTTAGCGGTAATTGGCGATTTCCTATTTTTACTCACGAAAACATGTGAAAAATCGATTTTTTTAAAATTTCGGCCTTAGTATGCACTTAACGACAAAAGTGCATATAATCAAATTTATAGGAAATTAAAAGATCTTCATCTTTTATTCAGAGCATTTTTCTGTACAGTCTGTACAGAGTTCTGTACAGGGTTTAGCGTGAAAGAGTGATTTTCCGTATTTTTAAGCCAAACTGAGGTTGAATTTCATTTTGCGGTTTTCACTCATCATTAAAACAAGGTTATGTTTTTCGAGGTTAGTTTATTGTTTATTTCTAATGTTTTATTACTAATGTTAGGTTATATTGGTCATTATTTGCATTGGCAAGAGAATGTTGTGTAAGTGTTTCACACCAGATTTTTGTTTCTTCTTTTAATTTCGAGAATTTGTTGAAAAGAACTCGTTTGTTTGGGAAACTATCAAACCGCAGGTATAAAAACAGGTAGTTCCTGGTAGGGATCAGTGGTGGACTGTATGTGGTAGTTGATTCCACTCCTCTTAGACGTCCAGAGACTTACCAGCTAGTACCAGTGGCTTATCGACGAGTCAGTGGCGGCCCCAGAAATTTTTTCTGGATGGGCCCACTTATATATTTACATGTTAATTTTTTAAGTTAAAAAGTAGCTGTTTATTTGTAATGTACATTATTTTTACCTATGTAAAACATATATATATTTGTCTATGATTTTATAAATTGAATACATGTAGATAACTAATTGAGTACATTCTATCTTTAATTCAGGATTAGTATTGAATAAACAAACGCAACCGTGTAATTTTTATAAGAAATTTACTAAATTGAACACTTTAAATACAGTACATGAGTTACAAAAACAGTTTGAAAATATAAAAATCAAGTCCAAATCCATTATGTTGGTCAAAATTATGAAGAAATAATAACACATAAACTAGTCAACTCTCGATTATTGTTTAACTCTCGATTATTGTTTACTTTAAAACAAACTGAACTGTAGCCGTCTTCCTTATTGAGCTGCAAATTCGTCCGCAACTGGATTTGGATCCGACATTAAAGGAAAACTTAACTCTCTTTCTATGGATACAATCGCCAGGTTACTAAGTCTTTGCCCTGCCATAGATGCCCGTAGATAATGTTTAATTCGTCTCATTTGCGATACGTAAATATCGTAACCATTATGGTTTTCCACCTTGTTTTGAATAAAAATTCTCGTTTTTTTTGTTGTTTTAGTCAAGTCATATTAAAAATGGGTGGGCCCGGGCCCACCCGGCCCACCCGCTAGGACCGCCACTGCGACGAGTGTTGCTGCCAAAGACATCTTGTAGAAGTGGACTGTATTGTGCGGTCGGTTTCCTGGAGTGTCTCCAGCGCGTAAATTTGTAGCGGCGCATGAATAACGTTAGTTAATCTGGGTAGCGATTTTAAATAGGTATTATTATTGCATTGCGGTTTTAAATGTCACCGTAGCGATCGCATATATGTACGGATAGTAGAGCGACAAAAGCGTTAAAAACAAGATAGCATCCATTCGCGTATCTATTTAGCGGGCGACTGTACTAGTTCAGTTTAACTGGTTAGAAAGTGCACCGTTAAAATCAATTTTTATTGGTCGAGACTGATAATATAACTTTAAATTATATACAGACACACTTAATAAATAAATAAATATTAAACGTAAATTGTACATAGTCCCAAACAGCGCTTTTGCAGCCAATCAGTCAATAATTGAAAATTGTGAAAGAAAAACGTTTTCGGGCGTTTTGAAATGGTGTCGTTACGAGACCGGTTCTGCATTACGTTAAATAACCAGTGCGGGGGTAGCAAGTGGTTGTGAACAGGTAAATAATTTTTTCGGTTCTCGCGAACGGTGTTCTATTGTTAAACAAGTTTAGTTTAAGCTTAAGTTTTATTATTGATTTAATTTATGTAATCTAATAATTGTATTTGTTAGTAGGCTACGTTTGATAATTAACTGTAATTATTAATTTTTTTCCTCGTATAGGGCAAATTTTAAACCACGTGAAGTGACTTAAGACGTTTCTGGAAGCTCTTTTTGTTGTCCACGTTCTCAACATTCGCTCACTGTGGGTTTCTCTACTTTCTTCTCTCTACCCGGTGTTCTGAGTTTGCTCTTCATGGAAGCCCTTAAAGTTTTTAATTATTTGTCTGGATTCATTAAGTTTTTTCGGTTTATTCCGGGTTTCTTAATATCCTTTCTGACTTTTTTAAACCATTTAACCGACACCTTACTTTATTTTTGACTACATTTATGACTGTGAAACGTAAAATAGGTATTAGAACACATTATATCGGGAGAATCAATGTTTTACAGTCGAGTAGTACAGCCGATGCCGCCCGCTCAGCTACATGTCCAACTACTGTAAATACAGCAAAACCTCAGAAACTCGACAACTGCTGTAGCAACAATATGCAGAAATAAAACTGCTGTAGAAAATACAGTAGTGGTCAAGTTCTGCTAATATGTTTATTAGCTCGAAGGTAACCCGCCATAATTGAGCAGATTCTACGACCCTACCCTATGACATGTCAGTCTCAAGTGTGTCGTTTGAACTTGAAATTTCACGTTCTAGAAATTTAAATGAAAATTGGTTTTTGCATTTAATGATTGCATGTTGTCAAACTCCAGTTCTTCGCTCATACAACCAGTGATCAGACCTGCTATTGTGTAGTTGGCGTTGTGTGCGTTAGTGAATTGTTTAGTGCTTAGGTTTTAGATGTATTGTACTTACTACAGTACGAGGTGTGGCTATTAAATAACGAGACTGACGTTATAAAAATTCATTTCTATTTTACACATAATCACTTATTGTCACCTTCAATATACACTCCTTCTCTATACCTACAACGCTCAATGCGAATTTTCCATTGTTGAAAACAGTGCTGGACGTCATCTTCTGTCAGCTCCTTCAGGACACGTGCCGCTTTCTCTTTTTCAGCTTCCACAGACTCAAATCTTGTCCCTTTTAATGCAGATTTTACCTTAGGGAACAAATAGAAGATAATAACATGTGATGAAACGTGGTTGTTTACTTATGATCCGGAAACGTAGCGCCAATCCATGCACTGGAAGTACCGAACTTCACCGAGAGCCAAAAAAGCTCGAATGAGCAAATCAAAATTAAAACAATGATGATCGTTTTTTTGATATCCATGGGATTGCGTACCTTCACTGGTTTCCTGAGGGTCAAACAATTAATCAATATTACTACCTTGAGGTACTTTCCAAACTACGTCAAAGA
Organism: Catonia carolina; assembly: GCA_035578175.1. Taxonomy (NCBI): domain Eukaryota; kingdom Metazoa; phylum Arthropoda; class Insecta; order Hemiptera; family Achilidae; genus Catonia; species Catonia carolina. Next base: position 15,021,623 of record JAQMRL010000012.1, on the reverse strand, counting down.
GTAAGGAAAAAACGCCCCTAAATGTGGAAGGACAAATCATGGGTTCTCCACCAATACAATGCGCCAGCTCATTCCGCGTTATCTGTCAAGAGGTTTCTAGCCAAGTACAGCATCTCAGTGTTAGAACATCCACGTTATTCACCAGATCTTGCACCATGTGACTTCTACCTGTTCCCTAAGGTGAAATCTGCATTAAAAGGGATAAGATTTGAGTCTGTGGAAGCTGCAAAAGAGAAAGCGGCACGTGTCTTGAAGTAGCTGACAGAAGATGACTTCCAGCACTGTTTCCAACAATGGAAAATTTGCATGGAGCGTTGTAAAAATAGAGGAGTGTATAATGAAGGTGTCAATAAGTGATTAAGTATAAAATTAAAATAAATATTTTTAAACGTCAGTCTCGTTATTTAATAGCCACACCTCGTATGTACTGTACAATAGTGAGTGTAGTGCATTTCATTAGGGAGGTAGGTACAATAACGCCACCATAGATTTTCTGTATTATTTTACAATGTATCCCAGAGATTTTGTTCACGACACTTACATGTATGTAGCTGGGTAATGGTTGTAGAATACTGGCCAGATAATTTGATCGCTAGTTAACGCAAGCGCAGTTCCACATTCCCTCCACCTCCTATAAAGAACGGTGAGTACAACACACAACACATCAAAAGGTTTGCATCACACAGTCACACAGTCGGCGTACGTGTTTAAATAGTTTGTCTTTGTTGTATCGACTTTATGTAAGAATAATTGTAAATAATAAATTAAAGGAAATTCACGATTGATTAAATAAAAATTAGAAACAATGAATTAGCCTTTACAAAAAATATTTGTACCCTAATCGTAGGGTAGAGAATGCGCACGCTTATAACAAGAAGCGACTGTATAGCTGCACTTGAATCCTCACTGTCAGCGCTCAATTAATCTTGCCAGTATTCTAACAGCCGCCATAAATTTCCAGCTGCATAGTACTCACTGTGTTTGTCATCGAAGTTCGTGTTCGGATGTTTATGTCGGAAGTTGATGGGGTTGATGCTCCCTGAAAAAGTTTACGGCCGCAGTCAGGCTGAAAGCAACTCTTGATAGAACCGTGCTATCAATTTAAAATACTACAATTTTTCTTTTGTACATGGGCCTATAGTAGTTTGAGACTGTTATTACCTTTTATTGGTTTAACCATTCCGAAATCAACAATTAATATTAAGATTTAGCCTAATTGCCATATCTAAATTTTTACAGCCAGCAATGTAGGCCTGAGAATAAAGTTGGCCGGACCATGGCAGTCTCATAAAAATTTTAATTGGATTTCGATAAAATTTTGTCGAAGACCACTGATTTTATGGACAGTTATAGAAAATTAAAAAAACCTACAACTTTTATTTCAAGCATTTTTTTTCCAGAGCCTAGTTTGGCGGCAACTAGTGATTTACCGTATTTTTAAGTTCAACAGAATTTGGTTTTCATTTAGCGTCATTCACTCATGATTAAAATTAGGTTTTGTTCTAATTTTTATCGATTGCTCATGATTAAACACAGGTTGTATTTTTCATTAGGTTTCTGGTTCAAATCCTAGTAAAGGTTACTTTTATACGAATGTGAATACTAGACAGTGGTTACCGGTGTACTTTGATGGTTGGGGTTAAACTAACCGTACACCTTCAGGAATGGTCGGCCTGAGTCTATACAAAACTAAACTTCATTTACCCATCATACATATCATTCTCACCTCATGGAGTTTCTTACTGTTCTTAAATTGAACAGATTTCAACGTGTGGTAGCGCCGATGCGAGCGTGGTGCGGTGCGTTTGTTCCCGTGCGCAGACAAAAAACGAAAACAAACGAAGGATCCCGCGGGACCCTCCTCCAGAGCAGTGGACTGTATGCGTTGCGCTTGATATTGCGCGTCTTGTGCCCTATTTATTTGGCTGACATACCCGGAACGCAATGTGAAGAAAAGTACAAAATTAAGCAGCCTCATACCTCCTTTTCCAGGGTGAATCGAACTCGTGATGAGTGGGGGGTAAAAGGGGATAGACAGGAATAAGGGATAGGTATACCCACTATACTGCTGTCTTCTTCCAAAGAGCGATTTCTTCGTATGAATTTCCGGTTGTAGGCCGTTTTCCGGGTGCGCGTATAGGCGTGCGGTTCATAAAGCGTGGCGGAGCACTACAATAAAAGCTGCGGACCGACTGTCTCCGGCGCGTACTGGCGAGTGAGTGTGTCGTCAGCTGCAACGACATAAACGACAGCGGCGCCCTCAACCTTTCAACTACAAATTCAAATTGTGGCGCAACCATTTCCCCCCGCCCTGAAAAGATCATTTTCAGCCAACATAAAAACATAAAATAAATGCGGAACATGAAAAAACAAAAGAAAACAAAAACAAATTTCTTGGCGATGTGCAATTTGCACAAAGTTATTTACACTATATACAATGCGAAATTATTGATGATTATTGCGTCGGTAAAGGATATATTTTACATTTTTGCGTGCGTTGTCGTATGATAATACTGCGTGCAGATAAAATCCAATATCGTTTCCTAAGATGGTAAAAAATAAAATGTGGCCCAGCGTGAGCATTTTTATTATAACAATCATCAATTAACAGTTCGACAAATTTGTCCCCTTTTGGAAGTAAGACTGGATGTTTCTCGTCGTACTCCAAATCTGCGTTATCAAGTCGTCCTCCGACTCGTATTAAGTCGTCCTCTATAAACAAATCCAGCGACTGCAACCGAGATGGCGTTAGTCCATTTTTTAAAGCGGTAAAAATGTCTGAGAAATATTTGCGTTGAATATTTTTAACCATAACACTTCAGCGGTTTCAATCTCTTCAGCACTGATGAAGAGATTACAAGGTCGATGGCGAAAAATAAAGCGAAGAGCGTAGGCGGTTGATCGTAAAAATTTGAATAATGAAGAGAAGCGTTTTATTAAGCAATCAAAAACAAACTCTGTTTGAGTTACAATTAAACAACTCGGTTTCACTTCGAGATCGTGAACGGTATCAGACAAATCTATAGTATCTTCTGCCGTTGAATTTGGCCAAAGTTCTGGTGACAAGGAAATCCAAGATGGTCCTGAAAAACAAATATCATGGTTTACCAAGCATGAAGGCAGAATACCTCGGGAAAGACAGTCAGCAGGATTCTCTTCTCCTTTTATATGTCTCCAATATTTAGAGGGCAAGTTTTCTTGCAGCTTACTCACACGATTGGCTACGAATATTTTCCAGTTACTCGGTGAAGCAGCAATCCAATGAAGAACCACCGTGGAGTCAGTAAATGCGGCTACTCTGTCAAACTGGTGACGGTCACTATATAGTTTGATGATGTGGTTCATTAGCTTTGACAACATCAGCGCTGAACAAAGCTCCAGTCTAGGTATAGTCAGCGTCTTCATTGGTGCAATTTTGGATTTTGCACACATCATACGTACTGTAGATTTTGCAAAAGAATCACGAACAATCAGATATACTACAGCTCCAAATGCCTTTTCCGAGGCATCACAAAATCCTACCAGATAGGTAGCGACGTTTTCGACGACGGCAGAATGGCGTGGTATTTTCAAATAGGCGAGTTTTTCCATATCTCCTTGAAAAGTTTTCCATTGATGTAATATCGTTTCTGGAAGCGGATCATCCCATTCAAGTTTATGAAGCCAAAGTTGTTTCATAATTAATTTTGCGTATGTGACAACAGGTGCCACTAACCCAAGCGGATCAAAAATTTTTGCGATTACCGATAAGACGGTGCGTTTAGTATCACATGATTGATCTATGGACACTTTAAAAGTAAAAATATCTTCAGCGGGTAACCACCTAATTCCTAACACTTTTGTTATGGTTTCTTTCTCAAATCCTATTTCCCTTTGAGTGTCATCTGTCTTTAAATGCGTCTGTTTTTAAATGCGTTGAGGTTCGCAGAATTAGTGTGCCATTTTGCTAAATCAAATCCACCTGAGCGAAACATGGCAATAAGTTCGGTGCATAAATTAATAGCACTACTTTCAGTCTTCACAGACGAAACAAAATCATCAACATACATATCTCGGCGTATAGCTTCTGCGGCATTTGGATAATTATTTTCTTCCAGCAAAGCTAACTCTCTCACTATTCGTTGTGCTATGTATGGTGAACTGGTCATGCCAAAAACAACAGTATTAAACTCGAAAATTTGAATATCATCCTGAGGTGATGACCTCCAAAAAAATCTTTGAAATTTTTATAATCAGCGTGCACAAGAATTTGTAAGTACATTTTGCTGATGTCAGCAGTCATGGCAAAAGCAAAAAGGCGAAAATTCAATAAGACATCAAAAATATTTGATTGCAATTTAGGTCCAACATGTAACAAATCATTTAATGATTTACCTGAACTTGTGGAGGCGCTAGCGTTGAAAACTATTCGTAAGGGAGTGCTAGTACTATCCGGTTTGTATACTTCATGGTGCGGCATAAAATACTCCAAACATTCTTCCGTATTTTTGGTTGTACATGAGATAATTTCTCTAGATTTGTAAACGTCAATGACAGACTTGTAATGAAAGTGTAGGGCGGAATTTTTCATTAACCTATTTTCAAGCGAAAGAAACTTTGCAAGACAGCTTTTCTTAGACGATCCTAAAAGTTTTGGTTTTAACTTAAAGGGTAAATGTACAGAAAATCTTCCACTAGGTAGTCTTTTACAAGTTTTGACAAATATTTCTTCACATTGTTCCTCTTCTGGAGTCATTCGAGAAGATTGAGGAATCTCTTCCAGCTCCCAAAATCTTTTAATTGAATTACTTAACTCGTTATCCCGGTTAGAACAAAAACTGTAGCGCAATTTTGTAGCAGGTTTACCTTGGGCTTTACCCATCAATATGTATCCTAGAGTGGATTCAACGGCGATTGGATCGTTAGGCGGACCATAAATTTTACGAGAACCTATTAATTCAGGCCACAATTCAGCTCCGAGCAGGAGATCTATTTGACCAGGTGTATGGAAATCTCGATCAGCTAATGGTAAATTTTTTATATGAGGTAGATTTTTATATGATATAACAGTAACCGGTAAATCGTCAGTAATTTTATCCACCACTAAAGCGGTTATTTCATAAGAAGTAAATGTAGGTTGAGTAGATGAAAATCTAAATGTCGAAGTGGATTCAGCCTTCATTTGACAATTACCAATCCCTTTTATTGCAATGTCAATTTTATTTTCTATTAAACCTAGTCGTCTGGATGTTTCACGTAGCAAAAAATTAAGCTGCGATCCAGGATCCAATAATGCGCGTAAATTATGTAAATTTCCCATAGCATCAGTTACAGTAACAACAGCGGTGGCTAAAAGCACGGTAGAAGACATTTCAGCGATTTCTGGAGCGGTGTGGTGCACTAGACTATTAACAGGTTGTGCAGCAACAATCAAATTTTCATCGGTCCCAGAATTTCCCTTTTGAGCGTTTTGAGTCAATTTTCCTTTATTATTGTTGTCAAAATTAACTGAGGAGACAACAGAAGCGGTTGCTTGCGAATGTAAAAGTGTGTGGTGCCTACTTTTACATCTAGAACAATGGTTCTTAGATTTGCAAGAAGATGCGCGATGCAAATCTGGCGACAAACAGTTGTAACACGCCCCGTTGGTTTTAATGATATTCCAACGTTCAGGAACAGTAGCAGTGCGAAAAACCGAGCATAAATAAAATGGATGTTTTTTCTCAGAACATAATGTGCAATTTTTTAAAATAGACTGCAATGTATTATTTTTTGATTGGTCAGAATTAGATTCATGTGTCACAAGCGAGTGTGGTTTTCTTTCACATGTGTAACCTTGTGAACCTTGCGTGGGTTTTGAATAATTAGGTTTTTGAGTTCGGCCTAATATTTTTGCTTGTTCTTTTAAAAACACAACAAGCGAATCAAATTTCGGAACATCTTCATCGCGACAAGACATTTCAAATTGTTTTACTGTAACAGTATCTAATTTTTTAAGAGCGATATGCAACAATATAAAATCATTTAAATCCGGCAAGTTTAACTGTTTTAATCCTACCGTAGCTTCAACAAAATTTTCTAAAAACATAAATAAACCCTTTTCACTTTCTTGATTAAGCGGTTTAAAATTAAGCAATTTATCGAGATAAGTTGATGCAATTGCGCGTTTATCGTCATAGCGATCAATTAAAGATTTAAACAAGGAGTTATAATCTTCTTCAGTCAGAAGAATACCAACGCAAATTGAACGCGCTGTCCCTTTAAGGTGAGCTACTAAATAATTAATTCGCTTTAAGTCCGACAATGATTTGTTTTCATGTACGAGACGTTTAAATAATTGGTAGAATACGGGCCAATTTTCTTGACGACCATCAAAATCGGGAAGCGATAATTTTGGTAAACGAGCAATACCCGTAGCTTCTGGTTTAGCGGGTGTCATATCCGAATTTGAACCCTTAAGTTTTAATTTTCGTTTTTCTTCTAACGACAAAAATAAAGACTGTACTTTGTCGTAAAGGTCATCGAATGAATCAAGAGCTTGATAACTAACGACATAATTAGGGTCTTTTTCAATTTGAGCGTTAAGGTATTTTTCTAACGCGTCAACAAAATCACTTCTTAGAATTGTGATAGATTTAGCTTTAATCATAAAAAGATCCCTTTTTTCCGGGTCTGCAATTTGACGTGAAAGATCATACAACTTTTGCATCTTTTCAAAGGCATTGCCTCTTTTTATTTCAAAACGTTTTATTGTGGCCATGATAGATAATAAAAAAAAATGTGACAAAAAAAAATTTATATTACAAAAATATAGTTGTTTTCATTATATATACTGGCAAGAGTAAGTTGTGTGATTGTTTCACACCAAATTTTTTAACTTCTGTAGTCCATCTAATGCTAGTTTTATTATTCCAAAAATTTTCGTAAGATTTTTCTAATCATTCTATTTTGCGAAGTCGTGATTAAATATCCGAAGAAAGATATTGTCTTTTTTCATATTTCTGTACATTAATTGTATTATTGCTTTGTAAACTGTTTCGCTTGAAGTAATTTTCCGAAATATTGAATCAGTCTCGGGACTTTTTGAACACTGTGTTGATACAGATTTCGATCAGTCTATTAACCTTGTAGGTTATTGTATTAAAGAAATATTTCAACCTATTTTACCTTTCATCATAATTAATTATTTTACCGATAAAAATTAGTTGATTGTATTTCCTGGTCAATAAAAATGGTACAACTACTAGATCGGATAACGAAAACAATTTTAAAATGTAAACAACTTTACTATTGTTCTGCTTAAATAAGAGAATAGTGTTACTTTAGTTTTTAGTAGAATCATTTTTCGTTTCCTTTATAAGTTTTCCAAACCAAAAAATATGAAAAGTTTAATCTTGTTAACTTTTCTTATGATTTTTATTAATTCTGCTCTATTTCTCTGGGAAGAAGTTAGTGTGAGTATTTTTTATATTCTCTTCTCCTACATGAATATAAATATAGAATATAGGGAAGGAAAATATTGTTTAATGTCAATTTTTCAAAATTGAGTTTTCATTGGAAATACATGTGTTAGGCCCCTCGACAAAAAAAACATGTTTGAGCGATTGGTCTGTGTGTCTGTGAACAAAATATCTCAAGAAAGGATTATCGTACACAGTTTAAAATTGGAACTTAGGTTAGGTACCATTAGGGGACTCGACACGAACAGTTTCATCAAAATCAGTCAACCGGGACGGGAATACTAGCTTATTCAAGCGGTTTTGAAATTGTTTGCGATTTTCTTCATAATGGCTTCTACGATTTTAATATGAATATATAGGAATAAAAATATTATTTTCATGACAATATTTCGAAATGAGTATTCACCGGAAATGCACTTTTTCAAACCCGCAAAAGAAAACCATTTGGGCCTTTTCAGACCGAATGAAAAAAACGTGTTCTTAGCTACACAGACCAGTAGCTAAGAACACGTTTTTTTTTTATTATGTCTGAACAAAATATCTCAAAAACTGAATATCCTTGTAACCGTTGTTACATTTTTTTTGGTGGTTTGAATTTTCGTGTTGGACGTTTGTAATTTTGTTTGTTGGCGCTCGCTTGACTTGTGTTGAAATTCTACTTGAGAGGTGCTGCTATCTGGCGGCGTTCAAGTTAAGTTTTCTCTTTTATTTCTCGTGGACTCTTGCCTGCGTTGTTAACGTAAACGGTCGTGAATTGTGCGTTTTTCCTTAAGTTATTATGTAGTGAAAATTTATATTTTTATTGTTTTTTTGGTAAAAGCAATGGCTTTGTGTTACATTGGTCTGCGTTTACCCTTTTTGGATTGAACTTTTATTACATGTTTTCAAGCCTTAAGATATCTGTAGATGATTTTTCCAAATTGATGTTTGCTGAATACCTTTTCTTAAATTACTATTTGCGTTTCCAAGCCTGATTAAATAAAAGTCAAGTATCATGAAGTTAGGTGACCGGCTGTGGGACTGTGGGACTGTGGGGATACCAGTGGATGTTTGTACGTATCCGAGAATTATTTTGGCTTAAGTGGATTTCTACTGTAAGTACTATGTTCCTATTATTAATCTTTTGGAGGAGATTTGTCTCGTCAAGCTTAAGGGAGTCTCACCTACTTGAAGTTTTTTTATTTATTTTACAGTCAGTTCAGTTCTAATCGCCTTTTTTTATATTATTGAACATTCATCTTGTATTCACTTTTCAATGACCTATTAAAAGATGTGATTATGTACATTACGGTTACTCTAAAATTTTGTTATTATTCATAACTATGCATTCCGTTTTAAAGGTTGTTTTGATGTAATTTTGACTTTTTTAGAGCAACTCTCTTGGTTAATTTTTTATGTAAATTACATTGTACGTATTTTGGTATTAAAAAAAAACTTACTTCAAATAAAACTGTTTTCAGTTGGCCAACCATAATGTATTTTGCATATTAATTACTATATTTTATTACATTCTTTTTTTTAGAAAACAAAAGGTTGTAAATTTGATATTTGTAGTTGCACACTAATGTATTTATAATTGTTAATGTACAAACCTAATAGGGATTTACTTGTGCTCATATGTAAATTCATTTTGGTTAATTTTATTTTTACTACCTCTGGTCTAAATTTTCTTATACCTGAAAAAATTTTTTTTTTAAATAATCTTAAATACCTTTTTTATTCTTTTTTAAATTTTTTGTGGCTTTCTTACCTAACGATTTCTTACGGCTGGGTTTTATGGGCTGGGAAAGCCACATCCTAAAAAGTTAAAACTTGGAACTTATGTTGTAGAAAATTTAAATATCTACACCTTCGATTTTATGCATTTTGTTCTACAATGCGTACGTAAGTGTCAATTATTGATTTTCTGTATTTTGCTCATCAAAATCGTTAAAAAAATTAACGGACGATCCCTACAGCGAGGCTAGGCAGTGTCCTAGCTGCATACGGGTGTGCGGGGCGGTGCGTGCAATGCGTTGCGGACAAGTGCGGGAACCGTAATTAATGTATAATTGCGTACGATAATAATTGCGTGCGATTATTCAGTTTTAAAAAAAAATCTCTCGCACCATTTTGTTATTGGGAAGTAGTGCAGCTATTGCTACTTCATGTAATTTCTGACTTTGATACATTGACTTCCGGTTTTGGGCCACTTCCGGCAAAAACCGAAACTTCAAACCCAATTCAGATCTTTTTGTGTCACATAGATTTTTGTGTAGATTTCGAATCCGAAAACCGTTTGTTGCTATCTCTTGTAGTTTCTGACATCTGCGTGTGACAGACGGACGGCAAAGGAAAGTGATAGATGACAATTTAAAAAATTGCCACCAATAAATTGGAAATGTATTGTTTTGTATGATGATAGATCTAGCACATGAATAGATCCATATTCAATGCTTGTCTGATGATAAATGCGTGCGGTGCGGTGAAAAATAAACTAGTTTGAAAACCAATTCAATGCGTGCGGTGCGGTGCGACGCCCCCGCCCGCCCCACGGACTAACTTACAACGCAGTCACTTGTACCTGTTTCATCGTGGACGGCTAACGCATCACACGCATCTCAACGCCCGGGCGTAGCTAGCACACGCCCTAAGCGACTTACAACAGCGAGAACAGAATAAAGATAGAGTGGACACTCTGTACTGTCGTGTACAAGGCATGCGAGCCGAAGTCGGCCATCTTGGTATGCACCAAGACCACTAAATCACTGCCAAAATCTCGTCATTTTTAATTCTTGCGCGCAACTAAAACTGTGATTTCGCACTCTTATATTACGCTTAAAATTTCAAAATTTCATGGCTAGAATATTCATTTCATCCTCTTGATTATGGTACAATTATAATTACATTTAACAAATAAATAATAATTAATATAAGGTTTATTAACGAACCTTGCAAAAATCTTGACATAAAAAAGTAACTGATCGAGAAAGTTTTTTATTTTTGGAACAGCAAAGTTTCGTAAGCGAGAAAGTTTTAGATTAATAGTTAAATCATAATTTTTGTTTAAAACTTTTTTGCATAGGAGGCATACTTTGGCTAATAATTTAATGTATGTGAAGCGCTGGCTACAGAAAAACGGCTAGCGAAAATGTCCTGCCGTAAAATGCTGTTGCCATTTGAATGTGTATGGAACTAAACTGTTGTTTTATTATTCACGTAATGTTAATCATATTATAATCTCTATATACATGATAAATACGGATACTAAATTTTGGATAAATTTTTCTTGCTTGAATCACTTCTAATTAAAAATCACAATGAAAGGTTGATGTCAAATAAAACACTGAAGTGCAATCAAATGGAAATATTGTGACATTTATCGCTAAGGTCCGTTTCGGGATCTAGGTAATTAAATAATTAATACACTAAGGTTTACAATTACAAATATTTATTACACTAAACGATTTAAAAAATAAATAATAAACTAATTATAATAAAGTAATACAATAAATGACTTAATAATTTACTTAAAATAAATAATAAACAATAAATAACTTAATTTACTTAGCACTACTTACAATCAATTTTCTAGAATAACACATACAAAATGAAACTGAATACACAAAAACTGAATTTAATACAGATCATATTAACTTTTCACAATACACACACACACACACACACACACACACAAAGACAGTATAACAATCGTTGACCAACACAATGCTCGGTACGCGCCCTGCACAGCGTCCGACGGCCACTCGTCAAAGATCAAACGAATACTAACTGGACCGCGCTCGGGGGTCTCTTTATATACTCATTCACAAAGATACTTCGAGAAGAGCAGAGAACAACACGCAAAAATAAAGTAAAAAAAATAACCCTTTATAAGTGAGTGCTAGAAAAATCCAATGTAAACAAGTCAACATTGTAAATAGAATAAAAGTTGTTACGGGTCCCTTTCATAACAGTTGTACAATACTTGACCTTTTATCCTACACAATAGTGCAGTTATTAAATAATTTTTATGAATAGGCATACCTTTATTGTCATTATTGTCCTACTGTCAATTATTATTACTATTGTGTTAGTTACTTTTGTTCTATTATTCCTTTCTTACTATTTTTATCTACTCTGTACCATTTCATGAATGAAATTCTGGAACCTTCGCGAAGCATCTTTTTTCGATATCGTCACAATATGTTTATTCTTTAGTTAGTAAAATACTTATCAGATTACACATGACATATTTATGAATAATGTTCATTATTCTTAATTTAACTGTAACTGAGTTATGTTTTGTTCTGATGATGCTTTCATTGAAAGCAAAAGGCCTTACCTAATAACATTTGATAGATTGGATACTGTTGAGTGATTTCAAATTGGATACAATTACAATTAACAGATAATGTTCATTGCATAATAAAATTAAATGAAATGAAAAACGTCTTATTAGGGGCGAAGTTAGAACTGTGAAGTCCTCCCTTCCACTTAACCCCACAAAATAAAATATACATTTACAGAAAATGTAAATTTTCAAATAAAGTTAAGGTAATGTTCTTAAAATAAATGATAAACGTAAAAATAACAAATCAATAATTTAAATTAAGTTAACATTATTCTGAACAAAACATAATTTCCAGTTCCGTTATTTTAACATTAGGCTATTCACAAAATACTACAAATAAATACTATAATAAAGAGGTTGATTGAATGAATAGGCTCAAAGTTCAATTACAATATGCACAAGCTTTCATATATACTGTACATACTTAATAAATTTTGGGAAAAGAACATTAACTACTTATGGGGAATGTTAAATCTCATTAGTACTTTGAAATATGGTTTTTGAATGCTAATAATGAAGAAAATATTAAGTTGATGCCATAATTACTATTGAGCAGTTACTCAAATAAAGCTAATTAAAGCTGTAAATAAAGCTACAAAGCTGAAATTAACCTCATTTAGGTGGCAAAGCATGGAGAAAAAAGTGTACTTTTAGGCTAATCAATCTTATCAATTTAATAATTACTGTCCCATAAAAGTTATGGTTTTATTTAATTCAAAAATCGACGTATTAAATGATAAAATATCTAAGACCGCACTTTTCCTTATTATCCACTTTTTAGTTTGCCAGGATATCATTAGATGTCCGATATAAATAATTATATGACATTAGTTTACAAATGCTATTATTTAAAAAAATCTGTCGTTAAACACTCACACGACTTTCTCTTGCCAATGCAAATAATTAACAATAAACCTAACATTAGTAATAAAACATTACAACTAAACAAAAAACTACCCTCAATAGGCCTAAACGTAACCTAATTTTAATCATGACTGGAACTCGCAAAATGAAAAACAACCTAAGTTTGGCTTAAAAATACGGAACATCACTCTTTCACGCTAAACTAGGCTCTGTAGATAAAAATGCTATAAATAAAAGTTGTTGATAATTTAATTTTCTATAAATTTGATTATATACACTTTTGTCGTAAAATGCATACTAAGGCCAAAATCTTTAAAAAATCGATTTTCACACGTTTTCGTGAGAAAAAACAGAAAATCGCTAATTACTGCTAAACTAAGCGTTTACAAAAAAATGTTGGATATAAAAGTTGTAGGATTTTAAATTTCCAACATTTTTTATTTTATAAATTTTTGCGCAAAAATGCATATTTACGCCGCAATCCTAAAAAAACAATTTTTTTACGTGGAAACGGCCTCACCGAGAATTTCAGGAAACATGGCGCCTACCCTATCTTGTAGAGCATAAAGAAATTCAGTAAACCAAGCGATTTGAAAAAAAATCGTAGAACCAGATTTTGAGAAAATCGAAAAAAGTGAAAAATTACACGAATAAACTTCCGGTTATACTTCCGGTTGACCGATTTTAATGAAAATGTTCATGTCGGGTACGGTAGTGGTATGTAACTTAAGTTTTAAGTTTCAAGTTTGTACTATGTTCCGTTCTTGAGATATTTTGTATACACACACACACACACATACAGACCAATCGCTAAAAACATGTTTAACTCGATTCCGAAAAATCGACTTGAAAACAATACTTTCCTTCCTATATATTCATATAGGCAAGAGAAAGTAAAAATGACCTAGTTGCAAGTATACCCATAAATTTATACTTTGGCTAAATAAGTGACATCTTATTCAGATATTTATTGCCCTTCCTTGTACCTATTTATTTTACTATTGTCCTTAAATTGATTATTACTGTTATTGTAACATAATTTAATACCCTATACTTACACACCATAACTCTATAATCTGTTAATGTCATTTTAAACTGTATTCCTAGCAAAGTTTGTATTCTTGTACATGTAATTACTTTGCATTGTATCAATGCCAGCATTTTGTTGTAATCTATGTACACAATGGCTTAAGCCATTGGAAAATAAATAAATAAACTTTTGCGTATGATTAAAACTAGTAAGTGACGCTCGGCAGTGGAGTGACTAATGCCACTACGCCGCCATCTTTGTATGAACCATCGGCTCACCTGCTACTCAAGGAGTGCCCTCTCTAGTTTATTCTGTTCTCGCTGACTTACAACCATGCCCATCGAGCTCAAGGTCGGGGAAACATCTGCTGCACAGAGAAGTTCAAAACTGCCACTGTGTGCTCACTATTTTCCGGTAGCAACACTAGTCCGGTTATTTAATTGCCACACCTCGTACAGCTGACAGAAAAGCAAAACGTTTGTTTACATCAGTTCCAAAGATAAGAGGAATAACTGTAGGTTTTCATTATTTAAATTGCCAAGAGAAAGTCGTGTGAGTGTTTCACCCAAGATTATTTGATAAATAAAAACTTTTATTATTCCAGGGTCCATTTTACATAAGGTTTCACAGGATCACAAACTGTAGTGACATGGGCGAACACACGATAATTTTTAATACGAAATTGCGAAGATTTAACAGAACTTTTAAAGTATGGGCTGGAAACGTGGTCATTCCTTATCAATTGGACAATAACCAAATTGTAAGTAAAAAAATAAAAATGAATGTTTTTAATTTTGTCTTTTTCAGTATATATAGGGAAGAAAAGTATTGTTTTAAAGTCGATATTTTAAAATCGAGTTTTTACCTGAAATACAAGTTTACACGCTACCTGAAACAACGAACATGTTTTTAGCGATTGGTGTGAGTGTTCGCATGCATGTGCGTAGGTGCAAACAAAAATCTCAAGAACGGAGTAGCATACGAACTTGAAATTTGGAACTTACTTAAGATATCTACTAGGAGACCCGACATGAACGTTTTCAACGAAATTGAAAATTGTCAACCGGAAATAGTAGTTGACTCGTGAAGTTTTCACTTGTTGCTATTTTCTCAAAAACGACTAGGCCTACTACAATTTGTTTACAAAACCCCTCATTTTTAATGCTCTACAAGATAGGGTAAGCGTCAAACCTGCTGAAATTCTTGAGACGGCTTTGCTCTTGTGGTAAAAATAGTTTTGTTTTTAAATTGCGGCCTTTAGGCCTATATATATTTTATGGAAAAATCGTATGTAGAAAATTAAAATGTATAAAATCAAAATTATAGGAAATTGACATAGATGTAACTTTTGATTTGTAAATACGGGTTGAAGTGGTTTTTTTCTACGATGCACAGTTTAGCGTGAGTTAGTAATTTTCCGTAGGCCTTTTCTGCTTATTAAAATCCAAGTGCAACTGAGGTTGATTTTCATTTAGCGTTATCCACTCATAATTAAATGTAGATTACGATTTTCATTATTTACATTGACTAGAAAAGTCTTGTGAATATTTCATATCAAATTTTTCTACAGAGCTCAGGTCAGCGTCAATCAGTGGTTTTCCACATTATGCTCATTGAAATCATTGAAAAAACGATTTATTTAAGATTGCAGCCCCAGTATGGTTACATTTCAGGGAGAAAGAGTATATACTATACCTAATAAATATTATAAAAAATTAAAAATCGTACAATTTTCATTTCAAGCAGTTTTTTGTACAGAGTTTTTTTCCAAGTGAATTTGTTCATACATTTTGCTCTCTGAAATCTGTAAAAATATGGGTTTAGAAAACCCCATATTACTATAATCAACTCAATAAACTTTTTACAAAGTTGAAACTTGAAACTTAATTTAGGTACCACAAGGGGACCTGACACGATATTTTCATCAAAATTGGTAAAGTGGAAGTAGTAGTATATTTGTGCAGTTTTTCACTTTTTTGCAATTTTTCCAAAAACGGCCCTAATGGTTTTGTTAGAAATCGGATCATTTACTACATTTTGTGTACTCTACGAGATAGGGTAACCGCCATGTCTGCTGAAATTCGTGGAGGGGCTGTACTGTTATAGTAAATAATGCTTTTTTGTAAGTTTGTGCCCTTAATATTCATTTTAAGGCGAAATTGTATATAATCAAGGTTGTAAAAATTTAAAAAACCTACACCTTTTATTTGAAACATTTATTTAAAAGCGTTTTTTTTTAGTGATAGTGAATTTCTGCATTTTACTCATTAAATTCACGTCCAGCGAGGTTGATTTTCATTTACTGTTGTCCACTCAGTAGTAGTATATTTCTACAGTTTTTCACTTTACTTGCAATTTTTCTAAAAACGGACGTAACAGTTCGTTTCACTTTTTACTCTTCATACTAATTAACAATTTTACTTAATGATTTTGAAAGAGTCATTTGTCCTGTTGACAACATTGTATTGTATAGGCGAAGCCTAAATAATTCTTTTTAAAAAACGATCGAGTCGATTCTATTTCACTTACAATGTTCCAGTTCATGTTTCTCCATGAATTATGCAATAGTATTGTGACAATATCGAAGAAGGGTATGGTTCTAGTACTTCGAAATTTCTAGTAACTCATTCATAAAATGGTAAAGAGTAGATAATAGAGTGAAAAAGTAACAATAGGGCAATAGTAACAATAAAATTATACCTATTTATAAAAGGTCTTCGTTGTACAACTATTTATGAAAATGTCGGCTGATTGCCTGAAACAACTTTTATTTTATTTACAATAGATCTATTTACTTGTTTACAATAGTTAAGACTTTTCCAGTAAAAAGGGTTTTTGTACTTTATTTACATGGAATTTCTCTGCCACCCTGGAATTATCTTTTTGATCGAATTTCTGTGTCTTTCGAGAAACCTCTTTCATCTAACCTATATAAAGGAAGCCCCGGGTGCGGTCGAGGGTCAGTATCCGTTTGATCTTGGACGAGTGTTTATTGAATGGCTAACGGTGCGTAGTACAGGTTACGTAACCGAGAATTGTGTTGGTCAACTATTGTTATGCTGTCTTTGTGTGTGTGTGCATTGTGTAAAGTTATTGTGTATGTGCATAAAATTCAGTTTTTGTGTATGTGCACTGTGTATTCAGTTTCATTTTGTAAGTGCAGTCTATATAATTGTTGTATGTAGCATTAAGTAAATTATTAAGTTATTTATTGTTTTACTTCTTTATAATTAGTTTATTATTTATTTTGTAATTCTTTTAGTTGTAATAATTATTTGCAATTGTAAACTCTAGTGTATTAATTATTTAATTACCTAGATCCTGAAATGGACCTTAGCGATAAGTGTCACAATATACTATCCAATGAAACTTATTTTTCTTCCAGCCCAACAATTCATAATTCACTACCATGTATTAGTGAATTTGTCTTATATAACCACTTAAATGAATCCATATTTTTAATAGGTATGCATTTATATAAAAGACACCTTCAAAACGATTCTGATCCTCTTCATATAACTTCTCGTCAAATAAGCAAATTCAACTGATACGTGTTTCGTTTTATTAAATTTTACAGTCTTAATACATTTAATTAACCAATAACTTGGTTTCCGCTGTAACCAACAAAATCAAACAGCAACACTACTTCCGTCCAACTAACTATTAATAACTGATTTTAATAGATGTTAATTACATGTTAAGACATTTTCACTTTGTTTTTAATGTTACCATTTTCTATACCTATATTATTCACTTTATTTACTTTTAAAAAATAATGTTTCCTTACTAGATAACCAAGTCATTTTTTCAAAGAACCATTCAACACTCAACCAAGTACATCTAATTTCAATAAATCCATAACTTTGTCCTCTACTGGCTTTTTTAATTACTTGGGAGTTGTGTCGACGCGCATACATCTCAGCGTATCAACCAATCGGATTATTATTCCAGAACAATCTGGCCAATAATGATTACCGTTTATATCTATCTCTTTCGACATCCTTTTACAACACACGCCTAAATTCCTTCTGTATCTTTCTATTAGAATAATCTAACCCAAGCTAAATCCTTCCCGAACCATCTATCACTAGGCTATTTAATAGTTATACCATTTTCCATACTAAAGACATCCTTTCTTCTAATTAATTATTTAACATATTTTTACCATTTAAACCTTTTAACCAAGAAACATTATATTAGCATAATTTGTAAAAAACTAAAAAAAATAATTTACGTCTCAATGTACCTACTGTGGTGGAGTCGGGACAGCAAACCCAACACAGGTAACTAACTACCTGTTTTGTGTTTGGCGATTCCACCACAGCACATTGAGACGTAAATTGTTTTTTTAGTTCTACGATTGGTCACCGAAATCACTGCAACTCCCATTGGAAAGGCCTGCACAATTTACAGTAGTGGAGATAGATTAAGATAAAATATTCTCTTTTAAGTGCAATTTTTTTGCAATAAGTTTTTTTTAATGTAATTTCATAAAATTTAAAGGGTAAAAAAGATTGTTGCGCAATATTTCATTGGTGACGTACCATGAGGTTGGAGGTGATTAGTCTCAGGCATTTTGATTGAGAGCGCTGCAATATTCCTATATTTGATTAACTAGCTGCACCCTAGAGAACCAACTCGTAAGCCCGAACTGGTTTGAGTAATACATTGTATAAGACAACTTTATTTTGTAGAGAGTTGAGACTTACTCCCTAAAAGCCAGAACAATTGACGTAACTTCGGCCCAAGTTATTTTCGTTTCGTCCTTACATGACTTCTCCCCGTGAGTCCGATCTAATGTAGACCCAGATATTTAACTTGTCCTTTTTGAGGGATTACTGTACCGTTCAAGGTGACCATTGGACATGTTAGTTTCTTTAATGTATACGTTACGTGTGTTGTTAAATGTTGTCAAGGTGGGTTTTTAACTTCTCAGAGACACATCCATGTCGGAGAAGCGTTCCTCTTTAAAATCGCTATGCCATCTGCAAACTTTACCGCATTACAGACTCATGTTCTATAAGGTCTGCTGTACAAAGCGTACATAAGAATGGGTTCAAAATTCTGATAAAATATAAAGTGTAAACTATAAATTATTAAAAAGCTCTAAAATTAAAGAAGAAATTAATTAATTGGTGATTATTATGAAGTAAAGGTATTAGGTATTTTTATTCTATTATTTGATGTAAATTGTATAAAAATAAGAGCTTATGTATGCATGTATGTACATTGGTAAGAGAAACTCATGTTAGTATTTCACATCAGATAATATTGATTTGTGTTTTACAGTTTCGTATTGTAGCCTCTACATTGTCTACAAATGGACACACGTACAGTGCTCTGGCAGATATATCTGGAAGATTTTGTGAGTTCGTCGAAAAGTACGGTAGCCAAAACTTCTTGTTTGAAGCTTTTCATAAAGAATTCAGATGTCCAGTAAGAAATGTAAGTTAATTTTCATGTTTTTAAATCGTCTGTACCGTTTGTCAAAGTTTATAAAGCTTAAATATGCAAATACAATATATAAACTCTGAAACATCCTATTGGTTCCACGGTAGGACAACCTTGACAGGATAGCTCTTACAGTGAATACAGTATAACTAATATTTTCTTATCAAATGATGACTCAAAATTTTAAAATAACACATGCAAAACTAAGTTTAATAAAAAGATTACTCAAGTAGTTTAAGTATTTTGTATACTATTTATTTTATTATTTATATTTTATTCAGTATACTAATAGTATAATAATAATAATAATAATAATAATAATAATAATTATTATTATTATTATTATTATTATTATTATATAAACTCTGATATAATAATAATAATATAATAATAATAATAATAATTATTATTATTATTATAGTAATAATATAATAATAATAATAATTATTATTATTATTATAATTTTTTTATTTTTTGGGGGCTCCCAAACTCCCCTACACCCCGCCGTCTCCACCCACTACTATGGCTGGTCGCAAGGATGCGAGGTGGTACAGTAGAACAGCAAGAGAATATCGCCTCAGTATACCGCACCATTACAACTTAACGTAGTCATTCTTTCTTCACTAAAAAAACAGTCAGCCGCCGAGCTTAACATACACCACATAGACACAAATAACATAAAATAACATAAAGAACACGCAGTATTTACAGCCTTCCTTCACAGTATCCTGTACAGTTTTTCTTTAATTTTACTATCTCTGTGAAACAGATCTACCTCTCCATTTATTTCATTGGCTGTAGCTATACATCTATTGATTGGAGCTATTTTACTTTTTGTGGCTCCAGAAAACAGCCTAAAACTTCTTAAAGCTGTGCCAGGCACCCTCAGAAAAATCTTCGAGATATTCGGAACTTCAACTCGTGAATGCAGAATGTTGTAAATGTAAAGAACTTCCATCACTCTACGTCGCGTACTCAGACTCTGAAGCCCGTAGAATGAGAGGGCATCCTCATAAAGTATTACAATGGCCGTACTTATCAACGAATAAAATAAATATCGAATAAAAATTTAAAAGGATAAGATCACAAACGAATAATTAAAAACAAAATAAAGGCACTTTATTTAACTAATTAATATGACGAAACGTTACGTTCTTCCTCATCAAAAACTGTTTTTTAAGTTTTCAACTTGTTTGAAAAGAACAAACTTGTGTTCTTCTTTCTCAACGCTCTCTGAAAGTTTTACAATAATGCTTCTCTGGAATCCAAATTAAAAAATCGTAGTGAAAAAATACGATAAAATGTGAAAGTTTATACCGGTAATCAACTGATAAAAAATGTAGGGTTTACGATAATGAAATATAAAAATTAATTTTAAACGATGAAACCAAAATAAAATTTGTTGGAATGGATACAAAACCTATAAACACGAAAACTCGCGCGCGGTCTACAACACCACAAATGAAACTGACGCTATAGTAGCCCTACACACTCACAAATATCTCTCGAGTGGAAATTTTTAGCTGGTCATTTTTTCAACCCACGTTCTATACATTCGTACCTGGAAATAGACTTGAGGGAAAGTTGAAAAGAAGTACAATTATCTAGTTATAGGCCTACTCAAACAATGAAAACTGCGATCGCTGTGCAAGTTCTCATGGAATAACCATAGGTTTTAATTTTAAGTTTGTAAAGTACAATAAATAATAAATTTAATTTTTTTCTCTTTTGAAAACAGAATACGTATGCAGCATATTATCCGATTCCAGTTATTTATGACAAACCTGATACAAGTATTCCAGTTCTTCCATACGGAGAATACAAATTTGAACTATCGTTCAGTAGGAAAAATTCAAACGATAGTAAATCTTTGATCAGGGAGACTTGTTTGGCAGTATTTGCGACTGTGCGCCCAATATATGAAATCCGAGGCGGTAAAAATAGTGATTGGACAATACCGTTTGTACCTGTACTGTAGTACACACGGCGGAAAGACAATAGAATAGGTGTGCCGATGCGCATGTCTTACAATAAATCAGCTGTCCTGTGACGTCACACTCGTAAGATCGTTCCCCACTTCACCATAACTCAAGGTTCACATTAATTGTCTGTTCGTTTTATACAGTCTTGAATTTTTTGTGGTAAATGAAGGCTTGTTCATATTTATGAGTTAGTGTTCTTTAAAATATATTTTTGTGAATATTTTTCACATATTCCAAGTGAAAGAGAAATTGTATTAAATACATTACTGAATAAAACGTAAAATGTCTGTCTGTACAGTACGAGTATTTGGTTGTAGAAACTTAGTGGGTAAGTTTTAGTAAAAGGGCATATAACTTAAAAATTATACTATCTGCTCAGAACATTTCACACTAAATTGCTTTATAATCTGTCTAAATCTAAGACTGCCCTTACAGTACAGTCTGAAAAATTTCAATATTTAAAAAAAGATCCAGTTCAACTGAAACCCTTCCTGGGAAAAACCTCCTCGACACAGAAATGTCATTATACAATATAGTTTAGAAGAAGAGAATTATTTTAAAATATTAGGCTTCGATTCGCGCGAGCAAAGATTTTTCTGTAGGAAAAGTTCTTGACTCCAAACGAAACAATATAAAAACAAAATTACAACAAATGAAAGAACGAGTTCACAATTTCAAAGCAAAAGAATAAAACTAAGAGAAAATGTGAACGTTGTTATGAAGTAAATTGATGGAATTATAGCAGAGAAAACAACGTTGTGTGAACAATTAACATTGTTTTAGTTTAAGAAAAATGCCGAAGGTTCTATTTTTGAGGTGTAGGGCTAAGCTATCGGTTTTTGAATGGCAGGCTACACATTTTGGTGGTTATTCTTTTCTAACTTAACTTTTTAAAATATTCCAAAGGCGAAGAATAACAAAACGAAAGATCATTATACTGCAAGATTTTTATGGATATTAAATTCCCTACTTCATTAGTAATATACGAAATGGTATCTAACAAAATGTATTCAGTCACCGGCCGACTCTACTGCAGGTGACAAGAAGTGACGATAGTATCCCATCTGCTGTGTGTGACGTAATGCGACGAGCGTACTGAATTGAGCAGCGGAACGGGCACACCTGTCTTGTCTTTACACCATGTTAGTAATGGTGCTATTAAAATACTAAACCACTGTTTATACAATTGAATAAATAAATCATTTTTGACAAGTGAAATAAAATATTGTTATACAATTGAATAAATAAATCATTTTTGACAAGTAAAATAAAATATTGTAAACTTTTATAAGCCAAGGTACCTCTGCACTTAAATTAAGACCCTATTCTGCTATTACCCATTGTAGTGACAGAGCTTTACTGTTTACTGATGATACTTCAGTGTTCAACGAACGTTTACTGGTAGATTCTTTTGATGTACAGTAGAGAGAATACTAGCTGTGCGCGTGATCTTGTAGTGGCTATAGTTGACGGGACAGGGGGAGGTTATTGCGTTGTGAAAACATAATGTCTTTTTGAAAACATATTTTGCTTAATGTTGATAAAATTGTGTCAGCAAACGTTCGTCGTTCGTTATTTTTTAACTACATTAATGATTCTGAAGCGTAAAATAGGTGTTAGTTCACATTATATTGGGAGAGTCAATGTTTTACAGTCGAGTAGTACAGCAGATGCTGCTGCGCGCTCAGCTACATGTCTAACTGCTCTAAATACAGTAAAATCTCAGAAACTCGACAACTGCTGCAGCAACAATGTGTAGAAATAAAACTACTGTTGAAACCCGAGTAGTGGTCAAGTTCTGCTAATATGTTTATTAGCTCAAAGGTAACCTGCCATTATTGAGCAGATCCTACGACCCTAGCCTATAACTTGTCAGTGTCAAGTGTGTTGTTTGACCTTGGAATTTTACTTCCTAGTAATTTAAATGAAAATTGTTTTTTTGCATTTAATGACTCCATGTTGTCAAACTCCAGTTCTTCGCTCATACATCCAGTCATCAGACCTGTTATTGTGTAGTTGGCGTTTTGTGCGTTAGTGAATTGTTTAGTGGTTAGTTTTTAGATATATTGTACTAACTACAGTATGTAATTACTGTACAATAGTGAGTGCAGTTAATTAGGTAGGTAAGTACAATAAGTACTGTTTTCTCACTCTGCAATTCTTTCGCTCACTTGAGTGCATTTTAACAATGCCCGGATGCCTCAATATGAGCTATACTAAACTGTATTTAATTTATGTTAATGTTAAAAGTTATACTTTGTGTGTCTTCTATTCCTTTAAATCTCTTTCTGTATCTCTGCTATTGTACATAATTCTAGACAGGTGCATGAGAATCGCATAGTTTCTTATGCTTATTCGTAGTTGATCTCAGCTAATGAACATAATTCTAGACAGGTGTATGAGAAGGAAAATCATGTTACAAGGTCTGTGAGTCATAGTTCCTTATGCTTATTCGTAGTTGATCTCTGCTAATGTATATAATTCTAGACTGGTGCATGAGAAGGAAAATCGTGAATCAAGGTCTGTGAGTCATAGGTCCTATGCTTATTTGTAGTGATTTCTGCTAAAATGTACATAATTCTAGACAGGTTCATGAGAAGTAAAATCATAAATCAAGGTCTGTGAATCGTAGTTTCTTATGCTATTTGTAGCTGATGAAAGATGATCCTGTTAACATTTATTACTAATACATTATATTATCCAATTTACTATTGTTAAGTCATACGACAACACTCAATAGTCAAAACAAATTAGAGAATTTATATTCAGTTGTACAGCAGAAATATAAATTTGACACATCTTTCT
Organism: Catonia carolina; assembly: GCA_035578175.1. Lineage (NCBI taxonomy): Eukaryota > Metazoa > Arthropoda > Insecta > Hemiptera > Achilidae > Catonia > Catonia carolina. Next base: position 14,997,722 of record JAQMRL010000012.1, on the reverse strand, counting down.
TTTTGTCATCATAGCCTTCTTTATGCCGAACTATCTCCTCCATTGCTCTCTTGACCCCACATAATTTTCTCGATTTATCTGTAACTGAACTCATCCACTCCACTCTTAGTCTGCCCCTTGGTTTTCTTCCTTCCTCCTCCAAGTATACACACATATTGTTAGACAGTCTATCCTCTTCGATCATACTGACTTGTCCAAACCATCGTAGCTTTTTCTGCCCCTCTTCTCGTCATGTCTGCTCATCTATAATTATTTCATTTCTGCTGCTAAAGTCAGTATTGGCACAAAATATGCATTATAATTTATGTGTTCTTATAATACAGAACATCTTCATCCTGAACTTGGCTTCTTGCACTTTGGAAGAAACTTCTTGCTTTTTGCACCCTTATACTTCTTTTCTGCCCATGACGGACTGGTGGAGTGTCAAATTATTTACACTCAATCTGTTCGTTGCAGGGCTAAAATAAATAGTTCTGTTTCTTATCACATGGTCAGCCAATTAAATGACTGAATCATTTAAGAACAGAAGAGGTAGAGGTGCAAAAGACACTAATCAGAGTTATCTCCTCTGAAAGTAATGAATTTCATTATACAGCCAGACCCTGTGGTGAATGAAGTGAAGGTGTCGTTTGCAGAGTGGAAAATATGTGTTTTTCAGAGGGTCCGGCATGCTGATAAGCGTACTTTTCCACTCAGTGAGGAAGGCAACGGTAAACCACCTCACTCCTCGTTTTACTTAGTAAAACCTCTACAGGTTCAAACCAGCCTTTTGGCTGATGACCTAAACAACACAACAACAAGTACAATAACGCCAACATAGATTTTCTGTAATATTTTGCAATGTATTCGAGAGATTTAGTTCACTACGTTTACAGGTGTATACCTGGGAATGGGAGTAACAGCCGGTATGAGTCCCCAGCTGCCGATTATTCACTGTGTTTGACATAGAAGTTCGTGTTCGTCGTCTGATGTAAGATTATCCTGGTAAGTTTTGGTATTTTAAACGTCAAAATTTTCATTTGAGGGTTTGTGATTTATACCATTTCAAAGGTTATTTTGCGAGTATTTTCTCGTATTTTCTTTAAAGCTACTCTACCAATGTAATATTGAAATGTTAATTACATTTGTTGACACAATATTAATGGGGTAATAGATCCCAAGATGTCATTAATTTATAGATTTGTTAATTAATTGATGGCCAGTCAACGACTTCTTCAGAATTATAGTGATAATTTACGTGCAATCTGTGGGTGATTGATGGTATGGAAATGTATCCGAGGCCTCCAAAATTGGGAATTATTACTGAAATTTAAAATCCATTAAAACATTAACTTGAATGTATTAAAACTAAAATGTCATGTTAATTGACAAGGAAGAAAGGTTCATGAAACATGAGACTGAAACTAAGTCAAACAAAATTAGACCGATAATAATTATTGTATAAGTTGTACAATAGGCTGTAATATTTTCATTTTTGTAATAAGTTGATAAAAAATGAAAATATTACAGGCTATAAAATAAGCCGAAAGGGTTGAAATATTACATGCAAACAAGCAGGTCAGTCATTACGCCTTTTTCTGGTACGATAAATTAATCATTAAAAGTTTTCTTAAAAGTTTCAACTCTTCACTTTTCATTTCGATGTTATCAGGTCGTACACTTAGTTAACTTTGAAACACTTTCAACTAAAATAGCCCATATATCATACACCGTACTACCCAACAGAACGTGAGTTGCACTGATAAATATTTCAGCAGCACTGGCACATAAAGTTGCCGGTTAACATTTATGCTTTTGAAAAGAGGTTTTCTCGGTTTGAAGGGCAATCGTTAGAAACAGAAAATTTTTGTTTTATTTAATAAAAATCACGGTGCAAATTCAGAAATCATTGGTGCAACACAAATAAGTTTGCAAAATACATTTGTCGAATTGTCCCCAGGCAAAAGTAACTGTCACATGATCACATCAATAATAATAATAATAGTAATAATAATAATAATAATATTTATTTTTATTTTTATTCCACTTTATACGAATACAAAATTATATCTTATATACTAGGAATAAATAACCACCAACTCAAGTAAACGGTGGTTATATATATAAAAAAATACATAAAAACAAGTTTACAAATGAATATTACAAATCAAATGAATTATAAACGAATTACAAATCAAATGTCGTCATCCACTACAGACAATTCAAATTGTAACGGCAGCTACAGCGCATGTTAACTATATTTTTTAAACAACAATATTAACCAAGCCGTCAGTTTTCAGAGCAGATATTCACCTGTACATGACTAACACTAAAATCAGTTATTATTATTATATTATTTACCAAGATCAGTAAATTCCTACAAGCACTGAATAGCAAGCACTGCAAGTCAGCAACGGTAAAACACCAATGCTAACCAACAATTCTTACAAGTGAATCAACATCAGTTATGTCATTGAGCCAATCTTTAACCTTTCTTGAAAATATTAACATGTTTAAGCTATTTTAAATTTCAATAGGCAACAGATTAAAACACTTCGGACCTAAAAAAACAAAAGTTTTAGCAAAAATGGATTTATTAACTTTCGGTCTTACAAAAAGTTGTTGGCTTGAACCTCTAGTTCTGTGATATAAGTTTGCAGTACCTCTGTTGCCACTTTTTTTATAAAATAGTTTTAAAACTTTAAAAATAAATAAGTTTTTAATGGGTAAGATACGTAATTTTTTAAAATCATCAACAGCACTGTCTCTCTGACGTTTAAATAATAATATTTTAATGAAATATTTTTGAGTTACAAACAATTTATTTATTAGTTCATCATGAGTACCCCCCCCCTCAAATTCAATAGCGTACTGAAGACGAGATTGAACTAAAGAAAAGTATAAAGATCTCATTAGATTTAAGCCACAAAGGTTTCTTAAGAAATAAAATGCCCGAATTGATTTACTGATATCAGACTGTAGCTGATTTACATGATTTCTAAAGGAGACCCTATCATCAAGAATCACTCCTAAATATTTTATTTCTTTTACCTGTTGAATTAATTCGCAGCTGCATCCAACAGGATCGGAACAAACGTGATATTTAATATCACGATCGAAATTGACACCGACTAAGTCAAAACTAATTATTTTTGTTTTTGATGCATTTACTACCATTGCATTTCTCTCACACCATTTTCTTAGCAATACTAAATCATGTGATATAAAATCATAAATTTGCGACCATTCATCGCTTGCGTAGATAAATGCAACATCATCAGCAAAAGCTGTAGTTCTACCATAGAAGGGTTCAAATAATAAATCGTTAATAAATAACGAGAAAAGATCTGCTGAAATGACAGATCCCTGAGGGACGCCAACCCCTGCCACCCTCTCGTCACTTAAACAATTTTTCACACGGACTTGTTGCTTCCGGTTTTCAAGGAAAGTTCTGAACCAATTCAGAGCTGGGCCTCCTGCAGCTTCTAGTTTGAAAAGTAGTAGATTGTGATTCACCAAATCAAACGCTTTTTTGAAATCAACAAATAGCCCTGACACTTTTTTACTACAATTTTAGTTTTCAAATACATCGCGTAAGACGACTTCAATCGCATCTTCAGTACTTTTTCCTTTTTTGAAGCCAAACTGGTTGGGGGAAAAAAAGTCGGTAACATTTAAAAAGTTTAATAGTCTGGTCCTCATAACCTTCTCAAATATTTTGGAAAATATTGAAAGTAATGAAACTGGCCTATATTGCTCGACCACATTAGGGTTCCCCTTTTTAAAAATTGGCACAATAACAGATTTTTTTAACAACTCAGGAAATTTAACAAAACTAATATTAATCAGTTGCCCAAGTGGACAAGAAATTAGGTGAATAATCTGCTTTATGAAAGAGACATTAAAACCATCAAAACTAGATGTTTTTTTATTTTGCATACCTAAAACTACACTTTCCACTTCACATGTGTGAACAAAACTGAAAAATAAGGAACTAGGCTGTGACTTTAAATAAAGTGAATCACTCAAATTTCTAGAAATTTTGCTCACACATTAACACTATTCAAAAAGAAATTATTAAAAGTGTTAGACTATCTCCCTTTCGTTATTTATTTCTCGACCATCAACTACTAATTTTTCAATTAATTTATTTTTCCTTCCCAGCAATGAATTAATCACTCGCCAATTATCAGCCGGTCTATTTCCACATTGCTGGAATTTATATGCATAGTATTGAATTTTTCTTAATTCTATATCTGAAGCTAGCTTATTTTTAAAGTTTACATAGTTATTTCTAAAGCAAATGTCATAAGGCCTACATTTTAATTGATTGTACAACTTGTTTCTTATCCTAATTCGTTTTAATAAGTTATCATTCATCCAAGGGCTAATTTGTTTTGCTTTAAATAATTTATTACTTATTTTAATTTCAGAAGAATTTTCTAAGAAACAACTTGATAGTAAAGAATGAAATTGATTAAAGCTGAAATCCACATCATTTTCGTTAAAAATTCCGTTCCAGTTTATTAATTAAAACTAAAAAAATCAAAAACTAAATTATTAGTTTATTAAAATTAATACTTTCTATCTGAAACCTACAACTTCAAGTATGTTTTTCAGTAGTTTTTTGTTTAACATCCGACTGTTTTGCAATTACTGCTAATGCAGACAGTGAGAAGAATGATAGATGAAAATGACCGATGAAAAAATAACAGATCTGACCGGGAATCGAACCCGGGACCCCGGCGTAGATGCCAGTTGCGCTAATCACTACGCCAACGGGCCGGCCGTTTTTCGGTAATGTGTAGATTAGCAGTAAAATTATTGAGTTTTTTTAATTTGCACATTAAAATCGTTAAATTTTTTTTTAAGATTGTGGCTTCACTATGAAATTGCCTTACAGCTCAATCATATCCATTATTGTGTTTTAGTTAAATTTTATCTGAAGTGACTTTGATATTTAATGTTTAAGCGACAAACAAAATAAAATGTATTCTAAAGCAAGACATTTCACAAGCTCCTCCCTGAAACTCATCTCTTAAATTTAGACAATGCTTCCCTGCTAATTGCGGAACAGGTCTGATTTTAATCAGTTCAGATTACAGCAAGGGTAGGCTTACTGCAAATACATAAATTAAAACCTTATCAAGTGTCTTACGTAATACTATCTTTGAACATGGCCAAATAATTCAACTTATTTATGTTTATACACAATATCACTTTTGTAGGCTGAACTAAAATTATCACAAAATCAAAACAGTTAAAAATTGTCTTTGCGTAAGTTTTTGTAATCAGCTGATATCAGGCCTTAATTGATATTAAACTAACGCTGAACAATTGCAGTTGTTGTAGTCTTTCACAGATTGAACATCTCACACATGGATATACTCCTGTGAAAATATATATCTGCTTACATGTATTGATTGACCTATTAGACCTACATTCTTTTAAAGAACGATTCTACATATTTCATGGTCATCTCATGTTCACGATGTGCCTGCTTTACCCTTTCATTGTTTTTTAAGGTTATCTCTCTGTATTTTTCATTTCTTCTTTCATTTAACTCTTGATAATTAACGCTTTCAAAATTTTCCAGCAAATTGTTCTTGATCAGATGTTGTTTACAAAGTATCAACTGATAACTGCCCTCGTTGTCTTTGCGGGCAGTTCTGCCCTTTATTTGAGTTTCTTCTTTCATATCGAGAGATAAAAATGTCTGTATGACGTGTACTCCTCCGTTCTTCTCCACCGTGAGACTGGATTTGAAGTCAACACCCCGGCCCATACCTCTTGATGCCAAAGTTACGGTTTTTGTAATGCCCGCTTCATCTATATACTTCTTTTTCAACCAGTATTCGGTGTCTTCTGTCAGAACAAACAAGCGATCATATTCACGGAAGAATCGTTCCTTGAATTCGTTTATTTCGGCACTCGTATGAAAGAATATCAGCACTGACCGTCCCTTGTTAATCTTACGATTCGTTTGAGTATGGATTTTACGGAGCCACGTTTCTTTTGTATCAAGACACGAAAACTCATTGTTCAAATCGAATGTTATTTTAGAGAGACCAAAAAACGACGGCATGCTGGAAATTTTTTTGATACTGTAAGATTCACTCAGCACTTTCCTCTCATCTGCATTTAAGCTTGTTAATGTACCACTAACTCCCAAAATCCGAAAATATTTCTCTGGCAATCTTGCATATGACACTTTTCCACAAAATATTATGAAATAACCATAATTTACATAAGATTTGTGGTCAAAATTCTTTGTCTTCAGTCTAAAATAATTAAAAGTATTATAATAATCATAGCAAGCATTCGTAGAATAGACTTCATCATCCTTTCTACATGCTATGATTCCATCTTTTTTAATTTTAAATTTATTAATGAACGAATCCGATTCACTTCCATTTGTAACTGACATTGCACAGTCAATCATCCTGTCAATATGCTCATCATAGAGAGACTGGTTTGTGTATTCCTTTTCATAAATATTAACACCTTCTCTTTTTAAAAGTTTGTATTTTTCTGGTTTTAACAGAAACTTGTTGAATTCCTCAAAATCTTCATTTCGTTGCTCGACCTCACTTTTAATGAAACCCTTTATCATATGAGAAATTGTGTTTTTATCAGAAACATTTCCTTTAGTTACCTCCCAAAGTTTCTCTTGGATACTGGCCAGAGCTGGCAATTTTACTCGGCCAACAGAATTATATGTATTGCCATAAAACTTCTCAGAAAAGAATACATCGGCTTCGTCGATCAATAATATAGTATTATTGACATCACCAAAATTTATATTTCTGTTCTCTTCTTTGCTGTGTTTGAGAATGCGATCACTAAGTAACCCTTCCATGTGTTGTTTCTTACCATTCACTTCTGGCGAAAGCACTTCTTTGGCCATCTCCTCAAAAGTGCCATAAATTATTTTGTCAGAAATTTGAAACCTCTGAAAGAACTCTTTAAAATCTTGTTCATTTCGACTGGCTAAGTATTTATTGTAACAGACAAGGTGCACTTTGTGTCCCATCAGAGCCAACAGGGATGACACTAGTCCCAAAATTACAGATTTGCCTTGTCCTGTTAACACCTGTGCTAAATGGTTTACCACAGAACCCTTGTCCACACTCAACAGCCTCAGAATGCACAGAATCTGAATGCAATGCGGCTTTAAACTCTTCCCAGTGCTTGCCATGACTGTTGATTGTTGTATAGACCAGACGGCAGCCAGGCCTGCAAGAAGTTCTGGAAGTGTTTTCTTACTCAATTTGTCCCCGTATTCACCGATTGACATTGGTTCCGCTAATTTTTGTACGTTTTCAACGATGAACTTGATTTTATCATCTTGGCTTCTGTTGATAGTTTCCTCTACGTAGAAATTAAACCTTCTCTGATAAACGTCATAACACCTACCCAGTATTTCTGTGTTCGGTGAATCATTCATCTGCTCGTACAGTTTTAGAGCTTTAATTACATCAATGTCATTTTGCTTTTTCAAATATGAAAATGATTCTCCTACGATATGTATACTATTTTTGAAAATATCGAATGAGTTGGTGTTTTCCAGAGCGGATATGAATGGCTGTGTTCTGTCCTTTTTAAATTCATCAAACGATACATAATCGGGTTGTTCTTGTAGATAATGAAAAGACTTCCTCATGGCCGAAAACAATTCAGTCATTGCTTTTAACTTAATGTCGTCACTATCGTTAAGCCACTTCTCATGACAAAGTGAGTCATTTACAACAGCCAACAAATCCACAATCACTTCGATCAAGTAGTGGCGAGGGAGATCATCAGTTCCTTTTTTTTGGATAAATCCTTTTGGATCTAGAACTTTGTATGATCGTTTGCTTTCATTGACCACTTGTGCTTCTGTTAAACAATGAGCGTTCCCCTCACATTTAATGAACCAGTTGAAATCTATTCCATCTAGATCCTGCAGAAAAACATTGAATGATCTGAAACAGTGAATTAACATCTCTGGTTTAGCATTTGTGCTCAGCATTTTATCAACAATGCTGATCAGCTCTCTAGATATCCCCTGCATATTTGATTTGAAAGGTTCATGAGGGAATTTCATGGGAAATATTTTTATTACACATTCATTGTGCTTCCAATACTCGTTGTACACGTCCACTAAAACCCTTAAGTCATTCCATTGTTTCTCTGAGATGGCCTTCTTAAAATTATTCAATTGTTTTCTTAAAATTTCTCGATCAATTTCTGAGGCCGTTTCTTTTGAAATAAAAGGTGTCATCAATGTGATGAATCTTACGGTATTGTGAGTAAATGTTCGAAAAGATTCGTAGTGATTTACTTTTGTTGTAATCACAAAATCTGTAAAACTTTCTAGGACAGGCTCAAATGACTGAACTTGTTCTTCAAACAGGAGACCAGAGAGCGCGTCATCAAGAATATAAAGCCATATCCAACGGTCGTCTTCCCTTTCACCATCATCAGATCTGGTCTCTGTGTTCCGTGATGCTTTATCGACAAACCTTTGTAAGACTTTTAATTTATATGTGAATTTCCACTTCTTCTTTTTGGAAGGAGAGCCAGGTTTAAAAAACTCCATCAGTTGAAAAAGAAAGTAATACTGCCGTTCCAGGACTTCATTCAGAGGTGAAGGAGAATACCAGTTTATTTTAGCCGCCGAAATACAGTTTATTTTATTTAGGCGGAGAACATTGAATGTTCTCCGCCTCTTGATAAGCCAATCAATGGCAGAAATATTTGCTTTGGTGATGATCTCTTGGATCACTTCCATAAAACTCTTGCAAAGATATAAGTAAACAGGGTGTGTCAAAGGCACATACTTTCTCAGCGTGGTTGTTTCTGCAGCATTAAAAGTTTCCGTTAATTCACCGTACGTTATATCTTTAACCTCGTCAAACAATGCATCCCACGAATCTTTTACGAGATTAAGGAATGGTTGCTCGCTCATCATCTCAAGGAGTTCTGAAAAAAGCTTCATATCATTCCTGCAGAAAAGAAGCACCAACTTGTCATCCGCATATCTGGCTGATTCACTGCCCAAATCCAGATGATCTTTCAATCCTTTTGATGGCATCAGAAGATACTCATCATACAAACCTTTTCTGTGACTGTTCAACCCATTTTTATGTATTTTTTTTAGTTCTTCACACAAATCATCGGTCCGTTTTAATTCAGGTATAACACATGATCTTGCATTTAGATATCTTTCGTTTTTGAGCAAACGTTTACAGACAACTTTAAGCTCATTTGAAATGCAATTATCGATTATGGCCTTCAATATAGATTCATTTGATGGATGTTTTTGCTTATCCAAAATTAGGGAAAGCTGATAAAGATCTTCAGCGTAATCTAAATTGCCCAAAGTTTTACCACTTCTATCTATAAAATGCTGCTTTAATTCTTCAATAGCATTGGTTCTATCATCCAACAATTTATCTTTTATGATTTCAGTGAACACAATTCTTTCAAAAATTTGTAGTTTGATATCCTCAAAAGCTCGATCAAAATCTAACTGTTCAAGTTCATCGAATCGAACAGGAGCGGTCAAATGATATTCATCAAAAGTGAGCAAAAATTCTTGATTTTGTTTGCTGCCGTAGACCATTTCGTTATGGTTAGGAAGTATTAACTGGAATGAAGTCAACTCTTTCAACTTACAGTTGTCCCATTTTCCTTCCACATATTCTCCATAATAACCAAAAGTCCTTCTTGTAGCAATGCCTACTGATGGCATGCTTCAATTCTTTATCAGTGCAAAAAATTGAAGATGATGGAATTGTCATCTGCCTTATCATGTAATTTGAAAAACACTGAAACCACAAAAACACACCAACAGTATTATTCATTATCCCACCAGGCTACATTTGTGTGCGCGTTTTATTTATTATAAATGAAAAAAATACAAAACCAGTTCACTAAAAATTGTGAACTAGCGTTTCCTGAAACAACCTGCTAAAGGTTTTACGACTTCCCATAGTAGGGCCAAAACTAACAGTAAAACAGAATACTTTAATATTCTCAAAGGATATTAAAACTAACAGTAAAACAGAATAATCTAATATTCTCGAAAGACTTCGGGGAGATAATCCAACCAAATACTAGCGAAAAGGAAGCGAACAACAACAGACGAGGAAAGATAGGCGGTGCAGTTCGAGGAACTCCACTTGTATAAGAAGAAACCTCTCACAAGACAAGACAAGATTAAACATTATAAAACTGTGATAAAGCTTGTTCGTCTGTACTCGAGTGAGTGCCTTAGAATGACTGGGTAGGTTAGTCTTAGAGAAGCAGAGAAAATTCTGAGAAAGATTCTTCGCAAGATAATGTGTCCGAAAATAGTGGACGGACAATACAGGTTACGAGATCGAGAAGAACTGCACAAAGAAAATGAACTATTAATGGTAACGATTAAAAAACAAAAACTTAAATTTTACGTAGTACACCTGTTTAGAATTAATGACGACCGGTTCACAAAAGAAATTTTTTAAGACACTAAACAATAGACCTAAGGTGTAGGATAATGGTTATAGAAGTCAGAAAGGATATTGAGAAAACAGGAATAAACCGAGAAAAGTTAATGAACTGAACCAAATGTTTTTTACTGATTGGCTCTGTGTGTGTGTGTGCGCGCGTGTGTATGTGTGTGTGAACAGAATATCTCAAGAACGGAACATCGTACGAACTTGGAACTTGAAACTTAAGTTAGATACCACTATAGGACCCGACACGAACATTTTCATCAAAATTGGTCAACCGGAAGTAGTATAGTTTATTCGTGTAATTTTTCACTTTTTTACGATTTTATCATAAATGGCTCCGATTTTTTTAAAAATCGCCTCATTTACTATATTTTTTATGCTCTACTAGATATTTTAGCCACCATGCCTGCTGAAATTCTTGGGGAGGCTGTTTTCATGTAAAAAATTGTTTTTTTTAAGATTGCGGTTTTAATGTACATTTTAGCTCAAAAATGGGTATAATAGAAGTTGTAAACAATTTAAAATTCTACAACTTTTAATTATTTTTTTTTAATAACGCTTAGTTTACCGGTAATTAGCGATTTTCTATTTTTTCTCACGAAACTGTGTAGAAAATCGAAATCAATTTTTTTAAGATTTCAGCCTTAGCCTTTATGCATTTTACGACAAAAATGTACATAATCAAATTTATAGGAAATAAAAGATCTACAACTTTTATTTTGAGCATTTTTCTCTTCAGAGCCTAGTTTAGCGTGAAAGAGTGGTTTTCCATATTTTTAAGCCAAACTGAGGTTGATTTTCATTTTACTTCTTCCACTCATTATTAAAATAAGATTATGTTTTTTGAGGTTAATTTTTTGTGTATTTCTAATGTTGTATTACTAATGTTAGGATATATCATTGATTATTTGCATTGGCAAGAGAAAGTTGTGTGTTTCACACCAAATTTTTACTAATGATTAAACGTAGTTTATAAATATGGTTTTTATATACATCGTCAAGAGATTGAAAAGATAGATTTACACTATAAAGTGTATGGAACATCGTATAGTTGAAGGCATAAATTTTTAATTTTCCATTTTAGGATTGTCGAAAATGAAAAAATTAAAAATTATCCTCCTCAGTTTGTTGTACGTTATTAATCTTTGAGGTACATTAATCTTTCTAATAGTACAAAAATAACGTTTCTAGGACAACTACATAAATATTTTTTAATTGTTGAAAATTATGCTGATTTTTTTTATTTAAGCGATTTAACGAACACACAGTAGAAAAAATGTTCGGTGGTATTATGAACCGGCTGTCACCTCCTACCTTACACACTCAACATGAAAACGTTTTCTGCAGAAAATCTGCCAGAAATTTATGCATAATGCCGTTAAAGAGTCTGCAGCTTTTAACAGTGGTAACAGAGACTTGACTGTCGCTGTAGATGGTACCCGGCAGAAACGTGGACATAAGTTGTTGATTGGGGTAGTGTCAGTCACATCAGTTGGCACTAGTAAGGTTTTGGGTATTTCTATACTTTCCAAGTATTGTACGTGTACCGATCGAACAAAAAATGAACAAGAGCAAAACTGTAGTGCTAATTTATTGGGTACTAGCGAGGAATGGAGATTATTTGAACAATCCGTTCCAGAATATAATGTAACGTATGTGAAATACTGAGGGATGGGGATTTCAAAGAAATGTCTTCAGAAACGGGCACTTTTTTGTTCTAATGTCAATATCACGTTTTAAAAAAATTGATAAAAATTTCCAATTTTCACCGTTCAACGCAGAATTAACAGGCATTAATGTGACATAAATACGTTACAACCGATGCCATATGTTTTAAACAATTGAGCCTCAAACTCAGGTTCCTATTATTTTTGACCCAGACAAGATTTTTGTTCCTCTCAAGATTTTCGTGTAAAGTCATTAATAAGAACAGTAAAATAATTTTTCGTTGTTTTACTTTATCTTTCCCTACATGAAAATATAAGGAAGAAGAGTTTTTTGGCTACTAACGGAGGAAGGAGGTTATTTGAAAAATCCGTTCTAGAACATAATGTAAGGTATGCAAAATGCTTAAGTGTGTTAGGTAAAGCAATAAAAAACTAGAATTATCATGTTTCTGGATCTTAATTATTGAAGTAAAATAATCGTTGTATTCAAATTTCAATATACTCAAACGTTTTTCATAAAAATGCATTATTTTGGCTTCGAGTTCATGTAAACTTTTGGTACTTTGATGCTCCCTACAATAATTAATATAAACAATTTAATTTTTAATAATTTAAAAATGAATTTTATACAACTTCTAATTAAATGACCCTAAGATATCTTATCAGTTAAGAGAAAAACTATTTTAAAATATTTAAAAAAATGTTTCCTATTTAGTATTTTAATTATTAATGTTTTTCTTTTTTTAGTAATAGTAGAAAATTCACTTTTTTAACAAACTATTAAGTTTAATTATACAAAATAATATAATTTTTTTTTATTTTAATTTATTTTAGTAATAAAAACCTTACAAAAGAATTTCTTTGGAGTTTGTTTTTTTACTTTCTCTTGCCTATATGAATATATAGGAAGGAAAGTAGGAAAGTATTGTTTTCATGGCGATTTTTTGAAATCGAGTTTTCACCGGATCTACAGGTTTCAGGCCCCCTGAACCCAAAAAAACATGTTTTAGCGATTGGTCTGTGTGTGTGTGTGGGGGGGGGGGCATGCCCCAGACCACACAAAGCGTGCCCATAGAACTGCAGTTTAGCTACCCAGTCCTCACCTGCTTTGAGGTAACGGGCGCTGGCTGTAGCACTTCCGTGTGCTATTCGTAGTACACGGTTGTGCGCAGAACATCCATGTGTGGTAGAGCCACGTGCAAAGCATTAGCTGCGTAACGATCTCGACGGTGACTCGTCCAACGTTTACACGAGTACTGAGGGAAGTGGGGCGCTCTGCGGACGTGACCGCACCCACTCATTTGGGTTGGCCTCTCATGGGTTGTGGGTTCCTAGGTAGCGCTTCGGAGCCACTAGGCTGCTTAAATTCCTTCGGAATGGGCGCAGCTGGCAGAGAGGTGTACGGGCAACTGTATAGATAAATACGCATGTCTGTGTGTGTGTGTGAACAGAATACCTCAAAAACGAAACATCGTACGAACTTGAAACTTGAAACTTAAGTTAGATACTACTACCGGACCCGACACGAACATTTTCATCAAAATCAGTCAACCGGAAGTAGTAGTTTATTCGTGTCATTTTGTAATTTTTTGAGATTTTCTCAAAAACGTCTCCCACGATATTTTTAAAATCGCCTCATTTACTACAATTTTTATGCTCTACAAGATTTTGTAGCCCTTTTTATGATTTTTTTATGAATAAAATATACAGGGAAGAAAAGTATCGTTCTCATGTCGATTTTTCCAAATCGACTTTTCACCGCAAATACGCAATTTCAAATTTTTACGCGTTTTTTAACTGTTTTGTCACGCTTGCGGACCGAACACGAACATTTTCTTCAAAATCGATCTACCGAAAGTAGTAATTTATTCGTGCACGTTTTCACTTTTCTGTGATTTTCTCTAAAACAACTCCTACCATTTAAAAAAAGAGTAGCTTCATTTATAAAATTTGAATGCTCAACAAGATAAGATAACCGCCATGTCTGTTGAAATTCTCAGGGGGTTATTATTATAAAAAATATTTGTTTTTCAGATTGCGGCTTTTAATTTGTAGTACTGTAAATTAAAAACCGTACAATTTTTATTTCAGACTTTTTTCTACAACGCCTAGTCAATTAGTGATTTTCTATATACAGTATTATATATATTTTGCTCATCAAAATCACTAAAAAATGGGATTTTTTTAAATATGGCGGCCTTATTATGAATTTTACATAAATAGTGTAAAATAATTAAAGCTATAGGAAAATTTTAAAAATCTACAATTTATTATTATTTCAAGTATTTATTTATATGCAGAGGTTAGTTTAGCGTTAATTTGTAATTTTACATATTTTTAAGTTTTACAGACGTTGATTTTTATTTTGCGTCATATGAGATGATATGATTTTGCGTCTTAAAATGAGATTATGATTTTCATTTATGTTTTTTAATTTTATAGTAAATGAGGCATTTTTAAAGAAAATCGTAGAAGCCGTTTTTAAAAAAATTTCGAATAAACGAAAAATTGCACAAAGTGCTGCTACTCTCGGTTGATCGATTTTTATGTAAATGTTCGTGTCGGGCCCCCTTATGATTACTGATGTTCTATTTCAACGTTGAATGATATTCCGTTCTTGAGATATTTTTTGTTTTCACACCCACAGAACAATCAATGAAAATATTTTTTTTTGGGTTCAGGTGGCCTGAAAACATGTATTTCCGGTGAAAAGTCGATTTTGAAAAATCGACAATGCTTTCCTTCTTTTTATAGCCTATTCTTACAAAGCAAGAAAAATCAATAATAAATGTTTACTTTCTCTGACCCTATATAAATACATATAAAAGAAATCTAGTTTTCACTGGAAATACACGTTTTCAGGCCACCTGAACCCAAAAAATCTTTTTTTAACGGTTGGTGTGTGTGTACGTGAACAAAACATCTCAAGAACGTAACATCGTACAATGTTGAAACTTGGCTTAACTGAATTAGGCCTACTACAATGGTACCCGACACAAACATTTTCCTCAAAATCGGTCAACCAAAGTCGCAGTTTATTCGTGTAATTTTTCACTTTCTTGTGATTTTCTCTGAAACCACTACGAATTTTTGAAAAATCGCCTAGTGTACTTAATTTTTTATGCTGTACAAGTTAAGCGCCATGTCTGCGGTCTGTGTTCTTTGGGAGGCTGTGCTCTCGTAAAAAATGTTTTTTTTAAGATTGCGTTCTTAATGTGCATTCTAGGACAAAAGTGTATAGAATAAAAGTTTTAGAACATTTTATAAAACTTACAACTTTTATTTCAAACATTGTTTTCTATAACGCTTAGTTTACTTTTACTTCTATGCGTTAATTAGCGATTTTCTGCTCGTCAAAATAAGTAAAAAACGGGAGTTTGAATAGTAAATTTTATTATGCATTTTACTTCAAAACTGCATTAATCAACGCTATAGTATATAAAAAAACCTACAACTTTTATTTCTAGCACTTTTTCTGCAGAGCCTAGTTTAGTGGCTATGAGTGATTTTTCATACGAGTATTTTTAAGTTGAACAGAAAGAGATTTTAATTTTGCGTCATTCACTAATGATTATAATTAGGTTGTTGTTGTTTAAGTCATCAGCCGAAAGGCTGGTTTGAACCTCTAGAGACTTTACTAAGTACAACGAGGAGTGAGGAGTTTTAACTTGCCTTCCTCACTGAGTGGAAAAGGATGCTTATCAGCATGCCAGGTCCTCTGAAAAGCATCTACTTTCCAATCTTCAAATGACACCTTCATTTCATTCACCACAGGGTCTGGCTGCATAATGAAATTCATTACTGTCAGAGGAGATAACTCTGACTAGTGTCTTTTACACCTCCACCTCTTCTGTTTTTAAATGCTTCAGTCATATAACTGGCTGACCATGTGATATGAAACAGAACTATTTTTTGTAGCCCTGGAACCAGCAGATCGGATGCAAATAATATAAAATTTCACCTGCTTGTTACGGGCAAATAATTAGGTTATGCTCTTCATATTACATTATTTACTCATGATTTAGAGTTCATAATTTACATTGGCAAAAGAAAGTCTTGTGAGTCTTTCACACCAATTTGTTTGATATATTTACTGATCACGATCCAATAATTGGAAAAAGTCACGAGCTGCAAGTGTCATTAGGTTGTTAGACCTAATGATACTTTATAAATCCGACCGCGCTGGCATCTGTGGGCGTCGGCGCACCTGAAAATGCATGCCCTTTTTTAAATCCATAAGTACCATAATGTGCGCCGGTAAGCTGAAATATGTGGGTGCGGTACCTACTCATGGTGTGTAAGCTTTTTTTAAAACTCTCCAATTTAGACTGGACTGGCGCTTTTAGAAGATTAGATTCTAGACTTTGGTCTGAATCGATGCCTATCAATAAACAAACTAGATGACTGATCACACAAAATTCAATCATCAGATCAAAATTAATATAGGGCAAAATTAATATTAGTTTTGTGCATGATTAATAAAATTGTAATTACGGCGGTTAATCAGATAGATTACTTAATTTTGCTCTTACCTTAAATGTGTCAACGACGTGGAAGTAACGCACAAACTTATTGTCAATAGAACTAGCAAAAACCTAACATACCACAATCCAAAGAAACGGATATTACAAATAGTGTTCACCTTAATTAGATCTTTGTTGCAAATTGCAAAGGGTGATTGATTTTACATGCAACAGTTTAATGACGATAAGTGTCTTATACAAAATTATTTTGTCGATAAGCCTACTGATTATTTGTAGGGTTAATAATAATAATAATAGTTATAGATTTATTTTTGTCATATTTTATTTTGTAATAATAGTAATAGAAGTAATGGTATTTTTTCCTTTAAGACAATCCAGTTGAAGATAATAAAGTTTTTTTATGTGTAATATATCTATATGTTTATTTTATTACATATAGAGTTTCCTTTATTGTTATACACTTAAAATACTTTATACTTAAAAATACATTACATTTACAATTTTAATTATAAGTACACACTTAAAACTCTTGATTAAAAAAATGTTTTTCAAATAAGTATCAGGTTTTCCTGTTGTACTAAAAATGTATTTTTTGTTTTAAATAAATGCAAGAGAAAGTAAAAATAGCTATGAATCATAAATGGAGCTCTAACTCTTACCACATAATTGCTTCTTTTATTTTATTTTAACCGTATTTTGTAAATGTACTCATAGTTCTGGTAATTTTGTACTACGGTAACTGCAAAACATTACAAGGATTGTTAAATTGACAGACTGTGGAAGATGATAGTTACCATGGCAACCCTCATACATTCCAGGTAAGAATTTTGATTGTTATTGGCAGATATAATCAATGGTTACCATACCAACCATAAAATAAAATGTTGAAGTTTACAAAACATAGACACCATTGAATAGCTTTACTTTTTTGCCTCAATAAATGTATAGGGAAAGAATGACTATTGTTTTCATATTGAGTTTTTAAGTGAATACACGTTTTCAGGGTCACTGAACCCAAAAAACATGTTTTTAGTGATTGGTCTGTGTGAGTAACCTAATATCTCAAGAACAGAATGTCTTAAAAAGTTACAACTTGGAGCTTACGTTAGGTACCACTACAAAATCTGACGGCTTTTTTCATCAAAATGGATCAACTGGAAATAACAGTTATTCATTCAAATTTTTTTGAAAATAGCTCTAATAATTTTTTTTAAAAATCATGTCAATTATTATTTTTGATGCTCTACCAGGTAGGATAAACACCATGTCTACAGAAATTCTTGCCAGGGCTGTGTTTGTGTGGTAACAAATTGTTTTCTATAATTGCGTCATTAATGTACATTTTATTGCAAAAGCATATAACGCTTAGTTTTGCATCAACTAGTCATTTTCTGTATTTTTTTCTTCAAATTCTATATTAAATTGGGATTGTTATGTATTGCAGCCTTAGTATGCATTTTATGATAAAAGTTAAAAGAAAGTTAAGAATCTACAACTTTTATATATAGCTTTTTTTCTGCAGAACCTAGTTTAGCGTCAAGTAGAGATTTCCTATATATTTAAGTCTTGTAGAGGATGATTTTAATTTTGGGTCTTTTGCTGACAATTAAAATTAGGTTCTGGAAGCATCCGTGGTACAGTAGTTAACATGCTACATTGCAAAGATGAGGGAGGAGGTTTGATTCCTGGCCAGAATCTGGAACATTATTACAAGTTTCCTTAACCAAAAATAGTGTGACACTTATTGCTAAGGTCTTTTTCGGGATCTAGGTTATTAAATAATTAATACACTAGAGTTGGGAGTTGCGTTTGAGAAGCCACGGTGAAAGGTTGTGTTTTGTCTACCGCTCTCTTATCAGTATTGTGTACTGTCGTTTGCATTGCTACGATGCCGATCGAAATAAATGTGTACCGTGCGCGTATAGGCCTGCATACCGCTTCTGTTCACTATTGTCGGCCTAGTTTGTTCATATCTAATTATTCTAGTTTTCTTAAATTTTTTGGCCCGTCTCTGGAAAACTGCTTCTTTTATGGCCTTGTTTTGTTAGTGATTTTAATAATCGGTGGTGTTGAAACTAACCCAGGACCCGTCACATTAGAAGATTTATGGGAGAAAATGCGTGGTCTGGACACTATTAGCAACGACATCGGGGAATTAAAAAATTCTATTAAAGAAGTGATAGCGTTTAACTCGAGTTTGCAGCAGGAAGTAAGCGTTTTACGCGAAAAAATTGTTACTGCCGAACGCGAAAATAGATTGCTTCACGTAAAAATGGACCGACTTGAGCAATTTTCGCGACGAAATAATCTTATTTTCTATAATGTGCAGGAGGGAAAGGACGAAGATTGGGATAGATCCGAAGAAATAGTGTCTAATATTATTAAAAATGAACTGGGTGTCAACATTTCAAACTATGATATAGAGAGGGCTCATAGACTTGGGCGTAGGTGTGGTAAAAACAGGCCTATTATCATTAAATTTAGTAATTATAAAACGAAAATGGCAATTTTGACTGCAAGTAAAAAACTAAAAGATTCTGGTATCGCTGTGTCAGAGGATTTCACTAAGAAAATTAGGGAAATACGCGATGAATTAAAAGGTTACATGTTCGATGCCAGAAAGCAGGGCCATTATGCTACAATAAAATATGACAAACTGGTTGTTAATGGAAAATACTATTGTTTATCGGACTTAAAGGGCGAAAATACAGAGTCTAGCATAGTGCACCAGTTGCCGGTCACTAACGAAAATACCTCTACTGAGTCACAAAATCTGGTTCCTTCAAGCGCCGAAGCCCACCTGAGAAGGCAGGAAGTTGGTAATGGAGAGCAGGGGCGGCGAACTCCTGAGCATAAAAAATCTACAGACGGAACGCACGTGGAATTTTTTCTTAGCAAAGGTAGTGGGAATTTTAGCGCAGATACAGAAAATTCACCTGTAAAAACTCAAAATAGCACAGGATCGTCTAAAAAGGGAGCAGTCTCCAGGAAAGGGAATTGCACAAGTGATGTACGTCGGTGGCTTAAAGAGGGCACAGTTACTCGCAGCAAATCTAAAGGGCCCGCCCTTACATCGAGAGACAGAGTAGGAAGTGTATAGTGGGAGTGGAGTGCGGCGAATGCCGGTAGCAGTGTGTCAGAACTAATGCCTGAACTTAGTATGGTAGGAACTCAAAATAACAACTTAGGTAAGTCGACCAACATTTTATTTTGGAATTGTCATGGCATCTCCACCCTTTTTTCTCTTGATGGTACAGAGTTATCGGAAATTAAAACAAATGAAATAATTTTTTTAAGTGAAACATGGGATCATAATCCGTTATTAAATATTAACAATTTTTCTGAGTACGACTGTATCCAAAAAGAGGCTGAAAAACACAGCTCACGGGGCCGGGCATCCGGAGGTCTACTCCTACTAGCTAAAAAAGGCATAAAATTTAAAACACTCTCTATTAATAAATTTTTTTATATTTATTGAAATTACTTATAGGAATGCCATTATTATTGTTGGGGGCGTTTATTTGAACCCACAGTGCGTTGACGATGGCCTAACCGAACTATCAGCTTTGTTTGAAAGGGAGGCGGAACTGTTTTTCTCTTACCCGGTATTAATAGGAGGCGATTTTAATTGTAGGGTGGGAAATTTAAATCAGTCGCTAGACAATTTGAACTTTAATTACTCGAGGTTATCGTCAAACAGGATTTCAGATGACGAAATCGTTAACTCAGGTGGAAGAAGGTTAGTCCGTCTAATGGAAGATAATATCTTTTATGTCGTAAATGGTCGTAGCATTAGCGATAACCCAGGTCAGTTTACCTTTTTTAACGAAAATGGTAAAAGTACAGTAGATTTAGTGTGGTCGAACTATTTATCGTTTGATATCCTTGAGGATTTATCTGTTTGCGACTTAATATTAGCTTCTGACCACTTACCGATCTCTGTGAAAATAAATGCTGATTTTATTCCTGGTAATCGCTTAAAGACGAGCAACAAAATCTGCCCCAAATATGTTTGGTCTGAAGAGCGTAAACATGATTTTAAAAATTCTATGCAGGTAAAACAGGTTCCCTTGTCTGACTTCAATGATGCAAATTTTATGTATAATACTTTAATAAATACTATTAAAATTACCGCTGGGGATTTGGGCATGGTAAGACACTCGACTACTGGCAAAATGATGCCAAAAAATAAACCTTGGTATGATCACGAATGTCGATTCTTAAAAAGATCGTTACGCAAAAAATATAGGCAGGCAAAAGCTGAAAATTTTTCGGATGTATCCCTGAATTTGTTTTTAGAAGAAAAAGTTAAATATAAAAAAATTCTTACCGTAAAAAAAATTAATTATTATAACGATTTAAGAGAAAAATTATCGAACACAAAGAATACGACAGAATTTTGGCATGTCGTAAAAAAATTTCGCGGTGTGAGTAGCACTTCTAACTTAATAGGTCTGGGAGAATGGGCTGATTTTTTAAGGATTAAATTCTCACAAGGGGGAAGGCTAAACGCGGAGTCTTACTACTTTCAAGACGCGCTGCATCCAGTACTGGACACTGATATATCCCTGACGGAAGTATTGGTTTCATTACGGAAAATGAGAAATAAGAAATCTCCTGGATGCGACGGCATCGCATATGAATTTCTTAAAAATTTACCAAGTGACTGGGTAAATTATATTGTTAATTTTTTTAATAAAATTTTTGTATCTGAAGATGGAGTGGGTGATTGGGCGAAAATAAAGATATTCTTTCTACACAAAAAAGGCGATCGCCTAACTCCGACTAACTATAGAAGTATAGCTTTAATAAATACACTTTTTAAATTATTTAGCCGCGTATTAGAAAGAAGACTGTCCGAGTGGGCAGAATTGTGTAAACTTTTACCAGAATGCCAGAGCGGGTTCCGAAGGTCACGGGGCTGCATTGATAATATATTTGTCTTTAACTCAATCATTTACAAGCAGCTAGAACTAAACAACAAAAAATTTTATGCTCTTTTTGTCGATTTCGAAACAGCGTTTGACTCCGTCCCCCACTGTACTCTTTGGAATCGTTTAGGGTTATTAGGGTTCAGTAGTAAAATTATAAGGGTTTTAAGTAATCTGTATAGGAATTCCGGTATTTTTGTAGAAAAAGACGGGGAACAATCAAAACTAATTCAACCTTCTAGAGGAATTTTGCAAGGCGACTCGGCAAGCCCCCTCCTCTTTTCAATGTATATTTGGGATATTGAGCGGTTTTTTAGGGATAGGGGTTGTCACGGTGTTCGCATTGACAATAATAACGACGTGCTAATGCTCCTCTTCGCTGATGACGTTATTATAATGGCGGATAGTGCCTCTGACCTAAGATATAAACTTAATTGTCTCTCCGAATATTGCAAAAATTTATACCTAACTGTAAATATTAATAAAACAAAAATTATTAATTTTCATAAGGGCAGAACAAAAAAGGTGAAACCTTTTTATTATAGAGGGAATGCGTTAGAAATAGTCCAATCATATGGATACTTGGGGGTTAGATTTGCGTCATCCGGCAGATTTGGATTATTTTCCAGAGAGGTAGTTAAGCGCTCTAAAAGCCATAGTGAATCAGTAATTCAGATCTTAAAGAAAGCAAAATCTGATTCATGGAGCTCGAAGTTAAAATTATTCGATTCAATTGTAACACCCTCTTTACTGTACGCTTCCGAAGTGTGGGGCCTCAGCTATTTAAATATTATAGAAACCGCCCAATTATATTTTCTTAAGCGAGTTCTATTTGTGGGAAAGACTATTCCGAGCTGGTCAATACGCCTTGAATTAAAACGTTTAAATTTATCGCACAATATTTTAATACGGACAATTAAGTGGTTTAAAAAAATTATTGAGATGCCAGACGATCGTCTGCCTAGATTGTGTTATAAAATGTTGGTGGACTCAAGCAATAATACGCTTAGAGAAGTAACAAAACAAAAATTTAATTGGGTATTTCTTTTAAAAGAACAATTTCATTTGGCTGGTGTACATAACTTATTGGTTGATGGGGAAGTAAGGGTAGAAGAACTAACGTCGAATTATATGAGTATAATAGAAAGCCACGCTAGCGCGGTTTTTGCGCAGGATATTCAAGCTGCTATAAATACAAATTCCTTTTCTATGTATAAAGAATTAAACCCAAACTTTGAGTTAGGCGAGCAGTTTTTGTATAGGTTGCCAATGCAACATATGAGATGCATCACTCAATTGCGCTTAGCGACTGATAGATTTGTTTATTACATGTTAAAGGGAGGGGAACATTTATAAATAGTGATAAAGTATGCCCTATCTGCAACCTAAAGGAAAATGAAACAATTAGTCATATTTTACTTAAGTGTCCTATGTATAGAGATATAAGAATTAGTCTTTTTAGCAAGTATTTAAAAAATATCTTATCAGAAAGAGGAAAATTATTAGTTTTATTGTCCAATTTAAACAAGGATAAAATTAGTAATCTGTATTTATTTATAGTAAAAGCAATGGAAATAAGATTAATGATAATGGGAGAGGATAACACGTAACTAAATTACTTGTTCAATTATTCTATTAAATACAGCATTTTCACCAAATTTATATATTTTGTATTTTTGTTTTTGTTTAATTGTAATATTGTTTTTTCGCAACTCTATTTGTATAAGGTTAGTCCTTACAAACAAATTATTGTAAATAAATAAATAAATAAATAAATAAATAATACACTAGAGTTTACAATTACAAATATTTATTACACTAAAAGATTACAAAATAAATAATAAACTATATAATTAAAATGACTTATTACAATAAATCACTTAATAATTTACTTAAAATAAATGATAAACAATAAGTAACTTAATAACTTACTTAGCACTACTTACAATCACTTTTATAAGACTACACAAACAAACAAAACACAGAAATTGAATTCACATTAACTTTAACTTAAACAAAAACTTAACTTTAACAAAAACTGCACATTAACTTTACACAATACACACATGCACACAAAGACGGTATAACAATCGTTGATCAACACAATGCTCGGAATAGTTAACCTGTATAACATCCCGATAATCGCTCGTCGAAGATCAAACGAATACTGACTGACCGCGCTCGGGGTCTCTTTATATACCCATTTATAAAGATCATTCGAGAAGAGCATAGAACAACATGCAAAAGAAAGTACAAAAAAATAACCCTTTATTAATGAGTGCTAGAAAAATCCGTTGTAAACAAGTCAACAATAGGTTTTAATAGAATAAAAGTTGTTACGGGTCCCTTTCATAACAGTTTAACAATACCCGACCTTTTATCCTATACAATAGCCTGCAGTCCTATTGTCATTATTGTTGCTATTGTGTTATTGTTATTTTTGTCTTATTATTCCTTTCTTAATTTTTTTATCTACTCTGTACCATTTCATGAATGGAATTCTGGAACCTTCGCGAACCATCTTGTTTCGATATCGTCACAATAGTTTTAATATTAACCTAGATGTTTTTGCAACTTAAAATGAACAAAATAAAATTTGGTTACGGTTTTAAATTTACATTGTTAATGTTTATATGTGTTTTATTTACATTGGCAAGAGAAACTTTTGTGAGTGTTTCACAACTGATTTTTTGGAGTTGGCTATGTATCTGTAAAATTAATTAAGTAACTGGTGCAGAAATGCATAAAAACAATTTCCTTAAAAATAGCCCAAGACATTTTGAGTAAATTCCCTTATTCACTTCATTAGTTTGAGTTATTAACATACCATAAGTGGTACTGTAAGGATATTTTAAGATCAGCTAATGTCTTCTTCAAAAGATAGTTTATTTCATGATACATAAATCTGTCGCAATGTTCTCTGGTTTTAAGATAAAACTATAAATTAATGCTGTAATAAAAACTGTTTACTATAAAAGGAAGAAATAAATTATTTTCGTTATCAGTCTCTCGACTAATTTAATGCAGTTCTCTTAAGCTGATCTATCTTAAAATTAAGTAACAAAAATGAATGCTTAACCCACAGGCACTTCAAATAGCAGATTAGTCGCGCCGCATTGAATCTGTTAGCATGCCAACTGTTGAAATACACTACCCTCAGTTTCTTAGAGGTTTGTATTAAACATGTCAAATAATTTTAAGGGATGCATATTTAACAGTATTGCGGAGCTTTCAGATGGACTTCAACAAAAGATTAAAAAACGACTATATATAAATTGAGGAAATTACTAATACGTAGGTATTACAATTTTCAAAGTTTACAGTTTTCAATTTTCGTAGGTTTTACAAAGTTAAAATAGTAGTATTTTAGCGAGTTTTATATAAGCTTCGAGAAGTGGGCGGAGCAATAATATAAAAATTGCCAGAAACTATATATTATTCATAAAAACCGAGGAAGTGGGCTGTGTTTTGTAATTATTAGTATTTACATATTTTAATTAATAGCGTTGTAGAAAGATAAACCGAGGGTACTGAGTTCAAGGATGGTTTATGTTTGAGGGGAATTTTTACTGCTCAAGTTTAGTTTACTGTAAAGGTGGTAATGGTT
Organism: Catonia carolina; assembly: GCA_035578175.1. Lineage (NCBI taxonomy): Eukaryota > Metazoa > Arthropoda > Insecta > Hemiptera > Achilidae > Catonia > Catonia carolina. The sequence goes on along the minus strand of JAQMRL010000012.1, from coordinate 14,972,573 downwards.
TACTTTTACGCACAAGGGAAGTGTGGTTATAGTTTCTTCGTGAATTCATATACAAGTTAAAAAATTGTAAGAAGCAACAAATAGTGATTTATTAGAATTCAGATTGGAGACGTTCAACTAGTTGGTAAGTTGTATAAACTATAAATTGCGCTTCTGTGTAATCATTGCGTGATGTGTAATAATAGAGGTCTGGGGGTAGAAATTTGCAAAGGCAAACTATCTATTTGTTCTTGTCTAGTTCTATTTAGCTCGGTTGTAGTTCAAATTAGTCCGTCTTTTTATACAAATGAAATTCGTTCGTCATGTTTCATTTGGTCTTACCGTAGTTCATATTGCGGTTGCTTATGTAAACGCAACTGCGCCATTGCCGGCCGCATTGGCGCAGTTGGTAACGTGCTCGCCTCTCATCATGCGGTCTTGGGTTCGAATCCCATTCAGGCACGGCATATTTTCATACGTTACAAAAACATCATTTCATCCTTCACCGTCTGCATTAGCAGTAATTGCAGAACAGTCGGACGTTAAACCAAAAAAAAAAAAAAAAAAATTATGTGAACGTAGTGCTATTCTAAGATGGCGTGCATCGTAAATTTGTTTTGCAGCTAATTTTATGCCGTCCTAAGTGTTTACACATCTTTTTTGTTGGTAAAAATTCATTGCTACCTACAGTTCAGCCGTCCTAAGTTTGCTCCTAATATAAACAAATAATGACGTCACTGAGCATGCGCATTATATCTAAATGTGTACACGCTGATTAAAAAGTACCAACTAAATACTTTCAAAAGTATTTAAATACAAAATACTTCTAAAAGTATTTTTATAAATGAAATTGTTAGGCCTACATCATATCACGACTGATGTTTTTAGTACTTAAAGTACTTAAAATTTAAAAAATAGTTAACTTAATAGGAATACGACATCCATAAAGTCATGGACTCTAGCGTGCACCCTGTAGTAGCTGGTTTTGGTTTGTTGACAGTAGGAGCAAACGTAGAGCGGCTGAACTATAGGTGCAATAATCCTAACATGAATAACGTAAGTTAAATGTTATAACGGTTTTTTTTTATTCCCGGTAAATATTGTTAGCCTATATTTTAATAAGTTTTGGAGTTTATTAACATTACGTTATGTTTAGTCTGTTAACAGAAGTAAATCAAAAAATCTGGTGTGAAACACTCGCACACTTTCTCTTGCCAATGCAATAATTACCAATAAACCTAACATTAGAAACAAACAGAAAACTAACCTCAATAAACATAACCTGATTTTAATCATAAGTTAAAGATGCAAAATTAAAATCGACCTGTTTGGCTTAAAAATACGAAACATCACTTGTTCACGCTAAGCTAGGCTCTATAGAGAAAATTGCACTAAATAAAAGTTGTAGATCTTTTAATATTGTATAAATTTGATTATATACTCTTTGGTCATAAAATGTATACTAAGGCTGAAATCTTACAAAAATCGATTTTTCACACATTTTTGTGAGAAAAAAACAGAAAATTGCTAATTACCGCTAAACTGTGCGTTATAGAAAAAATGTTTGAAATAAAAGTTGTAGGATTTTAAATTTTCTATATTTTTTATTATATAAATTTTTGCGCTAAAATGCATATTAACGCTGCAATCTTAAAAAAAACAATTTTTTTACGTGAAAACAGCCTCACCAAGAATTTCAGTAATCATGGCGCAGACCCTATCTTGTAGAGCATAAAAAATTCAATAAACCAAACGACTTAAAAAAAAAATCAAAGGATCAGTTATTTGAGAAAATTGCAAAAAAGTGAAAAATTACACGAATAAACTACTTCTTCCGGTTGACCTATTTGGATGAAAATGTTCTTGTTGGGTCCGGTAGTGGTATGTAACTTAAGTTTCAAGTTCGTATTAGGCCTATGTTCCGTTCTTAAGATATTCTGTTCACACACACTGACCAATCGCTAAAAACATGTTTTTTGGGTTCAGGGGGTCTAAAAATGTGTAGATCCGTTGAAAACTCGATTTCGAAAAATCGACATGAAAACAATACTTTCCCTCCTATATTTTCATATAGGCAAGAGAAAGTAAAAATAATAATGGAATGGTAGGTAATTTTTAAGTGATTGTTCTCATTTTATGTTTACAAGAAATCATGCATTCAGTTTTGATATTTTTTATAATACGATAGTATAATTATGTTTATCACCTGTTTTCGTGCTTTATATATTCCGTGTTCAGTACTAGTTTATTTTTTTACCACAGCTAAATGTTAAGCAAAATATAATTTTACTGGCTATTAAATTTATGGTAGGCCTGTAGTACATGTGGTAACTTCCCATTAAATGAACGCCTCTCCGATTTCCACTGATTTCTTCCACACTAACAAAAGGAAGAATTAGATTATACAGTTTGGTTATTTTACGAATGAAAACTAATAATTTATGTGTGGAATTTGAAAACCTGTGAATTATTGAATTAAATAAAAGCGCGTGCATTATGGAACTATAATGCCCTATCCACTAGTTCATAATAAGGACACCAACGATCTTAGAGTCTGTCTATGCTAAGAGTACTCCGACGTAGGCAACCAGCAATACAAGTGAGCATGCGTATTAATTAAAAATACCCACAGCACGATCAAAAACAAAATACCATACAACACTAATTATTCGCTCTAAGGGTAATATAATAAAAACACGTTCAATTCATTTGTTAGAAAATGTTTTATAAATCGAACTTTAGTTTACCATTAACAAATAAAACTTTTAGTCTACTGTTTTTATTCTTACATTGTTATTTTTCGTTACGTTATTTACAATTATTACATTATTATTTATGATTAGTGGGCTTTTATTATACTCAGTTTTATTTTGGGTAACAAGTAATATAAGACTAATGCGCTTGAATTATAACAGGAGAGTAAACAATTCAAAAGATTCGTTGTTTATCATTTCAGATAGTTTATTTAGTATCATTAAAATTAATGTCTGTGACTTGTTTAATACAACTGTTTGCACTTCCCCGTGTTTAACTCATGTTTAGTTTCATCAGTTATCTTTTGGTATTGTATCGGTTCGTTTCGATTTTCTTTGTAGACTGAAGTTGAAAAGTTTTGTAAGCTGTGTTTTGTTAACGTGCGTGATAGTGAAAATGTTGAGTTTTTGAAACATAAAACGGTAAACATTAAAAAGTAGAAAAAAATTGTTTTGTTAAATGTAATGGTTAAAATAATTAATTAACGAGTCTCTTTCTGAAACTACAATAATTACAAGTAACTGAACGGTATAATTGAAAACTCTTAAAGGATAATGTTAATTTAAGCTGGATGTAGATATTTTTATGATGGAACGTAGTGCAAGATAAAATTGTCAGGCGGAGAGGTAGATCGCGCTAACTAGTGTAAAACTTGCGTTTACAACCTATAGGCGGTTTTCTCGCGCGGAGTACTCTTTCAGTAGATTGACTATAGTGTTGATTGAGTTTCAGTTAATTAGCCTATAACCTAACATGAATTTACCAGCAATGTTGAGGTGGATGTTAGGAAGTAATGCCCAACCCTGTCCATCAGGTAAAAAATCATTCCGTATGGATGTGTGGCTGGCTGTTGCTCTTTTGTTTTGGTCATGGCTTTTAATTCTTGTTAAGGAAAGTGCTCTATTTATCTAAAATAAAGAAAAATGTTTCCAAAGCAACAAGCAAAAACTAATGACTGATTTATTTAAAAAGGTATAACTGAACACTTTTTATTACACTAGAGTATTGTTCTTTTTTTCAGTGATTTAGATGTTGAGCAATGATTTTTTTCTGTACTATACTTAATTCAAATGTTATATTTATTATGGTTGTTGTACAATAAAACAATGTTTATGCTGTAATAATTTTTCAATGTTTTCACCTCATTTTTTTGGGTTGTCTATGATTTATATCTATCCGTGGTGCCCTTGCCTCATAACTCCGCAGCTAATCAGGACCTTACTGTGTATAAATATTGTTTTCTGTTAATAAATAACAGGTAACCATATTGCATTCACTGCCACATTAATAACTCTGCAATTTAACAGAAAACATCTGAATTAGGAATAGTGGCCACATAATGGAGGTGTACCTATGTGTGTTCTCTACTCTAAATGAAATCAACCAATGTGATGCGAATAAATGTGGTAGTTTTTATGAAAACTAAGAAAGTTTGAATTAAAAGTCAGATTGATGTCCATTCAGCGTAAATGTTTAATGTAGAATTGTGTAGAGAGGTCATTTGTGCTGTAGATTACTGATGGAAATGATGGGCTAAACATTGGTATCCATCCATGTGTGTATTGGTATGTTCTTATATAACTTACATTCTCTTGTTTTGTTTTTTGTAGACCGGTAACTTTGAAGTATACATATGTTAATACTGAGAAAGAGAGAGACATTTGCCTTGTTACCTGTACTGCATTTAAAATATTGTTGGAATAGATATCTTTTGTGAACAACATTCCCGTTGGCTTGAAAAGTGGATAATTTTGTACATTTTGATAAAAGGTATGTTTTCGTAAGTATGTTGTTTTCAAAAGTAGACTGGGCCATGCGGAGAGTGGGTGTTACCATCCATGTTTTCACGTTGTGTACGTGACATCCTGTCGGACTGAATACCTGATAGTAGCGCCCATCCCCCGCATGGCCCAGTCAATTTATCAAAACTGAAAAATTCTACCACAACATTGGCTTGTCGATACTTCATGTTATTAATACAGTGTCTGTGAAAAGTTTAAGGACACCGCTACTTTTCACATTATTGGGTTTTGTCATTACACATTTGCTAAACTACATAATTGTAAAATATTAGCCAAATAGCCCTTAATATTAGTAGTATTTCAGCACATATTCCACTTCTCTATCTTTTATACAACTAATTATTGTATTTTCCTGTTTCAAAAAAATTCAAATGTACGTCAAATTTTAATTCAAAAATGTTATAACTTTAGAATGGCTACACTCAGACTAACGAATTGGGACTTGCAGGAAAGGCACTTTGGGCCAGTCTTTTTTTAAAAAAAAAAACAAATTTTATCTCGGTCACAGGGTTGAATGCATCAATTGTTTAACTCTGCAGATAAAAAAAACCTGTTTTTCTAACTTTGGTGTGTTTGTAATTGTGGCCGTATTAATTTCAAACATCTGTTATTGGCATTGAATGGGGGGATCTGAGGAGCTGGTAGCATTGACCAACAACTGATTCCCCCCCCCCGCCACTTGTCATTTATCCTCTTCAATTTACTAATAGCCAGTTTTACGTTTCTTAACTTGAAAATCTAAAAATGGGCCGCAAGTCAGGGAATACCACTGTGATGTGGCAAATTTTGGTTTTTTTCATGGTGTCCTTAAACATTTAACAGACACTATATTTGTACTAATTTTTCTACACTGAATAACATGATAGTTTGCTTGTGCTGAATAGTTGAGCGGTTACCGAGATAGCAAGGGTTCAGAATATTGTTAATCAATAAAAATTTGAATAACTTACTAATTTTTACACACTGTTAGAATATAATTTGCTATGTTGTGTTAAAATTTCAAATATGTCGGTCGAATAATTCTCGAGTGATATGCCTCTAGACGCATGAAAAATTCTTTGCAGCTCCAAAATACAGGGTCTTTTTTGACCTTGAAATGGCAATTTTCATACAACATAAAAATCTGGTGTGAAACACTCACACAACTTTCTCTTGCCAATGCAAATAATTAATAATAAACCTAACATTATTAATAAAATATTAGAAATAAACAAAAACTAACCTCAAAAACATAACCTTATTTTAATCATGAGTGAATGACGCAAAATGACAATCGAACTCAGTTTGGCTTAAAAATACGGAAAATCACGCTTTCACGCTAAACTAGGCTCTGTAGAGAAAAATGCTCTAAACAAAAGTTGTAGATCTT